>JBAMAV010001758.1:0-74419 GCA_037043315.1 Amiota communis
TTAAGAATGTCGCATGAAGCATAAAGCACTTTTGTTTTATTGTTTATTTTTTTTATTATTTATGCACCTGAGGTAATGAATCACGCTTTTACAAGTGAACGTAGATCCACAACTGGGCGCAATGGCTACTACGAAATGTTTTCAGTGGAAAAAGTAAGCCTTTGTCCAAAATTGATTTGGCACCGAATTCGCAACGCCTACGGAAAAATGAGGTGCATCCCATATATAAACTTCAGTATCTACTTTATCGTAGAGTGACAGTAGAAGAGCTCTACAAGACTGCAAATCCATTACAATGCACTAATTGTCAGGAATTTGGTCACACTTACTGCACCCTGGTCACACTTACTGCACCCTGCGTTCAGCATGTGTAGGATGGGATGAATTGAACGCAACTGCAAACTTTTCACGCAACTGAGATGATTATAAACACAAAAAAATGCAATAACTGTACAGCAAACTACAGAGGTTGTCCGGTATACAAGGAGCAATTAAGCCGACAATAAAAGAATCGAAATCGGTCTAGACTTCAGTCAATCCGTGCGGCAACGATGAAAGAATTGAGTCCTCCGCATACGACAATACCACGTGTATCGTATGCTAATGCCCTACGCTCGGAATGTCAACAGCGCAGTTCGATGATAAATTTGCAACCTTAGTCACAAATAGCTCAGCCAATTGATACTACAAAATACGCATAATGAGCCAGTGGTGCAACCACAAAATTGCAATGTAACTGGTATGCTGCAGAATTTGATACTGAGCCTAAATCAGTCAATCTTTATGATGCAAAATTCATTCCAAGAGATGATGAAACTCCAAATTAAAATCTTGGAATAATTAAATTCCCCTTAATGAGTCATTTAAAGTTAACTCTCTGGAACGCAAATGGCGTTTCTCAGCACAAACTAGAAATCATTAGATATCTAGAAGATAAAGAAGTCGATGTTATGCCAATATCTGATACTCACCTTACAAATAAAAACAACTTTTCCATACCGGGCTATTCAGTCTACACGATGAAAGCTCATGACGGTTCTTGCATTCTAACTAGAAAACGCATAAAACACCACTCTCTGCATCCGTACTCAACTAACCTCTTACAGGCAACGTCGATTCGGATACATGGGAGCTGTGGTCACCTGAAGTTATTAGCTGTTTACTGCCCACCTCGATTTTCAATATCAGAAAATTCGTTTCAGAACTTCTTTACCACTCTTGGTAAAGATTTTTGCCCGCTGGTGAATTTAATGCTAAACATACCTATTGAGTTCTCGACTAATAAATTCCAAAGGTCGGCAGCTGTAAAATACGCTTATAAATTATAAAAACAATATTCGAGTAGACCTACTCGCCAGAAGATCAAAGAAAAATCCCTGATCTAATTGATTTCGGCATCACTAGGAATATTCCTAGAAACCTAATATCTGCAACTACTCACTACGAACTGTCGTCCAATCACAGCCCCGTCTATTTTGTACTATGCGAATACCCTAAGGCAATAGACCTCCCACATAGACTTACATCAACCAATTGGTTGAATTATAAAAAATATATAAGTTCTCGAATCGACATTACGTCTACGATCAACTTCAAAAGTGATATTGACAAATTGGTATGTGATCTAAACTCAGTACTAGTAGCTGCAGCTTCTACCTTCTTCTTCTATCAACGCCCACAAATGTTGCAAGTCACTACAGCAGAAACTTTACTTCAAATAGGGAAATTGAAGAATTAGTTGCCATTAAAAGACGTTTAAAATGAGACTGGCAGCAGCACAGATCTCCCTCTGCTTAAGAAAGACTGACAGTTGCAACAAAAAAATTTATGAAAGCACTCAAAAGTGAAATCTTTCTCCTACATGTGCTAGATTGTCACTCTGCAAAGCTCACAATGCTCTGAAAACTCCCGTAGAGGTGGACTCACCTATTAGAGAACAATCCAGATGTTAAGTACGTTCAGATGAAGATAAGGCCAAAGTATATGCTGAACATTTTGAAAGTGTATTCCAACATAATGCATCTGAAAACCATTTTTTGCTTCAGGCACATATACCTTATGCTGGTATGAATCCGCTAAAAACCAGTTCATGTGAAATTAACAATATTATTCAAAAGCTGCTTAATCCGAAAAAAACTGAACTCCCAAACACGGCAATAGCGTTTCTCACAAGATTTATTTAATTTTTATTTTCTATGAAGTTGACTTATAATCTAAAATTACAAGATAACAAGGAATGTAGTACTAGCATTAATGGCAATCGCTCCGGTGGTGGTATGAAAATTACATCAATTTAGTATAAAATTGAAGCTAATTATAGAATAATGATAAGGTAATATTAATAACAATAAGGTAAAAGTATAATAATGTAAGTATAAGTATAATACAATACATGAGTATAAAGTAAATAAGTAGTAAAGTAAGTGAATCTATAGATAATGTGTAAATAGTGAACAATTGTATTCTAACTTGAAATAGTTGGTATAATTTGTTTTTTTTTTTTTTTTTTTAAATAAGAAATGATTAGTTTTATGTTGCAGAGGGAAGGGTTACTGACTAGGGTAATAGGATTAGAAGAGCCAAAAATTTGTCGTGTGTTAGCGTCAAATTTATGGCACTCTTTGAGGATGTGGTTTATTGTGAGCGTGGGATTATTGCTGCAGGACTGGCATATTGAGGAAATTGTACTGTCAAATATATGACTGTGTGTTTATTTGCTATAGCCAAGCCTGAGTCGGGTGAATTTTATCATATCCAGGCGAGCCCATACTAGTATAATATGTTGCATAATTTTCCAAAATTATTTTGTTTACATTTACACTTCGGTACCACTGGGAGGTATTATCAATGATACTTCTCTTCTGGCCTTCATGTTGTCTTACAGCATTTATGAGATATCGCTCTGGCTGTAATTTGACATACAAATTGTCGGAGCGGTATAAGCGTATTTGCCAGATTTATCTGCAAGCTCGTTTCCTGAAATGTTGTCGTGTCCTGGTGTCCAGATCAAAATCATGTTTCTAGTGCTAGTGCTCTCATTTTTTTTTCTAAGTATTTAAAGTATTTATTTGTAAAAAAACTTCTAATTATACTAATAATAATATTCTCTATAAGAGAATTCCTGATTTTGATCCCGTAAATACTGCAGTTGTTCAGCGCAGCAGCTGTCATGGTCAGCGCAGCAGCCCTCAGGTTCAACGAAGAAGCCGATGTAGCAGAGTTTTTAATTATGTTCTCTTATATTCATGCTCTCATTATGTACATAATTTCTTATCACCTTTGCTTGCTTATATGCTGTTTGTATTCCTTAATTTAGTTTTACTCAAATACTTGATCGTGCATTGCGCGAAGTAAAGCTATTCTAAATTGTAACCTGCGCGTTATTCAATTCTTAGAAACAATAATAGTTAAAGAAAAAGCTCTTGGACTCAACATTTGGTGACCCCGTCTTGATTAAAAACGTTTTCTGTGTTCGCGTCAAAATCTTATATTTTATCATTTATATTAAATTGCTACGTAGCATTGTAAGAATATAAGTGGTTATTGCACTTGTTATATATACATGTGCATATACTTATTGTACATAAGTATATACAAGTGTAACATTACTTACCTACCGCAATAAAAGTGCCGTTTGTAATATCAAATTTGACATTTGCTTTTGGTTTCTATTCTCTTTCTTGATGAGACTACAAAAACAAAATGCGAATTAACTGAAGGTGATATTCTAATACATTTAGAATTACTCGATCGCATTAGAAAAACATTTGAACGATTTCACGGTGAGTTAGAATCGGTTGATTATGAAGAGATTGGTAGTGACCTAAGTGAACGGTTTGATTACATGTCGGTATCAATTAATGTTCGTTTGCAGACAGAAATCCGTAGTCGCGATTCAGTACTGACGCAATCACCTACACTTCAAAACATTTCAGCTAATGATCTACCCTCTGTTATGGTCGTGTCGCAGGCAAAATATCGTTTGCCTGAGTTGAAGCTCCCCACGTTCAGTGGTACATACACAGAGTGGATGGATTTTTTTATCCGTATTTTCTACTGTCATCTATAAAGAAGCCGAGTTGACCAAGGTTGAAAGGTCCCAGCACCTGCGCTCATATTTGAAGGGCGCCGCGCTTGACACCATTAGCTCATTGGAAATCACAGATGGTAACTATATAATTGCAATGGCTTTTTAAAAAAATAGATTTGACAATAAACGTTTAATATTTCAAGCACATATCAAAGAGATGCTGGGATGAAAAAAGCAGATACATCTTTACTTGAATCGTTGAGGCACCTTTCAGATATGCTGCATTCTCATATGTGACCATTGGAAGTATTGGGTACAATGGAGCAGAGTGCTGATAATATTATCATATGCAACGTTTTTCAGAAACTCGATGCATCAACAAAATCAAAATGGGAAGAATGTGCACCTCTAAAAGAGATTGCCTCATGGGAAAGTTTATCATCATTTTTCGTGAAGATCTAAATCGTCGTATATTTATATAGTTGTTCAGGGCTTAGCAATTTGTCACCCAATCTTCTATAAAAAGAAGCAAAAAGCTTGCGCTTTGTTTAAACTGCTTTAAATAGGTCATAATTCGCTGTCATGCAAAAGAGGCAACTCAAAGCATCACACTTTGTTGCATATGCCTGCTCAGAACGCTACTTTAGCAATAGATTTAACGTCAAAAATGCCTCAAACGTGTACAGTCACAATGACAGCGATTGCTCATCCCAAACAACAATGTCTCTCTGATATTTTCCTGCTCGCAAGTGCAGTCATTTTTGTTAATAATGGCTCAGACGTACTCGTACTAGAGGTCTGCATGATCGCAAAAAAACGACGTTCGATCAACAATGCTCAATACAAACAGAGTGAAATAGAAAGCAACACCGAAAGAATTCGAGTGAATTTGTGCACTCAAGTCAGACTCAGTCGCACAACATTCACACAAAGATGCATCAATTGAATGAGTGAGAATGAGATGTTGTTTTCGAATTAATTCGAATGCCTTCATTTATTTTGCATAAAAAGAAAGAAAACAAGAAAAATAATATATAAAGTACTCACATACATACACACAACCACTTACAGACTCGTTGTGTGATTCATATGCATTCGATGTTGATGGTACCCGTGCTGCTAACTTTGTTCGCACAAGAATTTGGGGGCATACACTACTTCAGCTGTTATGCACGCCCAAGCATGATAACTTAAGATTTCGAGCACTTTCTCCACGAACTAGTGACGGAAGCCCGAGGTACAACTCACAGCGATAAGCGTAAGAGACTTCTATGGTTGGTCACGGGAGTGGGGCAGCAGATCTACTAACGAAAGGGGCTTACGCTTCTGGAAGCTGTGGCAAGCCTCGCCATAGTTCTGCTCAACAGGTAATCAGTACTTAATTAATGGTCGGCGCAACGATCTCTGGAATATATTCCCAGTGTTAGTTCCGAGGAATTATCCCAAGCATGCGCTACAATCTAGGATAAGAAGACTCCGGATCTTGATGGAATGCCGAAAAAGTCTTGAAAGCAGCTGTTTCAAGTGTTCCAGGAGTATTTCTGCAGCTTTTCAACCAATGCCTTTACGATTGAGTATTTCCCAAAAGATGGCGGCATCAAAAACTGGTCCTCATACCAAATGCTGGTGAGCCACCCAACGAGGCGTCGTCGTATAGACCGATTTGTTCGTTGGATACTGTGGGCAAAGTTTTGGAAAAGATTGTCTGCAATAGACTTGAACAAAGTGTAAGCGAGAGTGACACTCTCTCTGAAATCATTTTGGCTTACAAAAGGGTCGCTCGATGGTAGACGCGATAAAAAAATTAGTTGGTATAGCAAAACAGGCAATACAATGCGAAAGGTGGCTCTATGGTGGTAAAGAGTACAGCGCAATCGTCACGCTGGACGTAAAGAACGCATTAAATTCTGCTAACTGGCTGCATATTTAAGGGTCCGTCCGTAGAACGGGAGCGCCAATGTACCTCCAAAACATGAACAAGTCCTACTTGTCAGAGAGGTACTTGCACTACGATACCGACGATGGAAAGAAAACCTACAGAGTAATTGCGGGGGTTATTTAGGTTGCGGTGCTGGGCCTGCTTCTATAGAACCATATGTATGACCAGCTCCTGCGGTTGCAGCTTACCGAAAATTCCACTTCGGTAGGTTTTGCGGATGACCTGTGTCTGATAGTAACCGGCAAGGCAATAGGGAATGTAGAGCAATCTGCAAACACCGCAGCAGAAGACGGAGTTGGTTCTGATCACCAGTAGGAAGCGTATAGAGTTCTGCTCCGTACGAGTTGGCGAGCATGAGGTACGGTCCAAGAAAACCAACGGGGAAACCAACTACCATTTGGACACGACAAGACACCAAGGTGCCTGCTGTGTGACGAATCGGAAGATGCTGAGCACGCTATTTTCCAAAGTGCTCGGTTTCCTGTTCAGTAGGCTATCAGCCTGAGCCAGGAAGTACGTTGCAAGTCATGCTAGCATCTCCGGTTAACTGGGACCGGATGTGTGAACGTGTGACAACTATCCATCTGGAGCTATGTCGTCTAAAGAAGGCTAGATGAAATATGCAGGCGTTGTATAGAGTACCTGATGGAGGATCGTAGAATACTGACGAGTAGCCGCGACCCACATACAATAACAACACAACACAATAGTTGTCCTACTAAACTAGGACCGGCTGACTTTTGTGCAGCAAAGCTCCCCCCTTCCTCCCGACGCAGTATCTAATGACAGTTCCGGGAGGACGTAGGACATGGGGCGGGAGTGTTTAGCGAGGTTACAGTCCCGCACTGCGGTTGTAGACCGGGCAGGTTTTCGATGCTTCGCGTCCGATTTAAAAAAATCGTCATGTTGGAAATGTATGTGTCGTGGGTGATGGTTGGCTTTTTGTGTGTGCTTAGATTGCGAGTCTGAAAAATAAATATAGTGAGTGTTGTGATCGAAGGGACATAAAACCAGAAAGAAGGCTATCATTGGCTATGCCAAAGTTGTAATGATCTTCATGCTCCTCCGGGTTGCATCCAACTTTTCTTTTTTAGCATCACTATATTCTCTCTGTTATAGTTTTATTGAACACAGTTTCAGTGGCACTGTATTTTTATTGTACATTTTATAAGTTTGTCATTTAATTTGATTTTGTATGGGAGGTAGCCCACCTGGTATTCCTATAATCATGAAATTTACTTGGTTGTTGGATATGAACCAGAAACTTTTAGTGTTCAAATTTCAGTTTGATACGTTAAAAAACAAAAAATATTTTCTAATAAGAACACTAATGTAAATGTGGGTTTGCATTGGAGGTACCCCCTAGAGGTCCGATTCGGATGATTCCGACAAATGTGCTGCGCATGCTAAAAAGAAACCTATTTGCAAAATTTCAGGACAAAAACTGAGGGACTAGTTTTGCGAACAGACGGTCAGACGGGCATTGCTAAATCAACTCGTCTCATCGAGCTGATCACAAATGTATATACTTTATGTGGTCTGCGATGCCTCCTTCTGTGTGTTACAAACTTCATGACAAACTTATAATACTATTCACTCCCGTGAAGAGTATAATAAGATGTGAGACTTACCAGCTGGTACCTAGTGTACATGGTGACATGGTGGTGAATTGCTACGGCTCGTGTTTTACTTTGTTCTTTTTCGCTTATTTTGTGAAATTAATTTGAATTGGAATTTCACTCAATTGCAAGAAGATATAAGGGCCCCTTACACGAAAAACACAACCGCCTAGGGCCCCATACATGGTGATAAAAATGGGGCGCCATACACCATACATTTTTAGTGTATAAGTATTTTGATCCCTTTTTTTTATGAGTAATATTTTTATCGTTATTATGCCAAAAATAGCTTCAGAAACGAGCGTGTCATCGTACGGAAAAATGGCGAAACCTTTTTCACTAACTTGTTACTCTGCCAAAAAGGGCCTAATAAGTGATCGGTATGAATCAATCAATTGTGATTACCAACCACATTCATTCATACACAAATCCATACACACGAACGACGAGGATGGAGAGGGTAGCTTAAGATTCTGTAAGCCCTTATGATATCCTCGTGACAGGGCGAGTGAAAGCCGCCCGTTTAATGAAGCTTTCTCAAATCCAAGAGCGTCTGTTCCCATATTGGACGGCTTCTTGGTCTGCGTCTGAACCTGATAGGTCAGCCGTAATTAAAGCCTTGCGTTAGGCCAAAACCGCAATGACCATTCCACGTCATGTCGCATTGGGAGTCTCCGGTATTACATCCGTTTATTCCGGGAATGGTGAAGAGTAGGCCTCAGGAAACTGGGCCGTTCCTGACTATTTCGGACCGCCCCGCTGCACACGATGCTCTGGCAAACAAACAAAGAAGAATGGAAATCTTGGTTGCTGCAGCGGACAAAACTACAAGTGTCGCTGAAGATTCGGTATTCATGTTGAGCAGTAAAATAAGCCGCTCCCCTCCATGATAGCCACCAGTTCTGCAACCAATACCATGGAAAGTTTGTTGTGTAAACTAGGTGCCCTCGTCATTCAAAGGTGTTACAGCATCCGAGCCTACTATGGTGTGCCAGCAAAGAAGAATGAAGAGACAGAGGACAAAGAGGATGGTAGGGTGACAGTAGAAAACATGCCAACCGTAGCCTAGGAAGTTGAATCCAAGGAAAAAAACTGAGAGGGTTGGTGATCACCCAGACAAAGTTATTATCCCTAGTGCACTTAAGAAGTTTGAGCAGCTTTCCTTGATGATGGAAAATCAGCGCCATGTCAACATTGAGATGAGGGACCTGTTCGCATTAGAAATAATACTCCATATAGAAGAGGTCAATGAGAAGGTACCCCATGTCAGGGTAGCTATGAGTGTCGCTTCGGCCAGTGTGCAGACAACCGAGGGAAGGATATCAAGGAAAGCTGACTCTTAATGCAGCAAAGAAAGGGCAGCCATGGTGCAAGTGGCAAAAAATCGAAAGAACCGTGAAAAAGGTACGTGGCAAACACGACTCAAAAATGGTGACGAAGTTCCTTCTTAGCGGCCTCTTAAAAAAGAGGAAGTGAAGCCTCGCCGAACACGTCCCGATGATTTAATCATCACTAAAACATCGGAACTATCCTACGCAGATATACTAAGAAGATGAAAAGGAAACTTGAGCTTCAAAAGGACAGACAGAGTAAGCAGGATACGCAGGACTGCTAAGCGAAAATCTTTCTCCAACTCTCCAAGAAGGGCAATGCCAGAAACACTAAAAGATGAGTTGATGGAAGCGCTCCAGAGCTATGCAATGGTGAGAGCTCTCTCCCAGCTAGCAGTTATTGACTGCCGGGACTTTGATGAAGTCACAGAAGCTGAAGATTTAATAGCAGCCATCATCAAACAATTCCATGTTCTCCAGGCCACCTATATTACAATTAAGGCAATGAGACTTGCAAGGGATTGCACAAAGACAGGAACAATGAGCATACCAGTGCACCATGCGGAATCCCTGCTTAAAGCGGGATCTCTTAAAGTGGGTTGGACTCGATGTCGCTTGAGTCAGCACATAAGCCCCACAAGGTTCTTCAAGTGCTGTACGGTCACATGGCAAGAGGATGTAAACGCAGTGTGGATCGTTCAAAGCTATGCCTTAGGTGCGGACCAGAAGACACATCGCAAAGATCTGCCAGGAGAGAGCTAAATGCGTTGTCTGCTCGGTTGGAAATAACTCATATATCTGGGAGTTATAAGTGTGCAGCTTTTAAGAAGGCTTTGCGAGATCTAAAAGCTAAAGCATGATTACGTGCCTCCAACTTATTCTAAACCGATGCAGTGCGGCTCAGAATCTCCTCTCTTAAACAGCCATAGATATGAGAGCAGATGTCCTACTTGTTAATGAGTTCTATAGGGCAAAAGACAATGCTAACATATGGACGCAGCATGCCGGTAGGAAAGCGGCTATCTGGATCCTAGGCAATACTGCTTGCGAACAGAGAGATTCTTGTTTGGATAATGGCTTCATCTTTGCAAAAATACGTGGCATCTATTTTTGCAGTTGCTATGCATCCCCTAACGCGTTACCAGGATTCCTTTGAGGCCTTTTTTGACAAGTGCCGTGCGGGATAAGTCCCCACTCATAATTGGTGGATTTTTTAATGCTTGGGCCGTAGAATGGAGTTGAAATACCACCAATAGGCGCGGACGTGTTTTAATAGAGGCCTTTGCTTTTCTAGACGTGGTCCTACTCAACCGGAATAATGCCATCACATTTGACAATGGAAGAGGTAGCTCGGCAATCGACCTTATATTCTGTTACTTCGATTGCAAGTGCGATGAAATGGTAGGTTGCAAGTGTCTACACCTATAGTTACCACCTTGCAATACAGTTTTTCATTACCCCGCCGGTTCGGTTCACTATGCCAAGATTGCGGCACCGGTGGACTGTTCATCGCCGAGTAAGAAATGGCGACTGATAGTAAAAGTCATCAATCCCAGGGACTTATGCAAGGCCTATCAAGGATATGTGATGCCTTCATTCCTAGGAAAGCAAGACGCAATGGAAGGAAACCCAACTTCTGGTGGTCGGATGAAATTGCAGAACTCCGCTCACAGTGATTCCAACTTCGGAGAAGTTTCCAATGCAGCAGAAGTAAGAATGCAGATTCTCACGAAAGCCTTCTTCTCCACGAGGAATTCAGGCGAAACAAGTCTCAAATCAGAAAGGAGATGTGTAAGAGTGAGTAGGATGCCTTTCGCAGGCTGTTAGGGGAAATGGATCATAATCCTTGGTGCAGCGCTTATAAAATTACAATGTGCCTCTCTAACATTCCTTTCTCCGTTGCTCTTATTGACAAGACAGTTGTCAGCCTCTTCCCGACATTGGGATTGTTGAGGGTACTGCAACCATTTGTGGTTGTAGAGGATGATATACTTCCCGTCAGCAGATTGGAGCTAGAAACTGCATCGAAAAACGCTAAGGTGAAGAAGTCGCCAGGCTTGGATGGCACCCCTAATGCTGTTCTTGAAAGAGCAATGGCCACGAAACCTGATTTGTTCTGTGAGGTTTTCATAAGATGCTTATAAGAAGGTCTCTTTCCCAAATGCAGGAAGAATCAACGGTTAGTACTCATCCCGAAAGGGAGCCTACCCCCCGATCAACCATCTTCCTACAGTCAATTGTGTATTCTAAGTACCACTGAGAAGATCCTAGAAAGGATTATTTCACTAGACTCCAGCAATACACAGAGGCACAAAATGGACTGGCCGATCTGCAATTTGGCTTCAGACCAAATAGAGGCATATTGGGAGTAATCCAGAAGGTTTGTGACATTGCCAAGAAGACCCTAAATGGCACAAGGTGGCTAGGCGGCAACAAAAAGTACTATGTAGTTTCACACTCAATATGATTTCACAATGCATCGCGAACGTATGTCAATTGGTGAATATTCAGTTCATGTACCCATGAAATGATCAGCTGATATTTTAGGAAATTCATACCAGTAGGCTCTTCAGAGATTCGAGAATCTAGACCGCAAGCTCAGTCAAAATGCTGCATTGAAAGAGCAATATGCGGGATTTTTGAAAGACTATTTGCAATTGAACCATATGTCGTTGGTGGAGGATTCTTCTCTTCGTGTGGTTTTCGAAGGCTCTGCAAAATCATCTTCTAGATTATTGTTGATCCCATTATTCAGCCTACTTTGTTCCAAATTCTATTGAGGTTTCTGTTTTTCCTGGAGATATTTGCAAAATGTATCGTAGTGTTAAGGTTTCACCTGCAGACAATTATCTTCAGTGTATGTAGCTACATATCTGGCTATTCGTACAATACATCATCTGGCACTTGACAAATCTGATAGCTATCCTTTGGGCTCTTTAATCAGGAGGTCATAAACAATATGCACCAAACTAAGAATTTTCTTGCTACTGGAAATCTCATATTACGCAAGTGGTGTACGAACTGTGAAGACGTTCTTCAATCCTGAAAGTGACCGAGAACCGTTAATTAAATTTGATGACAACAGCAATATCACAAAGGCACTCGGGCTTATGTGGGATCCTAAAACGGATACTTTTTTGTTTTCATACCAACCAATTGCAAGCGTTCAGTTCTTTCTTCTGTAGCCCGATTGTATGATCCGCTTGGCTTGATTGGCGCTGTCATATCTAAAGCCAAGATTTTCCTTCAGCATCTCTGGATGGAAGGTTTAAATTGGGACGAAAGTTTGCCAGCAAATCTCGATACTGAATGGAATAGCTTCTGGCATGATTTAGGCACTGCTATTCATTTGTCATTTCCTGGATCCGTGGTGCTGAGTGAATAGCAAATACAAATACATGGATTTTGTGATGCGAGCATTAAGGCATTTCGAGCTTATGTTTTAGTGCGATCTTACAAGGATGACGAGGTGTGTGTACAATTGTTATGCTCCAAATCCAGGCTGGCAGTTTTAAAGACAGTCACAGTACCAAGACTTGAACTTTGTGCAGCAAAGTTGCTATCAGAATTGTTTCTGGAAATATCAAAAATAAAGATTTGTACACATTCATATCACTGCTGGTCGGATTCAACAGTCGTATTGGCCTGGCTAAACACTGAGCCAGCAAAGCTTAACGTTTTTGTTGCTAGCCGTGTTTCATTTATTCAACAGCATACGACTACCATGGTTTGACACCACGTTCCTAGTGCTCTTAATCCGGCTGATATTTTATCCCGTGGTGCGCTTCCTAGTGAATTACTGCATTCTCAACATTGGGCTCGAGGCCCACCATTATTTCTGGACATTTCAGATCAATTGCCAAGTGTTTGTCCACCTGCATTGAAATCTCGGAAAGTCGCCTTGGTATTGTCAGCCAGTTCTGATATTACACTCATCTTTAAAAATATTAATTTGTTCATCACTATGCAACGTATCTTTGGATATGTGTACAAATTTATTCATCGAATACGAGCCGCTAAATTGTTAACTTCCAATATTCATAATGGCACTAATATTCCTATTCGTCTCTTGCAGATACCAAATTTACGACAAGAATTCAATTCTCTTCATTCAAAGGGCGTCGTCAGCTCATCAAGTCCAAGATTTTCATTGTCGCCATTTATAGATGGTTCCGGCCTACTTGGAGCTGGTGGTCGTTTGGAAAAATCGTTTTTTGGATTTCGATGTACGTCACCCAATTATTTCACCTGAAGAGCATCCTCTGACTCATGCCATTATTACACATTTTCATCTGAAAAATCTTCACGCTAGACCTCACGCTCTATTAGCTGCCATTCGTCTCCGATACTGGAATATTGTGAGGACGAAAAACTGTGACTACATATGTCGGAAAATGTATTAGATTTTTCGTGCTAAGCTGAGGACATTGGAGCATATAATGGCAGACTTTCCAAAAGAGGGGGTTACGGTATCTCGCTCTTTTCTCATCACTGGAGTTGACTACTTCTGAACCATTTTATTATAAACCATAAACTCGTAATAAACAACCAATTAAGTGCTACATAAGCGTATTTATATGCTTTTCATTATTCATTATTTGTCACTTGAACAGTGTAGACGTGTTTTGCGCTCAATAAATTGTGTCCGCATAATAAACAAACACATTCACGTAAATCAATTAAAAAAATAATGTATAAAATATCACCACTAAGATGAGCTTCGATCATGAAAAACTCAACAACAACGTTAAAAAGGCAACCAGGCATGCGTATTTTTCGATCGTATCTCCTGGCCCTAACAAAAAAAATTATGCGTCATTTTTAACCATCAAACCGCCAGAGCGAAGAGCTAGTTCTTATTCTCCCGCTCTGTGCATTGATACCATAGGCACCACGAATCCACTACTATTGAGCAGACAATGTGCATCCCCACAAACTCCACTGTACACAACACCAGCATCTACTGTATCAACAAATACAACTGTAACAACACAAAGCACTCCAGCTATATCAACCGGTACATCAGCATCAAACACAACAACAGTTTCCTCAACATCTGCTTCGATCATGTCATCGCAAGCAGTTTTCACATCAACAACAACATTAACAGCAATACATCCAACGATCGAGCCGCTGGACCAATCAGCAACAGTTATGCCTACATCAAACACACATACGATAGTACAAAACACAAATAACACCAATAACAATAGTCCCAGTTCTGAACAGTTAAAACATTGTAAAAGAAACCGTAAAACGCAATCCCCAAGAAATCAATAGAAGAAAACAATAACAAAAAATACAAAAGCAAGTTATGCTGAGACACCTTCACCAATCATCTGACACCGACGAAATTAAGAGAGAACTGAAAGAATTTGGCCATGATGTCCCGAATGTATTTAATATTCGACAAAAAAACCACAAATAAGTCACTTCCCCTGTTCTCAGTTGAACTTAATGCCAGCCCTAACAACAAAAACATTTATTACTTCACACCAAATACAATTTTTTTTTTGTATTTTACATTTTTCAGAGGATCAGTGCATTTTGTTTGTTTTTCTCCTGTTCATCAGTTCTAACTGTGTATTTTGTTATTGCATACGGCATTTCTAAGTTTTATTCTGTGAGCATTGTTGTTGCTAAACCAACCTGTTATTGATTTGTGTCTTTGTACCGTTTTGGGTCTATAGTATTGTTGTTGGAAATCCATTTGTTCGACTTTTGTTGTTTGGGTTTGTAATTTTGTGTGCATTGGTTTTACATTGCACCAGCCTGACAGGGTGTCACAATCTGCATTTTGTTATTATTTTTATTTTATTTTGATTTTAATTTATTGTGTTGCATCAGTTTATTTATAATGATTTGTTGCAATCCAACGTGTAAAAATATAGAGACATTTGATGAAGATTCACAACGGGCAGTACGATGCTGGCTGTGTGACAAATATTGCCATATAAAGTGTGCGGGATTGACCGGCCGAGACCATTACAGAATACTTAATAGAGCTAAATCTGCTTGTGGCAAGTTGACATGGTCTTGCCCATCCTGTTCCAAACGCCAAGTTGACTTTCCGTCAATGTATCGGAGTAAACGTGACAAAATTATTAAGTTAAATAGCGCTGTCAAGCAACCCTCGCTTGATTTTGATTCGCGTACTGAATTACTAAGTAATTATCAGTTCGATTCGCCCCCTCCCCTTCTTTTATTGTCACCTTCACCAATGGGTGACTACGCTTCCCCCCAACTTCCTTCTAACATTCCTCTTGTGCCTAGAAAGATTGCTACTCCAGGCGATCCTATCTCAACACCTGTGCTCCCTGTTATTCAGGTATTTCCACCCTCTTATGCAACGTCTTCCTCCAAGCGGTCTAGACCCACATCTCCTCCTTCGTCGAACTCCATTGGGGACAATATTGAGACCGTTGCCACCAATGCCTCTATGCAGTCCAGACCTGCTTCGCCACCCCTTACTTCAGAACATCTCTCAGATGATGACCGCTATTCCTTGAATGTGGTTTCACCACCTATCTTGTCAGTAGTGGCCCCCGGAAACAAATTTTCCTTTTTAGACTTTCTTATGTGATGACATTAACAGGTACATTGCGTCCAAGTCTTATATGACGGTTAGTGTGAAGAAATTCAATTTTCCACAACCCAGGGAAATCTCGTCGTTTAAAATTAGCGTACCTTCCGATTTGTTCAATGAAGTATATAATCCTAAATTCTGGCCTCCAAATATGGTAGTTCATGAATTTAAACAGAAGAAAAGGAATGGGTCTAGTTCCATAAGGCTGCCGTTACATACTAATTCTTCTTTGGCTCCTAGTTGGGCTCCAAAAAACTAGTTTCCTGCCTTCAATATATCACCATAACATATCAAAATGTTAGAGGTTTACTGTCCAAGCCTAATATTTTTTATAGGAACAGTTTTTCTTTTGTTGCTGATATCATTGTTTCTTCTGAGACATAGTTTACATCTAATGTTCTTAATAATGAAGTCCTTGGTACTCATTTTGTAATTTATAGACAGGATTGCGAGTTTCGTTGTGGTGGTGTAGTTCTTGTTACAGTTAAGTCAAGTTTTCGTTCCGAAGTTATTCAAGTTGTTCTGCCTGCTGATATTGAATTTATTGGCGCCAAAATAGTCCTTCCCCATGTTACGATCTTTGTTACGTGCTCTTATTTTCCTCCAGGTTCGAGTTTAGAAACTTATACGCATCACTATGAAGCTATTATGTCCGTTTCCAAACTTATCCGTGATAGTGATATCCTGGTCGTGCTGGGTGATTTTAATTTACCTACCATTTCTTGGTCTTTTTTCGGACATTCAAGTCACCTTGTTCCCTCTGGAAACCATGTTTTCATTGATAGCTTGATCGAAGTTTCTCTCTTCCAAGTGAATTTTGTTGTTAATCTTCTTCATAGGTCATTAGATTTAGTACGGTGTAATGATAGTACTGTCACTGTTGCGTCTAAAACCCCTCCCTTGTCTCTTCCTGAAGACCATTATCACCCATCCTTAGAAATTTCACTCTGCCTCACATACCATGCTACTGTACAGACTACACCTCTTCCTCACCGGCGTCTTTGTTTCCGCAAAGCGAATTTTGAGTCACTTAATTTTCTGCTTGCACAGATTGACTGGTCCTTTCTTTACAGTTGTACCGATATGTCTGTGGCCACTAAATTCTTTTATGACACATTGTACTCTGCCTTTGTTAAATGTATTCCTCTAATGAATGCACCACGTTAGTTTACGCCTGAGCTCTCCACTTTAAAAAACTTAAAGTCTAGACTCTATAAAAAATTTAAAATATCTTGGTCTTCCTGTGATTTTGATGGATTTTGTGTGGCACGTTATAAGTTTCTCTCTCTCCGAATTCCCGTTGCTACAATACTTATCTTATCCATTGTAGGTTGCAATTTTCAAGTAATCCCAAACGGTTTTATAATTTTGTTAATGCTAAGCGCAAATCGGCTTTATTTCCTTCTTCTTTTTTCTTAGATAATTTGCATGCATCAAATGATCTTGAGATATCTGACTTATTCGGAAAGTTTTTCCAAACAACATTTTCTTCAGCAACATTTTCTGGTACTTCCTACCCTTATCATGTTAACTCAATTAACAATTTCAGTACCCCTGAATTAGATGAGGTGAATATTCTTCATAATCTAAGATCCCTGAAGTTTTCTTATTCTCCTGGTCCAGATAATGTCCCTAGTTGTGTCCTTATACAGTGTGCAAACTCCCAGTATAGGCCGTTATTTAAGCTTTTTAGCATATCACTACAGGTATCTTCATTTCCGCTTATTTGGAAGGAATCTTTCATTATACCCCTCCATTAAAAAGAAAAAAATCTGATATCTCAAATTATAGGGGCATATCTAAACTGTCCGCTATTCCAAAATTGTTTGAAACGGTCCTGATAACGAATTTGCGAAATTTCTGTAAAACTGTATTTCTCCATCACAGCATGGATTTGTAAAATGCAGGTCTGCGACCACTAACCTCCTTCAGTTTACTTCATTTGTTAATCAAGGTTTCGTCAATAGGTCACAAACTGATGTTATTTACACAGACTTTACTAAAGCCTTTGACTCAGTGAATCATGACCTTCTTTTGTATAAATTAAATATTATGGGCTTTCCAACATCCAACTTAAAAAATCGTTCTCAAAGAGTGTTGTTTATGTTTTCTCTTTCAGATATTATCCACGTAACTTCTGGGGTTCCTCAAGGTAGTCATTTAGGGCCTCTTCTTTCCAATTTGTTTATTAATGATCTGCCTCTCTCCATCTCACACTCTAGTGTGCTCATGTACGCTGATGATGTAAACTTGTGCCTTTCAGTTAATGATGGCACCTCTCATCTTAAACTTAAAGAGGATATTGATTCTTTACGTACTTGGTGCTTGACAAATTATTTAGATCTAAATATTTTTAAATGTAAGCTCATTACATATCATCGGTGTAAGCCTCATTTGTTTACTTACAAGATTGACAATGTCCTATTTAAGCGAGTCTCTACGTTTAATGACCTCGGTGTCCTGTTTGATCCTAAGCTGTGTTTAAACCAGCACGTCTCTTCTGTTGTAAACAAAGCAAAGGGTGTTTTTGGTTTCATCAAACGCTGGTCTATTGAATTTAATGAATCTTATACCACTAAGATTTTTTTTGTGTCTCTTGTGCGTCCAATTATCGAGTATTGCTCTTGCATTTGGTCACCGCAATATTTAAAGTATCAAGATCGAATCGAGTCTGTTCAGAAACAATTCCTTCTGTTTGCTCTTCGTGGCCTCAACTGGAATCGTAATTCTCGGTTGCCATCTTACCCTGATAGACTCCTACTTATCAGTCTTCCGTCTTTGGCGCATCGTAGAATTGCTCTAGGGATTTCCTTTTTTCATAAGCTCTTAATCGGAAACATTGACTCTCCAGAGCTTTTAAATCTTTTGAACTGTTTTATCCCTAGTCGTCCTACGAGAAATTTTGTCCCTTTAGTGTTAAATAGATGCACTACTAACTTTGCCCTTCAGGATCCTTTCAGAGCTCTTATTATAATAAGTTCTGTCATGTTCTCTCTCCTGAATTATCTCCGGAATCAATTAATTCTATCATTTTTCGTTGCCTATGGGATTCATGACCTCACTGGCTGGATGCACTGGATTTTGCTGATCAGTACCGTCTGTGAAGCTTATGTGCCTCTGACCACACATGGCTGTGAGTAGGGGCATAGCTCGCTAGTGTTGCAAATAAACTTCCCCCACCAGGTCAGAGGCTGCTGTTTTATATTATGTTATTTTTAATTCTGTTTTGTTCCTCTCTCGCTTATAATAAATTTATTTTTATTTTAAACAAAACATTGACCGATGAAACAAAAAACGAGCAAAAGTCCGTAACCTCTCGTAAAGTGGAGAAAGGAATCAGTTATTCGCAGGTTGCTGCTTCTTCCTCACAGATTAAGTCAATCAATCGACCAGCTGAAAAAGAAAAAGAAAAAAATTCCTTCCCAGCAAAACAACAATCAAACCATCCCAACTGACGATATCTAAGAACTTAAGAACATGATGAAAGAACTAATCCAACAAATGGGTAACATTATGAATATTATAACAATTTTAGTAACAAAGCTTGATAAACAAAATGGACAATAAGTTAAGAATAATTGATTGGAATGCGAACGGACTACACAAACATATTTTAGAACTCCAACTTTTCTTAAATGAGAATTCAAGTGACATTGCACTAATTTCGGAAACTCACTTTACAATTAACCACCTAAGCATTCCCGGCTATAAAATATATGGAACAAATCATCCGGATGGTTCAGGTCATGGTGGTTCTGCTATTATTATCAAAAATAATATACGACACGTTGAAATGGAAAACTATCAACAAGCACACATACAGTCGAACAAATTGATGCTACAAGACATATATGGATCTTTCACAGTAGCAGCTATTTATTGTCCACCTAGTCACATAATCACAACAGCTCAATTTAAGGACTATTTTATTGAGCTTTGCCAAAGGTTCATAGCTGCAGGAGACTATAATGCCAAACATGTAAACTGGGGATCAAGGTTGACAAATACTGAAGGAAAAAATTTACAATTTTCAATTCAAATGATTGAAGGAACGCATTTGAGTGCTGGAGAGCCCACATATTGGCCAACTGATCGAACAAAGATACCAGACCTAATTGACTTTTGTGTAATAAAAAATATGAATATGGCACATTTTGAAATTGACTCTCGATTACAACTTTCTTCTGACCATTCTCCGATCCAAATAAATTATAATTGCTCAATAAAAAATTTTTTGCCGCCATGCAAGATGTATAATAAAGGAACTGACTGGCACTCTTATAGAAAATTCATTGATATCAACCTAGCAATAAATGTACCTCTTAAGGAATTAGACGATATTGAGAAAACCATATACACTTAAATGACATTATAAGCGAAACAGCTGATAGAGCAACACCCGAACTAAAACCAACAGAGGACAACTATAACATCCCACACTCAATTAAAAGACTTATTGTGAGCAAGAAAAAACTGCGTAAGACTTGGCAAAGGACGAGAGCTCCAAATGATAAAGCAAAACTTAACAAAGCGATTAAAGACCTGAAAGCCAGACTTAAAATTTGGAAAAATGAACAATTTGAAAAATATCTAATATCACTAACTCCAACGTCTGACACTAATTACTCTTTGTGGAAAGCAGCTAAAGACTTAACGAATCGCACCATTCACCAGCCGCCGCTAAAAAAGTCGGATGGAACATGGGCTAGAACCAACTCTGACAAAGCTTCTCAACTTGCTGACTATTATGAAAAGTTTTTTACTGATAACCAAACTGACAGCAAATCTTACTAACAGGAATCCTCCACCGCAATACAAATTAAGAAAAATCTCAGCTAACGAAATAAGAAAAGCGTACTAGTCGCAAAAAAACTCCAGGATATGACCAAATAACTGGAAAATTACTAAAAGAGCTTCCTCCAAATGCAATTATAAACATAAGAAACTTGTTTAACGCAGTACTAAGACAAAGGCACTACCCAACATTATGGAAAATAGCTGAAATAATACCTATACCGAAATCGGGCAAAGATCCAACTTTGACGTCATCTTATAGGCCAATAAGCCTTCTGCCGTCATTATCAAAAATATTTGAACGACTTTCGCTTGACAGAATTCAACCAATACTGGATGTGAACAAAATTATACCTGATCACCAATTCGGATTTAGACAACTTCACTCCACCATATAGCAAGCCCACAGAGTGACACACAAGATACTATCAGATCTAGAAAACAAGAAATACTGTGTAGGTGCTTTTTTGGACATAGAAAAAGCTTTTGATAAAGTGTGGCACACCGGACTCTAGCTATACCCTTCCCGCGGGTGCCGGCTGGGCAACGGGTACCGCCGTTTGCAGTGTTGCTAGGTCTGCCTGATTTGCAGCAATGCAAGCAGGTGGTGCCTAGCCAAAACCGTTGTACGAACTTCCCTGTATTTTCTCGGAGGATAACTTCACATGTTAAGAGGTTCCTGCCAGTAGGAATAAAATGCTAGGGGTATGGACCCCCGAATAAAAAACTCATATGGAGAACGAGAATGTTGATACACGAACTGCGATATCAGTTCAAACGTCGGTGGGAGAATTGGCTGCTACCACCGGCGGGCACGGGGAGTTTACGAACCGTGTCGCCAGTGGCCAAACCTCTTATGTAACGGGAGCAGGTTATAGTGGTTGTAATGTTACTGCCAAAACAAAGACACAAAAGGGGTTAGCCATCGGGGGTTCTGCAGTCGACATAGACTCGGACCTCGAAAGCGTGAGTAGCGTGGCAACCATTAACACAGCTGCCGAGGAAGACCTTCTGAGTTCCCCAAAGGCCTCGACGCCAGGTACCACATCCGTTAGCAGGAGTGGGCCGAAGAAGAGGCTTTGTAAGGAAAGCTTGAATGCACTTGCTCAATATAAGGCAGCTGTGAAAATAAAACTACGCCTGGGAACTAAGGTGACTCTTTCGTCTAAAGAACGGGAGGACCTTAAATGAGCAACTGAGACTGTCACGAAAGGTAGAGAGCACTTCGCACAAAGTGATAAACATGCGACGACGCATCCTGCCTTCGTGAACAAAATTGAGGAGAATGTTGCGAAGAGTATCAAAGAGCCGAAAAGACAGCGGTCTAAGGATGAGGAAAAGCCTGAGGCCAAACGACTTCGCACACAGGAACCTGACACACCAATTGACCAGCCAACCACTTCCAAGAAGGCGATGAAAGTCAATGAAGTAGCTAAACGTCACTTGATCGTAGCGCTTATTGACCGGAATCACCCGAATGGACAGATGACGGCTGATCAATGGATACAGGTGGATGCGAAAATTCTCAATGCCATCGTTAACAGGCTGACGGATGAACCGGACAAACCGTCCACCTCGTTCGAAGGAGCAGGGTGGTACATGGGAGTAAAGATCCTAAAATATACCGATGAGCAAACGCTGAAGTGGATTACAGAGGTAGCTCCCAAGATAGAAGGAATTTGGGAAGGTGCTAAGCTGGAGATATTGGATAGAAATGATATTGCGTGCGTAATGCGTGCCGAGGTGCGAGTACATAACACGTTAAAACCGGAAGTCACTCTACTGCTATTCCGGCAGCAGAATCCTGACGTTCCAACTATTGATTGGAAGCTGCTTCACGCCAGTAAAACAGACACGAAAGGCAATCAGGATCTGATCCACCAAATAAACAAAGAGGCAGAGGACATACTTTACCTCAAGAAACGTCACCCGAAGGATGGTAACGTCAACACGCTGGAAGCGGGAGAAGTAGAGAGAGATCTCGGACTCGAATCGGTGACCAACTCTACTGAAACCCTTCAGCTGCACGGGGAATCAAAGATGAAGGGGACAGACGGAGTGTCAGTGATTACAGCTACACCCGTATAACGCATTGCTGAACCTGATTTGAAAAGCTCTGTAAATAAACCTCCATCACAGTGAGGCGGCTGTGGCCGAGCTGCTCCTCACGCTAGAGGAAGGCAGCTATGACGTGGCCCTGATCCAAGAGCCCTGGCTATCCTCCGGGAACAAGGTCTCAGGATTGGGGTCGAATAACTACAAAATTTTTCACGCTGCAATGGTAAAGAAGATTAGATCTGTCATCCTTGTAAAGAAAAATATTAACGCATATTTATTATCCAATCTTAGCACAGATGACCTGGAAGTGATTAACGTAGAGGGGAACGATGGGCCCAGACTCCTTGCCTTCTGCTACATGACACACGACGCCGAGGCACCGCCCATGGAATTACAAGATCTCATGGAGGAAGCCGGTCAACGTGGATGGAGGATAGTGGTAGGTACAGACGCTAATTTGGACCTCCCTCAATGGGCACATCAACCAACGTGGTGAGTACCTCTTTAACTATATATTACAGTATAATGTAAGTATAGCAAATAGGGGAAATATTCATACTTATAAGGGTCCAACATCGGAGGATGTATTGGACATCACTCTCTTTTACGGTGATAATATGCAGATCTTAGACTGGAAGGTGCTTGAGCAACCCTCCTTCTCCGATCATAGTTATATAAGTTTCACTGTAGATATAAAGATCCCACTAAGAACGAAAGACATATTTGGGAACCCTAGAAATACGAACTGGGGCCTATATGAGAACTTGTTAAAGGGATACCTAAGAAATGTTCCACAGATCACTACTAGCAGCAACGTTGAGGCAGTGACAGAACTCATAACATCTAAAATCCTTCTAGCTTACCATAAATCCCGCCTGCCTACGAGACTTGGACGCAAATCCAAGCCCCATGGTGGAATAAGGACGTTGGTAAGCAAAGACAGGAACTTAGAGAGTTCTTTAAGCTAGCCAAACTGGCTGATTGTGAAGAGTGCTGGAGAGAATATAAGACACTACTATCGCTATACAAAGAAGAGATAAGGAGAGCCAAGAGGAGATCCTGGCAGATCTTCTGTGGTAATTTGGACAAGACTTCTGAGGCGTCAAGACTTTGGAAAATACTTGCCAAGTCTCCTATAATCCGTTCACTAATCCGCAAGGATACAGGCGAATGGACCAAAGACGGAAAGGAAACGCTGCAAACTCTTATAGAAGCCCACTTTCCTGGCTGTACTGAGGTTTCAGACATAACTGTAACGGCACGGGGTGTAATAAGTGACGTATGTGAATGCTTAATTACATCGGTTAGACTGGATTGGGCCTTAAAATCGTTTGAACCCTTTGAATCCCCGGGACCAGATGGCATCTTTCCTGCGCTCTTGCAAAAGAGTTGTGCTGTACTGACACCATGGCTTAAAGGAATCTTCAGGAATTGCCTGAGGTTTAATTATGTTCCGAAGAACTGGAGACTCTCAAAGGTTGTATTCATACCAAAGCCAGGTAACAGCAGCCACTTGTATCCAAAGGACTATCGGCCAATAAGCCTCACTTCATTCATACTAAAGACGTTTGAAAGACTATTGCACTCGTATATTAAGGAAAAGGTTTCACCGAATCTAATATCCAGACCAACACGCCTATACGAAATACAATGCCATAGGTGTCTTCCTTGACATATCAGGAGCTTTTAAGAACGTTTCGACAGAAGCACTTCACTTAAAGAAATTAACTACTAGGCAAGCAATGTCGGACTGGATGTGAAACCAGACAGGACGGACTTAGTACTTCTCACAACAAAATACAAGATTCCGCACTGGCTCCCTCCTAAATTAGGAAACATTGTACTGGCACCAAAGATGTCTACAAAATCTTGGAGTCATATTTGATAACAAACTGACGTGGAAGGAAACAGGACAGTTTATACAGAGGCCTTATGGTCACAGTGAGATACATAAAGGTTTAAACACTAGCTCGGACTATGTTATTCCCCAGGCCAACTTCAATGGAAGGCCTAGTGTAGTAATAGAGCATAATGGATGGCAAAGTTGACTCCAGTTTGGCGGTCATACTTACAACCTGTTTACAGACGGATCTAAAATGGCAGAGGGAGTGGGAGCTGCAGTATTCTGCTCAGACTTTGACCTTAAACGATCATTAAAGCTTCCAGACTACTGTAGCGTGTTTCAGGCCGAGAATTATGCGGCTACAAAAGCAGCAGAATTAGCAGCCGAGCTAACTCCTCTCAAGTCCCAAGTAAACATATTCATCGACAACCAAGCAGTCATAAAGGCGGTGATGACAAAATCGAACTGTGTTCAACAATGTAGAACCAAAACTGACGAACTCTGTTTTGACAGACGAGTCACCATCTTTTGGGTACCGGGACATAAAGGAATTGAAGGGAACGAGGAAGTAGACGCACTCGCTAAAGCTGGCGCTAGTCACGCTGACGTAAGTGCGTCATACTTACGTCCCTCTCTATGTCCACGTTAAAAACAGAAATAGACGCAGCAACGATTCAGGATGCGAAGAGAATGTGGGATGGAACACTCGCTTGCAGAACCGCAAAAATCATGCTTCGCTCTGTTAATAATAAGACTACCAACTACATCTTAGCTCTCCCAAGAGAGGATTGCAAGTTATTAGTCGGAATACTCACGGGACACTGTTTAACACCTTCCCACGCAGCCAAATTGGGCTTGATACAGAGTGATGCATGTACAACATGCAATGAGGTAAATGTTAGGGGAACTCTAGAACACCAACTTTGCCAATGTCCAGCTCTCAACAGATCACGCTTTAGCTATCTCGGATCTGTATCTTTCCTCTCCTTGGAAAGTATCACGGATCAGAAGAGTAGCAATATATTAAAGCTCGCAAAAAAGTGCATAAAAAACAGTATTTAAAGAGTCTCCATACTTCTTCTTGGCAACACAAAGGACCATTATTGGTCTATGTGAGATCTCTTGATCAGCCAAACCTAACCTAACCTGCCAAATGATCTTTGTGATATCATCAGGAGCTACCTTGATAGTCGCTACTTCTATGTAAGGTGTAGGGACGAAACCTCTACATTAAGGCAGATAAAAGCTGGAGTCCCACAGGGAAGCGTGTTTGGGCCCTTACTTTATACTACATATAAAATATGACATTCCAATCCCAGAAGACAATTTGACAATGGTGGCCACCTTTGCTGACGACACTATACTTAAGTGCTCAAACAAAAAGCTTGATGTGGCAATAGATAAGCTGCAAGCAATATTGGACGAAACATGCACTTGGTTTGATTTATGTAAAATTAAGATAAACGAAATGAAAACATTGCAAGTGATATATACTTAACGGACAGCTTATCAGCCAAGACAAGTAAAAATAAAACGTACTGACATTCCATTAAGCAACGTGGTCAAGTACCTGGGCATGCATAGTGACAGCAAACTGACTTGGAAATATCACATATAGAAAAAGAAAGAACAACTTTTACTAAAATTCAAGCAGTTATATCCGTTTTCAAACGGACAATCCAAACTTAAAACTAACTGGTACATAACAAATTATGACATACATAAGGACCTCGGTGTAAAAATGGTACACGATGATATCAACAATGCAACTAGAAGATACCATAACACCTTAGAATGACATTCCAACGTTGAAATGATTGACATTCCTACAGACGAATTAACAAGACGTAGATGATTAAAAAGGAGCAGACCAGTGGACTTAACCTAGCTGCTCTACTTCTTATATTTTTTTCTTTATAATACATATTTTCGTTATATATTAAATATTAGATCAACGCTAATATGTATATGTGTTAGTCTTGGGTTGTTGAAAGGAACGTTGCGGTATCTCGCGCGAGTGGGCAGCCGCAAGTAGTACTCAAAAATAAATCAAGCCTTCCATAACATATCAAACTGACAAATCGAAAATGTTCGTATTTGCTAAATATAAACCATCTTTTCAATGTTAAAAAAGTATGTGTTTTTTTTTAATTTATTGTTATATAATAAGAAACAAATGTACTTCATCTATTGGGAAATTAAAAAAAAAAATTAGCTTTGCGACAAAGGCTGTGCATTTGGAGGTAGTTAAGGATCTCACTACTTCGGCCTTCATTGCTGCACTAAAAATGTTTATTTCAACTCTTGGCAAACCCAATTGCATATGGTCTGATAATGCAACCAACATCGTGGGGGCTAAGAATGAACTTTTTGGCTAGCGAAAACTTATATTAAGTCAAAATCATCATAAGCAAAAACACATTTGTATCGCTCAGTTGCGATATCCTGTCAGAGCTATGATGAATTCCAAACGCTTGTATGCCAAATTGCGGCTATATTTAATTCACGCCAAATTTGCTCTCTTTCAGAAAATCCAGATAACCTAGACGTTCTTACAACAAGTAATGTCTCCTGCCAGCTAGTGATTTTGTTGGAAGAACACATCTTCCAAAGGCGGGAGAATGTTCAGCGCAGCAGCTGTCATGGTCAGCGCAGCAGCTGTCATGTTCAACGAAGAAGCCGTTGTAGCAGTGTTTTAATTATGTTCATTTATATTCATGCTCTCATTATGTACATAAATTCTTATCACATTTACTTGTTTATATGCTGTTTGTAATTCCTTAAGTTAGTCTTACTCAAAACATTGATAGTGCCTTGCGCGAAATAAACCTATTCTAAATTGTAAACTGCTCGTTATTCAATTTTTAGAAACAATAATAGTTCAAAAAAGGCAGTTATTAATACTTTTTATGTAGTTTATTGCAGAAAGTGAGTCTGAGCATATAGCGGTTTTACTTCTAAAGTTTTTTATGATTGCGAAGACTTCAAAGGTAGCGATAATCTCGGCTGAAAAAATCGATGTATGAGAGGGTAATGAAGAAATTGTAAGTGAATTTGTTTAGGTTGTTCTACTATGTGCAACGTGATTATCAATTTTTAATGTGTCCGTGTAAACAAATTGGTGGCCAGTGAGTAGGTTGGTGATTTGAAGAAAGGATTGCTGGTAAACTTCAGGGGGGGTTGAGTTTTTTGGGTAATCGGATAAGGATAAAGAAATGCAGTTTGGATTGAGATCCCATGGAGGGTATTTACAATAAGTGTTAAGGTATTTTGGTGGCTATCGGGGATGTCCAAGTCAGAGCTTGTCATGATTATTCTGTTAACGGCTGATTTTAGCTTGTAGTTTCGAACTTTTTTAAAATTGGTGAAGGATTTGACAATGGTTGGTAAGGGGGAGTCCTTGCTGTTAAGGAGAGACTTAAACATATTTTGCGAAAGAAAATGTCGTTCAAACTCGAGTGGGTCCATAAGCTTTCATAAAGCAAAGAGTTGGTTTATGATTGTTTTAATTTTGTTTAAGTGAGTTGTTGGAGAGTATCCATGATTTGGTAACTTGCCTTAATGAGATTGGGCTGCAGTTAAGTTTGGAGCTACTGAGGACTTTAATTACATTAAGTCTGTTATTTAAGGCAGGGAGCAAGCCATAAATATGAGTATTCCATCGGTATGTTTTGTTAAAAGTTATTCCTAGTATTTTAATTTTGTCCTTTTCTTTCTGCATATATGCATTTATTTGCATTTATTAATTGAAAGGTTAGCGCCTGAATACTCTCACTAGCTACGGATATGAGTAAGAATGTAGTCGATGTTTATGGCTTTGTTTTTTTCTCTTCCACGTTTGCAGATGATGTTATAATCGTCCGCATAAGCGTAGAAGTCAATTTCTTTGTGCATAATGAAAGTTGAACAAAGCTTGTTATAAACTAAAAAAATTGGGTGTGGTTGTGTCGTGAACACGGCCATCTCTTTTACATGAATACGTCTATGTGTGTTATTATCATTTTTGAACTCTAAAAAGTCCTCTGGATTTTCAAGTTTTATTTGCTATATAGCTACATATTCCTATCGTCAGGTTCAGGATTAAGTAAATTGCCTAACGTAATTGAAGTAGTTTCGATATGAGATAAATTGAACTCACTTAACATGAAGTCCGGCAATGAGCAATCTTGTGTGCCATTAATACTAAAGTCTCCGACTATCATGATTGGTGTACTGAGATCTGTTTCGTATTCAAGTAACGAAGTTTTTAGAATATTTCATTAGAGTTCGTAATATACAAGGCTTAATTTCTGGTAACGCTGTGCCCGGATGGATGTTGGGAACAGTAACACTAAATATAAGTTAAGAGAAGTAACGTAAAGAGTATTAAGTAAGAAGAGAAAAGAGAATAGATTTTATTTGCATTTTGCTTTTGTGCTTTGTTCCTTTGTTTGCTGCATTTTTTATGATTTAGATTTAAGATAATGAACTTTTGTACAATAAATTAGTCTAAAACAGAACGTCATAGAGATTGGTTAACTTTATATTGTCGGTCACAGATTTACACCCCCAACAAGTATTACATATTTCGTTTCGGTCAGGAAAACGCTCCTGGTATTAACATTTTGGCGCCCAACGTGGGGCATGTGTAAATCTGTACATTTTGCAAAGTGAAAAATTATCAATCTTTTGATTTTCGTCGCAACGGGAACGGTTAGGGCGTGCATATGGTCATAAGTAAATTGCTTAGTGTATAAGTACATAAGTGCCGTTGTCGTACATATCTAATACATAAGTGCCGGTGTCGCTGTTGTTTGTTCCTGTTGTTTTCGGTTCACTTTCCTTGCTTCTCAACTGAACAGTTTAAGTAAACTCTCGCATAGACTTGCACTTTTCGTTTCTTTTGTTTTTCGTTCTGGACTTTATGAATGCTTGATTGTTGTTGTTCTTTCGCGTTCGTTACGATCAGTCTGTCACTGGCTGAGGGTTATAACCTTTTCGTTGTTTCGGTGTGCATTTGCATACACTACAATAACCAGTTACACGCGTCGATTTGTATTGTTTTTGGCGCTGTGTTTGCTTTCATTTCCTAAGAGAAGTGATTTTAACTCTTTCGTTAATACAATTCGCCAATCGTAACACACTATACTTGTAAATATGCCGAGACTCACAAAAGTAAGACGTCAAAGGGCTAATGTGAAGCTGTACTTCGCATTCATAAAGCAGTAGAGGACTCGACAAGGGCTGAACAACCCATGACGAATGCAGGATTGAAGTTTCGTCTGGAATTATTGGAAAAGCATTTCAGTCAATGGCTTTTACTTAAATCGGACCATATTGGTCTCGATGAGAGTGATGACAATGTGTCTGTCGAAGTAGGGGAGCTATATTTAAGTACTAAGGTAGTTGTCAACGAACAACTTGGCGGAGATTTATTTAATTCAACCAATTTGGACCACTCAACAACTATCATCGCACACAGGCCAAAGCTGCCAGCTTTGACATTACCATCATTTAACGGGAAGTATTGCCAATTTAAGAATTTTATTTCATCATTTATTCAAATCGTAGATCGTGAGCATGGGTATACCAATATCGATAAGTTTAACCAACTACTCAAGTGTCTTCAAGGGCCGGCTTTAGAATGTGTCCAAGCAAATACGGTGACACATGCGAACTATCCACTGGCATTGCAACGGCTGAAAGATCGATATGATAATCCGGCTTTAATCTTCTTAGAAAACATCAACTCTTTGTTCGCGTTGAAACCAATGAGTAACGATAACAGCACTCATTTGCGGTCTTTAGTTGATACTGCATCAGCATTGTATGGGTCTCTGAAATCGCTCGGAGACATTGAAAGAGTAGCAGATTCAATGTTAATACATTTGCTAATAGAAAGATTGGAAGTTCATTCCAAACAGAAGAGGAATGAATCTTTGTCATTCAAAACATTACAAACTTGGGATGATTTCGTGGCAGTACTAGAACGGCATTGTCAACAACTTGAAGCCCACTCTGGCAGTGTCAAATTAGTTCAACCTCAACAAGGTGCCTATAATAATAAAGCTCGTAATCATGGCGTACAATCAATTTACAACTTTTTACAGCACCAATACTGTGTGCACAAATTGCTCCACCCAAGATCATTGAATTAACAATTGTTCAAATTTCAAGTCCTTGTCGCCCACCAAGCGATTTGATCAGATCAAGAAGTTGAATCTGTGTCTTAATTGTCTATCCAAGGGTCATCGTATGCAACAATGTCCATCGTAGTATAGATGTCATATCTGCGGTCAAGGTCACCACACTTTGTTGCATCGTGATCGTACACCAGATCAATCTACATCAGCATTAAACAGACCATCATCGTTCACTAGTTCGGTCGAATTGCCTATTGCAAACTACATTGCCATATCACACACACATTCGAGCACCGTTGGTCAAGGTATACTGTTAGCAACTGCCGTGGTTCAGGTTCGTGATGCAGAAGGATGTTATCGACTTGGTCGTGCATTGCTCGATTCATGTTCTCAAGTAAATTTCGTTGCTGAGGAATTTGAAAAAACCTTGCGTTTGCAAAGAAAGGTACAACGCACTAAAGTTTTGAGTATTGGAGAATCGCACTCGCATATTAAACACTGCACGTCAACTATTGTCAAATCAGGTGTTTCCTCATGTGAATTACCAGTAGATTGCTGCATCACATCGTACATACCATACCAGCCTGATCCGGCTATTGATATTTCTGATTGGAATATTCCAAAAACATTCTATTGGCAGATGAACATTTTTATGAATCTCGTCGCATCGACTTGCTCTTGGGAGCAGAAACATTCTTTGAAGTTCTAAGCGTTGGTCAAATCAAGCTTGGACCACAAAAACCTACTCTTCAGAAAACAACACTCGGATGGGTGGTTACCGGACGTTATGGACTACGCCAGAATTCTTCCTCACTCACCTACATGCTGTCTTGGGAAGCTGCCATCAATTCCAATATGGAACGATTATGGAAGTTAGAGGAAATACCATCAGAGACTAATCACCTCACGCCTGAACAATCCAGCTGTGAGCAATCGTTTCTAAGCCAAACTCGTCGGGACGACAATGGTCGCTTTGTTGTTCAATTGCCTTTCAAGGACGATCTGTGCTTGCTAGGAGACCCGTATGAAATCGCTGGAAGAAGATATCTATCTCTGGAAAGACGTCTGTCACATTCATCCAAAATGAAATCTCAATATACCACGTTCATGACTGAGTATGATCAACTAGGTCACATGACTTTGGACCCAGCACCTTCGCCCGAATCACCTCACTACAACATACCGCACCATTGTGTCCATAAACCTACTAGTACAACAACAAAGCTCAGGGTTGTTTTCGACGATTCATGTGCTTCTACTTCAACAAAATATCTTAACGATTTGTTAATGGTTGGCCCTACCTTACAACCTGAGTTATACGTGCCACTACTACAATTTCGTCTTTATCGGAATGCCATTACCGCCGACATCGTCAAGATGTATCGCCAAATACTTATCGAATCAAGTCATCGTCGATTCCAGTTCATCTTATGGCGAGCTGACCCAAATGAAAAACTACACACTTATCGTACGGGACCTCAGCCGCACCTTATCTGGCCGTGAGGAGCCTCATATATTTTGCAGACCGGTATGCTGCCGAGTTCCCTATCGGTGCTGCCGCAATTAAGTCATCATTTTATGTGGATGATTTGTTGTATGGTTCTGATGACGTCATGCACTTGCACATTTTGAAAGTTGGTCAGTTTCAGTTAGCAAAGTGGCATTCGAGCCATCCAGACTTCATTGATGATGATACCATAAAGGACTTGAATATGGATTCAGATATTACAACCAGCACACTTGGTGTACAGTGGGATCAACATCGCGACTTAATTTTGTTTTCGTTTGATCCAAAGTATGTGAGTAAAGAACTCACGAAACGTTCAATACTATCCAATTCAGCATCCGTATTCGATCCACTTGTAGTACTGGCACCATTAGCCATTGTCTTGGAAATGCTTATTCAAGAATTGTGGATCTTGAAGCTCGCATGGGACGAGTCCATTCCGCAACATGTGTTAGCATCGTTGTCATCACTTAAATAAGTTGTTGTTCTTCGCTTTTGTTTACAGCCATCATTCATCGACATCCAATCGCATGCCTTTTGTGATGCTTCAATTCGAGCATATGGTTGCTGTTTCTACGTTCGCAGTACTGATGGCCATGGCAAAGTTTCTGTCAATCTACTCACAGCTAAATCAAGAGTTGCTACAGTCAAAAAGAAATCGCTACCTAAGTAAGAGCTATGTTGAGCTCATTTATTATCAAAATTGTATGTCAAGATTAAGGACATATTCAAACGACATCAGTTTACATCATTCTTCTGTTCAGACTCACATCTTGTTCTATATTGGCTTAAACAACATTATGTAACGTTATCGACATTCGTGGGAAATCGAGTATTAGAGATTCAAGATCAAACGTGTGATGGTACCTGGAGGTATGTGCCAACTAAATCTAATCCAGCAGACATCGTTTCACGTGGTTCCAATGTCAAAGATTTGCTGAATTCGTATTGGTTTTTATGGACCACCGTTTCTTGGTATGGGAGATGTGATGTGACCAGTTTCTGAAAACCACAATCTCAATATCAAGATAAACGTAAAATGACCTTTGTTGTTGCTGAAAATTCAAACTCTATGTTACAGGAAATTGGTAGCATAAGTTTATATACAAAATGTATCGTTTTGGCATGGATAAATCGATTCTACGCCAAGTCATTGAAACGTCAGGCGTTCGACACTCTAACACCATCACCTCAAGAACTTTCTAGAGCACTGCATTGCATCGTTTGGGTTATTCAACAACAACACTTCGGAGATGATATTCGCACCCTTCACAAGGGATTACCAATCAAGGGTCAATTAAAGTTCTTGAATCCATTTTTGTATGTCGTCGCTGGATTCTCATTGCTCAAAGTTGGAGGACGCTTTAAATTGGCTTACATTCCAGAGGGTCAACGTCATCCTATAGCATTGCCAGCTAAAGATAATTTTGTCGTACATTATATATTACATTTGCATCGTTAGAATTATCACGCTGGTCCTATGACACTGGTTGAACTATTACGACAGAATATCTGGCTCATCAACGCTCGTAATCTAATTCGTCGAGTGGTACAATCTTGCGTGCATTGCGTACGTTATCGTCCAAGACTTCAACAACAGGTTGTGGGTGACCTTCCTGTGGAAAGGATATCACCTGCCAGGCCATTCGAAAGATGTGGTATGGACTTCTGTGGCCCGGTACATACATACTTGCTCAATAGTGGGAAACAACCTTACAAAACATACATCGCTATTTTTGTCTGCTTTGTTATCAAAGCAGTACACATTGAAGTAGTTTCAGACTTGTCCACAGATGCCTTTTTAGCTGCACTCAAACGCATGATAGCCCGACGAGGAATCCTATCACATATTTTCTGCGACAATGCCACTAACTTCGTCGGAGCTCGCAACAAATTGAATGAATTCAAAACATTCCTGTTACACCGGAACAGCCAACACATCATAATAAAATATTGCACATCAGAATTTATTAATTTTCATTTTATTCCATCCAAAGCACCACGTTTCAGAGGGCTTGGGAGGCTGCCGTAAAGAGTGCCAAGGGACCGATGAATCGGACCCTAATGGATACACGCTTGACGTTCGAGGAACTCAACACAGTCCTTGCGGAGGTAGATGCCATATTGAACTCACGTCTTATCTCACCTGCGTCTTCAGATCCGAATGATATGACTGCATTGACACCAGTTCACTTCATTATCGGTCAACCTTTGAGGTCACTACCAGAGCCTTGTCATGTTGACTTTGGTAAAGTTCCGACCTACTCAGAAGTTTGGAATCGTGTCGCTTCTATCAAACAATATTTTTGGGTGCGTTGGCGACATGAATACATCAACGACCTACAAACTCGGGTGAAATGGATTACACAATCGCCCAACATACAGAAAGATGCGATGGTGATCGTTCATGAAGTTCACATGCCACCACAACGTTGGCTGCTCGGTCGAGTCGTATCTGTCGTTACTGGTAATGACGGGAAGGTGCGAGTATTCAACGTATGCACAATCAATTGAATCATTCGACGACCAATACACAAACTTGCCATGCTACCTGTTGGTTGAAAGCGGACACTTTCAACGGGGCTGGGATGTTGGGGACAGTAACACTAAATAGAAGTTAAGAGAAGTAACGTAAAGAGTATTAAGTAAGAAGAGAAAAAAGAATAGATTTTATTTGCATTTTGCTTTTGTGCTTTGTTCCTTTGTTTGCTGCATTTTTTATGATTTAGATTTAAGATAATGAACTTTTGTACAATAAATTAGTCTAAAACAGAACGTCATAGAGATTGGTTAACTTTATATTGTCGGTCACAGATTTACACCCCCAATAATTATTACATATTTCGTTTCGGTCAGGAAAACGCTCCTGGTATTAACACACACCCGAGTATGAATTTGAAGATACCATTAACTGTTACTTTTACTAGAGATACACCACCAACCGTCGGGTTTTTGATCTGTTAATTCATCTCAAAAATATTAATGTTAATTTTGTTGTAATCATATTGCGATATATGGCTAAATCAACTCGTCTTTTCGAGCTGATCAAAAATATATGTACTATATGGGGTCTCCGATGTCTCCTTCTATGTGAAAAAAATGAGCTGAGCTTGCATAACCAAATAAGGAGAGTTAACAAAATGAACACGTTGTTGCTGCATTCATACACATTAGATCTCTGTTACCTACTCACTTAATTTCAAACAACAAATATAAATAAGTAAAAATTAAATGATTAACTTTTGTAAACATGATGATGATAATGATCAACAAATAAACATGATGATGATAATTATCAACAAAAAGTAAAGCAACAAGATAAAACATAAAGCAAACAGCAATAACAATATACACACAAAACAACAACAAAAGCAAAAAGAACAAATTGGACGAAAAATTTTAGAGCCAAAAAAGGTAAAATTGCGGCGCTTTCCACTTCGCCCACCGCAATGTTACACAGTCTTAACTAAACGTAATAAATTATTTGTTCCTTTAGGTACCGAGTTGTGTAATTAGATTTTGGATGTGGACAATAGTTTTGCAACTACAATACCAAACTGTATACCCATTTTTCCTATCATAATTTTTTTATGTTTGGTATCAAAAATATAGACGTATCCACGTCAAAAGTAGTACAGATAGTGGGACCCATGGGGTATGCCGTTGTGTAGTGGGTGAGAAGCAGAGTAAAAATTGTCAACACGTACCCTGATTTTGCTTTTTTCATGAAATTTTTAATGTAGCTTACCATAACAGGCTGATTTTCCATATGGTCAGTTGGTATATGATAGCGTGAATTCTCACCTTGTCGAAAGCCTTCTCGAAGTCAAGCGAGACAATCGAAATGTGTTTTTTCTTTTGAAGAGAGGATGTTATTTGATGGTCTAGATACAATAGGCAATCAGCCGTAGACCTACCCCGTCTAAAACCAAACTGCTGTAAGTTTAATATTTTTTTGGTGTTAAGGAGCCATTATAACCTGTTGGTTATAATTTTATCTAGCAATTTCGAGCAGTACGGGTTGAGGGAGATTGGTCGGTATGACTGAAGAGATGTTTTGTTAGCGTTCGGTTTTAATATTGGGATTATTGTGCTCTGTTTGTATGCTTGTGGTATATAATTGGAATGAATATTATTGTCAAGGTATATAAGCTTATTTTTGGTTGTGGTTGAACTATTTGTTATCAGTTCATAGGCTATGCGGTCTGCCTCAGGCGTTTTCCCTTTCAGTTTGGAGTGGAATTCTAGTGGGGTTTTTTTTTTTTTTTTTTGTAATAGGGTCTAGGTTTAAAGGTGGAGAAGGATTATTAAGACATGAATTTTCGTTTGTAATGAAAAGGGTGTGAAAATTATTATCGGATAAGTTTTGTGACCAGAATGTTGACATTTCTCTTCTTTATTTGTAAGGGGGAAGTCTGATTCCAAAGATTTAATCATGAGTATAGGTAAATGTGATTTCAGTCCACAGAATCTGCGTATATTATTTTAAACTTTAGTAGTGCTGCTGGATCGATTAATTTCAGAACTGAATTTTTGTAAAGAATCTTGCTTAGCAATTCGGAGTTCTTTTTTAAAGAATGCATTGGCTTTCCTGTAGTTTATAATGTTTGAGGTCGAAATATTGTTTTTGAGTATGTGCCAGATGTCTTGTTTATTTTTCCTAAGGATTAATAATTTCTTATTAAACCAGGGAACTGAGGGCTTGCGTGCGATTGGATTAGTTTGTGGTAGGGATATGTTCGCACTTTGGAGAATAATCGTTTTAATATTAGCAGTTTCTTTGTTTATGTTATAACTGATAGGTCTTTGTGACGATAAATGATTGGTCATCTCATAGAATTTGGGCCAGGTGGCTTTGCTTGGAATGAATTTGAGCGTGCGGTTAGAATTTATGTTAGAAGCTGGGAATAAAGTAATTATAATAAGGATTTGGTCGCTATTGCAGAGGCCTTTTTCGATCTTCCAATTTGCGTACGGTACTAAATCTGCAGAGCAAATAGAGACATCAATATGTGTGAATGTGGAATGAGTGCTGAAGTGAGTCGGAACTCCATTGTTAAGCACTTTGTGTTAGAGTCGTCGATAAATTCAACTAAGGAACGTCGTTTGGGGTTGTTTCTAGGAGAGTCCTATTTAGTATGCCAAGAGAAGAAATCCCCCAAAATTAATTTTCTGCTAGCTGTAGAACTTAGATTACGATAAAGGTCACTTAAGTCAAAACATTTGTTGGGAAAAATGTAAACAGAATAAATAGCGAAATCAAATTAAGAAAGAAACTGCATGTGTGCCACCGTACACATGATAGAAGTGAAACTTCTTAAAAACAGACAGAGAGAGAGAAAGAGAGATCATCTCAAAACAAATACAACAATACAACATTTGCATACAACTATTCTGTCCAGTTAATTTACATATGCCTGTCTTTCAATCTGTCCATCTGTCTATCCGTCTGTATGTTGCTTTTGTTTTCTTTGGCGTGTGTAATTGTTGTTGTTGAGTTTACGTTTGCCGTCTATCCTCTCTTGCCCAAAAATTTGATCAACTGCGAGCTTCTGTGTGTTTCTCGTTCTCTTTCCTTCGTACATTCGCTTGTTTTTGTGCAAGACGCAACCTGTTTTCCAATAATGTTAATATTTATTGAGGATATGGCAATAGAGATACACATTCTGTGAAAATTTCAAGTGTCTACCTAGTGCGGTTCATGAGATACAGAATCCGAACAACGTTACAATCTGTAATTTTTCACTCAAAATTTGTACTAAATTTTTGCCAAACGCCGCTAAAGAAGTTTCACTTCAATATTAGCCGAACAGATGTCGAAGTCGTTGTTGTTAGTATTAAATTGAAATTTTACCGATTTGTGTATTAGGAGAGCACTGTCTCCAAATCAGTTATAGTTGTTGTAATTAACCATAGTAAAGTTAATAGGAATGGGAATGTTGATAGTACTTTGTATGTGGGTTTCTTGCAGAGCAATAATTTTGGGATTGTGTTTTTTTATTAGAAATTATAGTTCCCTGTAATTGTTGGAATATCCTTTAATATTCCATTTTAATATAAATAGAGTCATTATGAGTTAGAGTACTAAGTTAAATTGTTCTTACAGGGCGTAGTCACGGCCATTGTCCGTGCAATGCATTTCAATGCATTACCGGAGCAATGATCTCGTCTAGGTTTGTAGATGAAAAGGGTGCGCCTGAAATAGAGTCTGTTACAATAATAAATATCTGCAGACTCTACTTCAGGCGCACCGAAGATGATATTAAATATTAATTATACTTAAAGTATTTCGTCACAAGACATGATTCATTCCGCAGATGAATTTCAGTCAGAGCTTCGGGCGTATGTGTGTGTGTGTGTATGGGCATTTTCAATGATCGCGTGGTTTACAAATTTCGTAAAGACAGTTAATTGTTATTTTATTATACTCTTCACGGGAGTGAATAGTATTATCAGTTTGTTATGAAGTTTGTAACACACAGAAGGAGACATCGCAGACCACATGAAGTATATATATTTGTGATCAGCTCGATGAGACGAGTTGATTAAGTCTGTCCGTCTGTTCGCAAAACTAGTCCCTCAGTTTTTGACCTGAAATTTTGTACATAAGTAAGTTTTACCAAACGCTGAACATTTGTCGGAATCTGCCGAATCGGAACACTAGGGGTGGTACCTCACATAGAAACCCCCTTTTAAGTTAATGTTTTTAACGTATCGAACTGAAATTTAGACACTAAATGTTTCTGATCCATATCCATCAACCATGTACATTTCATGATCCAAGGTATACCAGGAGGGGTACCTCCCATACAAACCCACATTAAATGACAAACTTATAAAGAGTCATTGTACAATAAAGTGCCACTCAAACTGTGCTCATATTTGATACTCAAACGGTGTTCTTTTTTGATACTCAAACAGAGAGAATTTAGTGATGCTACGAAAGGAAGGTTGGATGCAACTCGGAGGAGCGTGAAGAGTATTACATCTTTGGCATAGCCCTTTGGCCTTCTCTCTGGTTTTTATTTAAATAAATGTGTTATATCTTGATAAACACTTAATATTTTAGTAAAAGCAATTGGCATGCAAACCTTACATATCACTTTTCTCTGATCGTTACCCTGTGTTAACTGTAATAAATTTAAATAATGAAACAGCCAAGCTGATAGAGAATTAACATTTTCTTTTCTTAATCGGTTTCATTATTCTGAAGCAAACGATGTCTGTTTGCGTTTCTAATTCTTGGTATAATTGATCTAGACATCTTAACTTTCATTTATGCAAACAAACTTTGTAGTATATTGCGCAACACTAAAAGAAAATTGATTTAATATTGACGCACAAAGAATTAAAAAACATATATGTTTCATAATACAAAACACGATTTGGTTGATACGTACATGTAAACACATGTTATGAACAGAAGTTGACTTAACATATATTGTATGTACATATATAGACCAATATCGAAAAAATCTGGACTTCCGACTTTCTTTTCATAATAATCGTTCATGAAAAACTTTTTCACGCAAAGAAAATTACGGTAGTGAAGCTATACTACCTGTCCCGATTTTTTGCACTGATTTGTGCTATTAGTTTTTTGACTGCTTCTTTGCTTCGTGCTTAAGTTTTGATAGGCAAAATTTTTGGCCTGTTTGTTGTTGCTCAGAATTGTGCCGTTTTTTAATTTCTTGCACATTTCAATTTCGCCTGAGCAAACGCTGTCGATGACTTTTTTTATGAGGAAAGGCGACACATTGAGTAGCCCTACGTGACATCACTAAGTATTTTGGACCCATCGAAACAATTTTCATTTTTCTGGAGCTGTCCAAGGTTATTTGTTCAGTGGGGGAGGTTAGACCTCCCCGGTAGGTGGTAGGTTCATGATGAACAAGCACTAACTCTACTGTGGCGAGGTTAACTAAGATTATATACTAGTTGATAAGCGAGTTATACCGATTGAGGAAGCGAGTGTGGCTTGTTAAATTTTATAATAGCGATCGAGAAAAGCGATTTATTACGAAAGCGTGCGGTGTACGAGCTGATAACCTTAAAAACAAGTCTTTAGTCAATGCAAGCGCGATTCAGACTGTTCTCACAAGATTATTTAACGTCATTCTTCGAATCGGTTACTTCCCGTCTCAGTGGAAAAAATCAGTCATCACAATGATTCCAAGAAATGAAAGGTCAATGGCTTCTTCCAACAGGCCTATAAGTCTGCTTCCATGCCTTGCTAAATTGTTTGAGAAGATAATTATAATTAAACTTAATCATCATCTACAAACAAACAATATAGTCCCAATTTATCAGTTCGGGTTTTAGTCAGAGCACGGAAAATAAGAACTGCATTTGAGTCAGGAGAATATTGTACAGCAGTTTTTCTTGATGTAGCTCAAGCTTTCGATCACAAAATAAAATGTTTGCTTCCCCAAAACTTTCACAAAATTCTGGGCTATTTTATCGCAAATCGAATTTTCGTAGTCAGCGGGAGTCCCACAAGTTCTGTGCCAATTCTATACATGCTCTTTACTGCAGATGTACCAACAAACCCTCGAATTATCACTTCAGCGTTCGCTGATCACACAGCTATAATCAGTCGAAATCGCTGCCTGGTTAAAGCTGCATCAGACCTGGATAATCATCTTAAAATAATCCAAGAGTGTTTATTCAACTGGAGGATAAAAGTTAATGAACAAAAATGTAAACATGTCACATTTGTACTAAACTGTAAGACTTGCGATCCTGTATCATTAACTGGAGTTACAATTCCTCAAACCCAGGAGGTAACCTATCTTGGTATTCACTTAGATAGGCGCTTCACTTGGTGAAAGCACATTGAATTAAAAAAAAATTAGATGAAGCTTAGAGCAGTGAGTCTTATCTGGCTAATGAACGCAAGATCTGATAATGTTGAGGTTAGACAAAGAGCTATATCCAATATCCTTAGAAAAATAACAGGCGCTCCTTGGTACATCAGAAATGTGTCTACCAAGATCTTAAAGTACCGCAGGTGAAATATGTGTGTGCGAATCGGAAACAAAACTATGAGAATAAACATGTGCAGCATATTAATCAACTAGCCAGACCTATTGTTAATACAAGTAACTCATCTCGTCTCCGTCGCAATGATTGTCCTGCCCTTCCGTTAAGTAAGAGACCCGTAGTGATATGTTAGTCGCTTCTTTCATTTGTGGGAATGGTAAATACGGGGGGTACTATGTATATTTCGGGATCTGGCAACACTTATGTCAATAGCTAAAATCTGGCAACACCGTAATAAAGATGGACATTTTTTACCATAAACGTGCTCACAACGTTTTCATGCACAAGTGCTATTTGTTTCGTTTACAATGAGTTAAGAAAATCAATTTGCCCAAAAATGGAAATTTCAAGAGAAGGTTTTCGTTGGATAATTTTGCACAACTTTCGACGCGGATTATCTCAACAAGAATGTGTCGATGAACTTAGTTCTTTGTCGTAGTTTGGTCGCCTACGAATTCTGTGATGGTCATCCAAAATCGGTTGATGTGCCACAAAACATCGATGCAGTGCATGAACTAATAATGCAAGATCGTCATGTGATATATCGTTAGATAGAGGCATCCTTGCACATTAGTTCAACTTCAATACATTCGATTTTGCATGAACATTTGGTTGTAAACAAAATTTGCAGTCGTTGGATACCCCACAATTTATCAATAGCTCGATTGTTTTAAGGAAATGGTTAAAAAGTTCGACTGTGGTGCTTAAAAAGACATGTATAAAATCGAGACAGGTGAAGAAATATGGAAAGATGCGTATGAAGCGGAACCGGAACCGCTTGAGTAACGTAGGACGGTCAACTCTGAGTGGTACACGACCATTTGTTTGCCGGAAGTCTTCAGAGAAATTCGCAAAACCAACTGCCGAAGACGAATCATTTTCCATCATGACAATGCGAGCTCTCACACATCTCGGCAAACAGGTGAATTTTTAAGCAGTCAAAACATCAAATTGCAGACTCATCCGCCCTACAGTCCTGACTTGCCACCCAATGACTTCTTTTTATTCCTTCACATAAAAAAAAAACTGCGTGGTAAACGATTTACGAGCGCCGAAGAAGCAGTTGAAGCGTTCAAAAAACATGTTTTGGAAGTGTCTCAAGAGGAATGGAAAAACTTCTATGATAAATGGTTTGGATGAATGCAAAAGTGCATTGATCATCATGGTGAATATTTTAAAAAACAATAAAGCCGGTTTCATTTAAAAATGCTGGTTCTTATTTGCTCCTCCTGATATATAAATAGTACCCCTCTTTATTATATAGTATGTAAGAGTCTACACCTTTTTGTTAGTCCTAAATTAAATTATAAGGAGATACAAAAATACTTCAAATAAAGCTTAAAAAAAAATTTTTGTTGGCCTTTTTTATTATTTTTAATATTTTCTATACAAACGGAGTGGTTTGCTTCGCTCCCGACATGATATTAGATAGTGATGCTGTTCTCTGTTTAATTGTAGTACATTTCGCAGCAACTGAAATATTGTAATTTGAAAAATGTCATTTGAATATTAATATTGACATAATTATGTGATACTAGTTGGGTGCCCGCGGCTTCGCTCGCTGATATAAGTATTAGACATATTTCTTATAGCGATTTCCCGCTTCACTTCGCGCGGAATATTGTTTATATTAATAGAAATCTAAAATAAAATTAGCCTATGTTACTCCTTAATGCATCAGCTATCTGCCAGTGAAAGTCCCGTCAAAATCGGTTCAGCCGTTTCAGAGATTAGCGGGAACAAACAGACAGACAGACAGACAGACAGACAAAAATTGTAAAAAATGTCATTTTGGCATATGTACTGGATATATATTCATATATGCAAGAAGTAAAAATCTGTTCTTTTAATATTACAAACAGCAACTTCAATTTTATTTATCTGTATAGATGTAACAATAAAAACTGTATTCAATCTATACAGATAAATAAAATTGAAGTGTCTGTAATATTAAAATAACCGCTTTTTACTTCTTGCATATGATATATAGCTTTTGCCAGCGACTTCGTTCGCGTGGACTTCAGGTTCGTCCCGTCTTCTAGTAATAAGTAAGAAATACGGTAACTAAGCACTGCAGAGCCCTAATCATAAGCCTATAGGTAGCTACTGCAGTATGCTCCTATAAACTACATTTAACGATCTTTTTCCTTCAGCATAAACATGCAGATTCTTCGCTTTGGAAACACGTGAGCAAGCCACATAGAGCTGACCGTGAGAAAAACATGGCGTGCCCAAATGTAGGCCTGCTACCTTCAAGGTTTGACCCTGCGATTTGTTGATCGTCATTGAAAATGCGACTTTTAATGGGAACTGCAGGCGTTTAAAATTGAATGGCAAGTTGTTGGGTATGATTGGGATGCGCGGTATAAGAACATTGTCTCCCTTGGCTTCTCCAGTTAAAATTGTAGCCTTCACTATATGCCTTCCTAATTCGGTAACTCGCAACCGAGTACCGTTGCATAATCTTGGCGCATCCAGGTTACGTATTAACAAAACGGGTACACCTACCTTTAATTCCAACTTGTGTGATGGCACCCCGGACAACTCTAAAGAGTTTAGGAACTCTACGGGATAACTTGTAGTGTCATCGGATGACATAACTGTGTCAATGGAATTATACACTGATGTTTCGCTGTTTATTTCGGCCAAGATTTTTTTATTTATTTTCGCAACAGTCTCATTTTTTGGTGCCAATATGGTTCTTTCACACAACCAATTTTCGTCAAGAATATTTTGTTGCAGATTCGGAAAAACTTGTTCAATAAGTTCGTTTTCTGTCTCCACAGCATGACAAAATTGCTGTGTGAAAAGAACCATACCTTCTTGGTCGGTGTTTAGGTGGCCTTCACCAATTTCTAGTAGTTTTTGAGCATATGCTCCTGATTCGACATCGCTGAATAACTGGACTCGCATGTTAGTGGTAAGATAAAGCTTTTCAACTTTAGACCACAGATATGAGGCTTTTAGACATGCGTTAATTTCATCTGCTGCAGTGCCTCTCTCGATAACAGGTAAAGTCTGTCTAAAATCCCCTGCCAATAACACTACCACACCACCCATCAACTTTCGATTGCTGTGAATATCTTGTAGACAGCGATCAAGCGCCTCAATGGCGCGTTTGTGTGACATAGTGCACTCGTCCCACACGATCAGCATACATTGTTGCAAGAGGGCGCCACGGGCACTGCTCTTACTGATGTTGCACGTTGGGGTTTCTTCGCTCGCCAGATTAAGAGGTAATTTAAAAACCGAATGTGCCGTTCGTCCACCGCTCAGCAATGTTGCAGCGATCCCAGAGGAAGCCACCGCTAATGCAACTTTACGGTCCTTACGAATTTTTGCTAGAAGCAAATTAAGCAAAAATGTTTTACCTGTACCGCCCGGGGCGTCAAGAAAGAAAAGGCCGCCTTTGTCAAGCTCAACTCGTTGTAATATTTTGTTATAAATGTTTTTTTGTTCGGGTAGCAGGCGTGGTTCAGTTTCGCTGACCTGAGCGTCTAATAAAGCAATATCGTAGCTTAGCTCTTTGATCAAATCGGTCGACAACTCTCCTCGACGCTCTGGTGTAGGCATACCGAAGTCAGACAATTTCTTACCGGAAATCGTTATTATTTTGTCCTCTATATGTCTCAGTGCTTCATTGAAACATAGATCATTGTTGACTTGATCCATCCTTTCAAATCTATGCAAGATATCCTCCGATAATGCAGATTTATACTTATCCCATAGTTGAAGGGGATTGGATAAACCGCAAGTGCATATCAATATTGCAAATAGTTCTCTTATTTGCGAAGGAGAGCGACACAGCACTGCCTCTTCCATTGTGGCATCCCAGTGGTTGTCATCTTCCAACAACCCCAACTTCTCACACGCTTGTCGAAAAGTTTCAAGTTCTTGGCCGTCAACTGTTTTTAGATCCAAAAAGCTAGTGGGGCCCTGTACTACATTCAGCAGCATTCGCAAACAGTAACATTCGAAGTTACTAACATGCACTGTGTAAATGCGCCCAAGAGCATCTCCTGCCTTCACACCTGGCCAGCCGTCGACAGGTGTGCCTTGTAAACGACGTTTCCATTCTTTCGACGACACGTTCCATGTATAGTAGCGGGGTACGTCAACATAAAGTAATGTTTTTGCAAATGCGTCATTTTGGCAAAGCAGGAAAAATGCAGTTAGTGTCGTCTTAGGTGGTGCGGCCATTCTCTCTCTAAAATTGTTTTCAGTGAAGTAAATCCGCTGACCATTAGGCAGATGAACCGCAAGGTGAGTGACTGTTGGGTGTCTTTCATGCAGAGGCAGACCCAAGATCCGCCACGCTGCTTCATTACTACTAACATATCTACCGGCTCGATACGTTTGCACCTCATCTCTCGGGTCAATATTAACATTCCCTTGCTGTCGAATGTTAAAAATAGCCTGGTCGCTGCCTTTGTTTATATATTTACAAATATATTTTATCGCCTGTACCGTATTGCAGAACTCTACATTTATGTGACAGTTATAAATTTTAGACAGAAGAGGAGAATATGGGACAATCCAGCTATTGTCAACCAATACTTCCTGTGTTCCACCTCGGGTTTTTAGAGTTATCGTACGGCCGCCATCTCCTGGTGTTCTACGCCTGTACAAAGGATAGCCTTTGTCGTTAGTTTGAGTATCTTTTAAAAGCGCCCTTGGATACTTTTTGGTGCATTTTCCTTCTTTCATGCATGGTGATGACGGATTTAGTGCACCACAGGGACCGTGAATCATATTTTTGGTTACAGTATCGTAGAGTTTTCGATCACTTTCTGGATTTGGTATCTCCGCACTTATGACTTCATCAATTTGGTTGGGGCGTAATTTTTCCGTCAACCACAGCAGTAAGTGCACGTGAGGCAGACCTCTTTTTTGCCACTCGATCGAGTACATGAAACACTTCATATCTCCAAATATTTTACCTTTTGTAAGTAGAGCAACCAATTTTTGTACTTTTATTTTAAATAACCTGGCTGTTAAGTCATGTCTGTCTGTTGCATTTTGACCTGGAATGAGCTCTTTAGTAATTTCTGGCCAAGCGGGATTACATGTCATTGTAATAAACAGATCAGGCCTCCCGTAGTTACGCACGTATGTGAACGCATCCTGCGTGTACTCATGAAGATATCTCGGGCTATTTACAAATGATGATGGGAGTATTACCAATTGACCCAAATTGTTTGGATCTAAATCCGCATCATTCCTGACCGCGTCTTGTAAATGTATATAATTTTCTGCTCGCAGTTTTGTTTGGTTTAAAGCAATAAACCTTAAGCGCTCACTCTCCACTTTGACATACATGTCCACCAAAAACTGAAGAAAGAGAAGCCTACATCGAAGCAATAAATTAAAATTGTTGCGACGTACCATCATATGATACGCATAAAAGTCTTTGCACGACACTTTTTTGTTCGGTATAGGCTGTTTTGTAACTGGGTTTGTCTGAGGAATATCAAAACTGTACCCCTCTTGTCCTTTCCAAAAAATTATCGGGTACTCGAGAGCATCATAAAATCTATGAGTGTCCGGAACTCTAGTAAGCCGGCCATCGTGCGCCTGAATAACAATGTCCCGAGACGCAGTTTGTTCAGTACTAACTACTACGGCAGCTATTTCGTTTGTGGTCGGGGCATTGAATCGTCTTTCGTGTTCACCACGTGGTACACGATCTGGGTGTATCACGACCTTGTAATTATCGCTAGTCACTCTATCTTTAGCCATTTTAAATTCATGCACTAAAACGTTGTGATCATGTAGAACTTTTTGTATTTTTTGAACTGTGTTTCTTTCCACACCTGGTACGTACTCAGAACGCCTATCAACTTGTGCTTCCTCATCACCCATGAAATAAACTTGCAAAAATTTTGGTTGCGTATTAGCAGCAGGAAGCAAAGAGCCAATTGTGTGGTATATTTGCCCTTGGATTGTAAAAGTCGGGCAAAATCCTGGCATCGACACAATGTTATCAGCTCCAAAAGATGTCATATGGAAGCATGTATTGTATTTTCTTATGTTTTTTAAAAAATGGCGAGACTCATCTGTTTCATTTGAAAAAAGTTCTTTAAGAGGTTCAACAGGCTCGTCTATTGAAGGAAGAACTACTTTTCCTCCCGAACAACACATGCCTGCAGCTTCCTCTTTCCATTTAAGAGCACCGCAAAATCTGCATTCTTTATTCATCGCTTCTATTTTTATAAGCTTGTGGCTTTCGTAATCAAGAGTTTCATCGTACTCAAATGCAGCTTTATCGAATACTCCCCACGCGTTTCTTGTAAATATTAATCGTCGCTGTTGTGCCCTTTCAGCAACAGCGCGTCTGCGAGCTTCAGCAGCTTCAACAGTTTCAGTAGCTCTTTGGGACCCTATGTAAGTCGCTTGCTGAAGACGCCGAGCTTGAGACTGTTCGGGTGTCTCAGAAGCCCGTTGAGATGCCAGATATTCAGCGTTCTGTTGACGTCGAGCTTGAGACTGTTCGGGTGTCTCCGCAGCCCGTTGAGATGCTAGATACTCAGCATGCTGTCGACGTCGATCCTGGGACTGTTCGGGTGTCTCAGAAGCCCGTTGAGATGCCAGATATTCAGCGTTCTGTTGACGTCGAGCTTGAGACTGTTCGGGTGTCTCTGCAGCCCGTTGAGATGCTAGATACTCAGCATGCTGTCGACGTCTATCTTGGGACTGCTCTGGTGTCTCAGCAGCTCTTTGAGCTGCCTCACGCTCTGCTTGTTTAAGCCTTCGCAGTTCGGCTTGTGGAAACGTCTCGTTAAGTCTAGCTACTTTCATAGTTCGAGCTTTATTAGAGCTTTGGGAAAGATTAGACTTACGCTTTCTCGGCATAATTCTTAAGTACGTGTTGTTTCTATACTTCCAAAAAATACAGTACGGTAGTTATTGTTATGATTGTACTTTAATGCAATCCTTGCCTATTTAATTAACCTATCTATATAGTAATTCAATTGTCAATGAAGTGAAGTAATTCGTTATAATTAACCTATTTATATAATTTGTTATAATTAACGGTAAATAACCTATCTATATAGTAATTGAATTATCAATGAAGTAATTCGTAAAATCATCAAATAAAACTTAGCGCAGTTTTTTACAATAAATTCTTTATCAAGATTACAAAAAAAAAACTTATTCTTTAAAATTAACTCTAAAAAGTATTTTAATCTGTGATATCTTCGAAAATATTTATTTAATTTACATGCTGTAAAAAGCCATATTGATCTTTATTAAATGCAAAATGTATTTAAGATACTTAATTGGATAAGGATTAATACTGTATTGCTTAAAATCGCTTCGTAAATAAGCCATTATTTCTCGTACAAAGTAAAGGATAAAAAATGGTTATTGTGGGTTACTCTTAAGAGATAAACATATACCATCACGGACTTTTTTGTAGACCTTTTTAAGTTGTACAATACTGTAGTAAATTGTTTTGATCTATCTTGTAGGATTCAGTCAGCGTTTGCAATGTAAGCGCAAAAAATGTGTTTTTTTTACGACCTCACATTAAAAACCTCAAAAATTGTAGCCTATGTGTTATTCTGATGTATAAGCTATAGCCTATGTGTTATTCTGATGTATAAGCTATATTGTGGTAAAGTTTCATTCAAATCCATTCAGTAGTTTTTACGTGAAAGAGTAACAAACATCCATACATCCATACTTACAAACTTTCGCCTTTATAATAGTAGTAGGATATACCCCGTTTCAAAATTATAACCGCATATGAAAATTGCTAATAATTTTTGTTTGATGTCATTTCTTCTATTCTCTCATTCTCGCCTTATAGATTGTTGTTGTTACCTTTGACCTAGTTGTATATATTGTGGGCTGGCATGAGCAGACTATCTCTGACCGCATGCAACAAGCCCTAAAAATAATAAATAAATGGTGCAGTGAGAAAGGGCTCTCCATTCACCCATCAAAAACTGTGCTGGTACCATTCACCAGGAAGAGAAACACTACTCTCAAATGTCCTGTGTTAAATGGCATCACAATCCAATTTTCCAACGAAGCGAACTATCTAGGGGTTATCCTTGATAAAAAGCTAACGTGGAACCAACATCTAAATAAAGTTACAAAAAAGGCTACAAGGGCATTCTTTGCCTGCACTAGACTTTTTGGTAAAACATGGGGTCTAAATCCCAAAATGACCTACTGGACATTCACTACGGTCATTAGACCAATGGTCACGTATGCTTCCATTGCATGGTGGCCTAAAGTCAAACAAAGGAATGCAGTAAATATACTAAGTAAACTGCATCGACTTGTTTGTGTCAGTATCACAGGGGCTATGAAAACGTGTCCCACTGACGCACTAGGGGTGCTCTTATACATCCCACCATTACCTATCCTAATAGAAAAGGAAGCTACTATTAGCGCCTTGAGATTGGAAGGTATTGCCGACTTAAAAGGGGGCAATATTAAGGGACACCTAAAAATTTTAGAAAATTTTCTAGACAGTCCCATTTTGCATAGAGATGATACTCTATTGTCTAAAACTATCTTCTTCAAACTTTTTCAAATCATTATTAATGATCGTGAAGACTGGAGAACTAACTCTATTAAATTCAAACCCGGCTCCCAGATATGGTTTACAGACGGGTCTAAACTTGAAAATGGTAGAACAGGGGCGGGAATTTATGGCCCTAAATTCAAAAAATCTATCCCAATGGGTACCTACCCAACAATATTTCAAGCGGAAATGTATGCCATTGAAATTTGTGCGAGGGAATGTCTTCGCAGGAAAATGAGAGGAATACATATTTACATACTCTCGGATAGTCAAGCGGCCTTAAAAGCCCTACAGTCGGTCACTTTCACTTCAAAGATGGCATATGACTGCCTTAACCTGTTAAATGAACTGGGTAACTTTAATACTGTTGTATTAAGGTGGGTACCAGGACATGAAGGTCATGAAGGCAATGAAAAGGCCGACTACTTGGCTAAACAAGGGGCGATCATGCCCTTTTACGGTCCTGAGCCTTTCTGTGGTCTCTCGAAAAGCCACAAAAAATAAGAAATCAGGAAACTTGAGAAAAAGAGTTTTCTAAAACACTGGGTGAACTCCACCGGAAACAGGCAAAACAATTCCTCACTCTTTCAAAGAGTATTTCGAATAAGCTTCTCTCACTCAGTACAGTAGGCTTACACATTTTGACTGGATACTTCACGGGTCACTGCAACCTAAGGTATCATCAAAATAAGTTAGGTCTTTCCGACACTGACGTATGCCGATTTTGTGAAATGGATAAAGAAAGTTCAGAGCATAAACTCTGCAAGTGTCCTGCACTCGGTAGACATAGACTTCACCACCTCGGTGACACTGTTGTTAATCCACACAAATTGTGGAACAACAAACCCCAAGATATGTTAAGATTCATCAAAAGTCTAAACATATAGGGTTTCTATTAAATAGGGCTATGTACAATAGATCTTACTGGTCGCTGTGCTATCGGGCCCGTTATTATTATTATTATTATTACCTTTGTAAACAAAAAGCTTTCAATAAACTTATCTAACGGTAAAACCAAATCCCCGCTTGGAAACATCGAACAAAAATTATTAGCAATTTTCATTTGCGGTTATAATTTTGAAACGGGGTATATATGACAAAGGCGAATTGATTGATTTTAAAAGTTGTCTCCAAGCATTATATCCAAAATTTAATTCACTTATTTCTCGACAACTTCGAGAAACTTTACAGAATCACTCCCCAGACTATGCTAGAGTTTCTCAGAAAATTTCATCAAAATCAGTTTAGCCGTACTCAAGTGATGCGCTCAGAAACATGAAGGAAATGAGGATGTTGTTAATACGAAAATACAAAAATCACGATTACAAACTGGTGGGTGCGGGAAGGAGGGTGAAAAGTACCTTATGACCTATACATTCCTACCAAACATAAAAAAAAAATTCATAAAAATCGGCCAAGCCGTTTCGGAGGAGTTCATACACTATCACTGTGACACAAGATTTTAATATATTAGATTTTATATTGACGCAAAATGAATTTAAAACCAGAAAGAAGGCTATCATTGGCTAAGCCAAAGATGTAATGCTCTTCACGCTCCTCCGGGTTTCATCCAACCTTCCTTTCTAAAAATCACTATATTCTCTCTGTTACAATTAAAGTATCAACAAAGAACACAGTTTGAGTGACACTTTAATTGTAATTTTATTCTTTCTAAGTTTGTCATCATACTCTTCACGGGAGTGAATAGTATTATAAGTAGTCATGAAGTTTGTAACACACAGAAGGAGACATCGAAGACTACATAAAGTATATATATTTGTGATCAGCTCGATGAGAAGAGTTGATTAAGCCATGATCGTCTGTCCAACTGTATCAATGTATGTATCAATGTACATACAGACACACGGACAGACTCGTCTCATCGAGCTGATCACAAATATATATACTTATGTGGTCATCGATGTCTCCTTCATAACAAACTTATAATACTATTCACTCCCGTGAAGAGTATAATAAAATATGGGTATTCAAAAAGCTCCACCAACAAGACGCAGCCAATCTCAATGGGGAATCTGAAACTCTAATGTAATGCTTTCATGGAGTTGATCCGAATCTTACCTCTTTACAAAGCCCGATTACATAAACCACACAAACAAGCACAACTACAACAACAACTACTAACTCCGCTATAACGAATACCGCAAGCTTTTCATCAGGTACTATGGCAAGCACGACTTGGAGCGCCGAATCTGCCATCTCTCACCCCTTCAGCATATCGTCACACGTAGCTTCAAACGATACTCCTATCGAAACTTCACCAAATTCTGAGGTGAATGGATTAAGAAGTGGTCAGCGACATATTGCGGAAACGGCCAAAATCAAACCGGCAGTACAAATTAATTGATCGATATGTCTAAATAAAGCGTAAGCTCAGCCCGCAAAATGCAAAGGCTGGGAACAAAGCTAAAATAAACCGCGTCAAAGGAACAAGCAAATCAGAGCATCCACTCGGTACAAATAAGTTCAATTTGCTAAGTGGAAACTCTGCTATCCCTACCATAAATTCTGAGCAAGGCACACTGAAAGTCAAAAAGTTTAAACCGCCTCCAATGTACATACGAGAGCAAAGTCCGAGTGGTCTCGTACGAAAGATCACACAACTCATCGGCAATGACAGTTTTCATATAATACCTCTTAAAAAGGGAAATATAGCAGAAACTAAACTTCATATCTACAACGAAGAGAATTTTATGAAAATTTCTATCTAATTGAGTCAAAAACAAACCATTATACTTACCAATTGAAAAGTTCGAAGGGCCTTCAAGTTATCATCAAAGGCATCGAAGCTAGAGTAGATACCAACGAAATAAAGAGTGCGCTGCTAGAAAAAAAAATTTAAACCAAAAGTGGTCATAAACATCATCAATAGGCAAAAAGTACCGCAGCCCATGTTTAAAGTTGAACTTGAATCAGAATGCATGCCACTGAAGAAAAATGCAGTTCATACTATTTACAATCTACAGTACTTGTTACATCGTAGAATTACTGTGGAGGAGCCTAACAAGCGAAACACTCCTGTGCAATGTAATAACTGCCAAGAGTTTGGCCACACAAGAGCGTACTGCACGCTACATGCTGTATGCGTCACCTGCGGTGAACTTCATAATTCCACCTATTAAAAATATTGTGCATACCACCCAAGCACAACCGTACGGCAATGCTGTCACCGAGGTATCCTTTAATAATGCCATGAAATCTGGACCCGTGATTGGGAAAGATACTTGTACTTTCCCCTCATGTGATGGTATATTAGCTCAGTCTATTCGCTCTTTACCTACTGGTGAGCTACACCAACAACATAATGCGCCCGAAAACACTCAAGGTTTAACAAAAAGTATCGAAGCAATGATAATGTCAATGCAGCAAAGCATGATGAACTTAATGAAATTTATGCAAAGTACAATGCAAGAATTGATGCAGAATTAAAACAAACAGCTTCAAATGCTCGCTGAGCAACGATCAAAATAGACTATCAATGGGCTTGTTAAATATTTGTCTTTCAAATGGACTCTCGTGATATAAATAAGAAGTATTGAAATTTATAAACGACAGGAATATTGATATTATGCTCCTTGCTGAAACCCATCTTCAGGACAAAAACAATTTTCAAATACCAGGGTATGTACCACGAATCACCCGGATGGAAAAGCGCACGGTGGAACTGGTGTTCTGAGCAAAAACCGTATTAAGCACTACCCGTTGGTAGGAATTACGGAAAAACATATGCAAGCTACATCAGTACGTCTGAAATCAAAACGAGGAGATATTGCATTGTCGGCAATTTATTGTCCTCCACGTTTTGCTATAACAGAGGCGCAATTCATGCAACTATTCAACTCCCTAGGAGATCGCTTTCTTTCCGCGTGTAACTATAATGTAAAACACCCGCACTGGAGTTCCAGACTGGCAAACCCCAAGGGAAAGAATTTTTACAACACGCCTATTTGTACACGTAACAAATTAAATTATGTCTCCCATGGTAAGCCTACTTACTGGCCAGCAGATCCTAAAAAAATATAGGAATTGATAGACATCGCCATTACCAGAAGGATTTCTAGCAGCGTAGTAACAGCAGAAGCTCTTGCAGTTTTGTCGTCGGACCACTCTCTAATCCTCTTCAGCTTACTAGAGTACCCTCAAATCAGAGAATACGCCTTGCAATTGACTTAAAATAAAACTAACTGACTTAAGTACAGGAAATACATTTGTACTCATATCGCGCTGAGAAGCAACGAGTATGATATTGAAAAATCCGTCGATCCGTCCTAATGTACCACATAGATAGTGTTGTCGCAAAATAGCGTCGCCTACGAAGGGAATGGCAAAACGTAAGGTCTCCTGACGCGAAACATCGCTTAAGAGTTGCAACTCGTGAACTTAGCAAAGCCTTAAAATATGAGGATCAGCTCGCCCACTGCCAATATATAACCAACTTATCACCTACAAGCTCAAAATTCCCTTTGTGGATGGCGCAAAAACGCATAAAACCGCCAGTTAATGTTGACATGCCGATAAGGGATAAAAATGGTAAATGGGCAAGGAGTGACGAAGAGAAAGCAAAAACTTTTGCACTGCACCTTTCAGATGTCTTCGAACCAAATCCACCAACTAATAGTTTCATGCTACCTTCCGATCAGTTGTATCTTGAAACCTCTCCCATCAGAATTCATTCATTATACACAAAAAAAGTCATTACAGATCATTTAAACCCAAAAAAGGCGCCGGGGCACGACCAAATCACGCCCAAAATGCTAATGGAACTACCGGGCCCAACAATAACATATATCAGTAGAGTCTTTAATGCTATGTTGCAGTGTGGGTACTTTCCAACTTAATGGAAGAAATCGATTATAATAATGATCCCCAAGCCAGGGAAGGACAAGTCGCAAGCTTCATCATGCTGCTTGAAAAAATCAGAAATCAGAAAAGGGAAAAAAAAAATTGGGTTAAGATTCCAACACTTATTGTTAGTCTCTAAAGAATGAGCAGATCCAATAAATAAAGAAAAAGTCAAAAAAAAAAAAAAAAAAAATAAAACTTGAGTCCTAACATTTTGTGCAGCAGTTTCATTTCAATAGTGTGTTTATACAGGTGAAGCACATTATTTTTATACTCTTCACGGGAGTGAATAGTATTATAAGTTTGTCATGAAGTTTGTAACACACAGAAGGAGACATCGCAGACCACATAAAGCGTATATATTGTGGCTGACCCGCTCAAGTGAAACTTAACGCATTGTCGGTGGTCCAAGAGTACACTCAGGTATTTGCTTCCACCTTTTTTCTGGAGCTCATAAAAAACAGCTCGATCTAATGTTCCATCAGACTAAGGTGATTCTGTGTAAGCCACCTCCTAGAAGCTGCAGCAGTCCTCTCTACTTTGGATGCGACATCACTCAAAGTCTTTGCTACCACTACAATAGCAAAGTCGTCTGCATACCCGACAATCTCCACTCCATTGGGCTTAAAAATCCGGAGAATGCCATCATACATGACATTCCACAGAATTGGACCCAGTACCGAACCTTGTCAGACACCTCCAGTAATGTCATATGTCTTTTTGCCTTCTTCCGTGTCGCAAACCAGGGTCCTTTCACTGAAGTAGGACACCACCATTCGGATTAGGTAATACCGTATGTCCAGTATGCTCATCGCATTTATGATGTAGTTCCAATCAGCAAAGTTGAATGCATTCTTTACGTCCAGTGTGACCACTGCGCAATACTGCTTGTCACCGCCATGCCATCTAGTGCCATTTAGGGCTTCCTTGGAAATGTCACAAACCTTCTGGACTGCTCCTACAGTACCCCTTCTTGGTCTGAAGCCAAATTGAAGTGCAGACAGCCCTTTTGGCATCTTCGTGTACTGCTGCAGTCTGGCGCAAATAATCCTTTCAAAGATCTTCCCAGTAGTATTCAATAGACACAAGAGCCTGTAAGACGATGGCAGCTCTGGGGGCAGTTTTCCTTTTGGGATGAGGACCAGCCGTTGATTCTTCCAGCATTTGGGGAAGAGTCTTTCTCACATGCAGGTTGAAAAAACCTCGGAGAAGACTTGGGATTTCGCTGCAATGGCTCTCTTAAGAATGGCATTGGGAATGCTATCCAGCCCAGGCGACTTGTTAACCTTCTCCCTCTCAATGCCGCTTCTAGCCCAAGAGTAGTGATAATGGGCACATCCTTATCTGCAATCTCAAGCGGACGAAGTATCCTCAACAGTTCTCTCGGTGGGAAGAGGGTTGCAACTATTTTGTCCATTAAAGAGATGGAGGAAGGGACCGAGGCCTTGAGGCCTTTGGACTTGCGTATTACAATTTTTGTAAGCGCTGCCCTAAGGGTTCTGATCCACTTCCCCTATCAGTCTGAAAAAGGCATTTGGCTTGCTCCTGCAGATCTCCTTGCTTAGTTGGGGCTTCTTCTGCCTAAATTCTTCGAGGAGGAAAAGAGTGTCGTGAGAGGCAGGATTCCTGCTTCTTCTGCACTGGAATCTTCTTTAAAGTTGAAGACAGTGCGAGCGAAGTTCCGCAATTTCATCAGTCCACCAGAAGTTAGGTTTCCTGCCTTTACTTCTTGGCAAAGAGCCATCCTTGTGAGGTCCTGCATAAATTGACGTGATTGCTGTCTTGCAGTACCAGATAATATTTCAAACTGGGAGATTAATAAGTCAAAAGATTCCTTATTCAGCTCCCAAGTTCTCCTAGCGACACCCAGGGCCCGCTTCCTCAATCTCAATCTAGACATAGAAAACCTTGCCTGAGGGGAAATACAGATGTGTATTGCAAGGTGGTCACTATGGGTGTAGACATCTGGAACCTCCCATTTGATAGCACTGACAATCGATGTGCTACAGCCCGTGATTAAGTTGTTCCTATTTAGTGGGACCATATTCAAAGATGCAAATGTTTCCAAAACAGCCCGACCGCGCATATTGGTGCTTATACAACCCGTTTTCACCACCTATGCGTTTAAATCACCAGCGATTATGAGTGGGGATCTATCCCTCACAGTACTGACCAGCCTAACAAGGAAGTCATCAAAAGAATCCTGAGCGACGTTTGGCGATATATAACAGCTACAGAAATTAATTCCCCGTATTTTGGCAAAGGTTACGCCATCATTCGAGCAGGGGTCTCTGTCCTCAAAGGAAGCATTGCCTTGCAGCCATATAGCCGCTTTGCTATTAGCATCCTGCATCCAAACATTTGAGTCTTCCTTCGGCCTATGGAACGCACTAGCCAGTAGTACGTCAGCCTTCATGTCTATGGCTGCTTGGGAGAGTAAATCCTGAGCCGCACTGCACCTATTTAAGTTAAGCTGTAGACACTTAATCATGCCTAGCTTTAAAATCCCGCATGGCCTTCCTATAGGCTCCACACTTGTAATTCCCAAGAAGCATGCGTATTACTACCTTCCGGGCAAATAACACACTCACCCGACATATCTTAGCAATATGTCCCTCAGCTCCGCATCTCAGACATAATTTCGAGACTTGAAGCACCTTATATGCTAACTTAGGCGGCAACGGACCCAACCCACCTTCAACGATCCCGCCTTAACCAGAGATGCTGCCTGATTGACTGGTAGGCTTATGGTTGCTGTCATCGTCCCATCCCTAGCAAATCTCATTGCTTTGATGACAACGCTGCTACACTTGGATGCATGAAATTGCTTGAAGATTGCAGGTCTCAGTTCATCTGCATCTGTAACTTCATCCAGATCACGGCATTCTATAACTGCTGGCTGGAAAGTGCTTTCACCGTTGCACAGCTCTGCAGGGCTCCCTTCATCTCGTCCTTTAAGGCTTTCGTCAATGGTAGACACTTAAATTTTCACAGAATGTGCGTTTCTATTGTCATATCCCAACTAATAATAAAGTTTTCGGAAGATCCACCGGAAAAGTCTCAATAAAGAGATTACTATTACACAACAACAACATGCAGCTTGTGTGTTATAAAAATGTTTATAACAGCAATACGCAAGCAACCAGCTTTTTAGTTTTGAAAGCATATTATAAATAATTATTTCAATATTTGGGTCAAATAACGTATTGTTTTATATGACACTAGCGTACCTGGCGTGCTTTGCTTCGCTCATGACGTGAAACTTAATACTTAAAAATAGTAAATTTAAATTTAAAAAATTAAAAAAAAGTATGCAACTCGATTCATTAGCATTCATTTAATCTTTATTAAATTTGCCAGCCATTTAGAAGAAAAATAGTCACAAAATTTTATACACTCGAATAATATTTTTATATGAAATATAACAGCAAAGTCTCAGCGACATGCACACAAATTATTATGCGACATCGGCGTCGTGTAGGGCACACACAAATGAAAATCATAATTGAGCTCAGTCCATGAGCACATATGATTGAAGAGAGAAGCGAAAATACAACAGTAGTAATTGCGGGTGTGTTGTTGTTGATAAATTGTGCACAAAACCAAGCAACATTAACGACACTCGCACTCTTCTTCTCGACAAACGCAAATTCAGAAAGAGAGCTCGGTTATATGTTCACTCGCAAACACAACACTGAAGTTATCTAAGTTTAACGGCAAATAGAGCTAATGTGATTCAAAGCAGCGTACACACACCTAATTTTGACAATTCATCTATATCAACATTTGATAAATTTAATTACTTAATTGACTGTCTGTCGGGAGATGCATTAAGCGTAGTGTCTTTATTTAAAGTAACAGAAGACAATTATAGCAAAGCATTTGATGTACCCATAATCGTTAAATCAGACCCAGGGTTTCTTCGGGTAATTTTAAACTCATTCTCAGGATAATATACACAAGAGGAGCAGTTATGTTAGAAGCATTTTGTAAAAAATGTCACAATTTGATGACGCAGGACGTATACAAGTGCGGTTACCATTTAAGCAGTCAACAGAAGGATTCGGTGATTCTTTTGTAAACTCAAAGAGGGTTTTTTTGCAATTAGGAAAACGTTTGGATACGGATATAACTTTAAAGAAAATTTACACTGAATTTATAGATGAAAATTTGAATCTATATCACATGCGACCTGCAACCAATTTTGAGATTAGTAAACCATATTATATCATACCTCATCATTATGTTTTGCATCTCCAAAGTACGACAACGAAGTTGCGGGTAGTTTTTGACGCATCGACAAAGACTTCGTTACAACAGTCACTCAATGACAGGCTAATGATTGGACCTACAATACAAAAAGATCTAATCATTACTTTATTGTCATTCCATCTTCACAGGCACACTTTAATAGCTGATATTAAGAAAATGTACAGACCATTCTTAGTAGACTCAAAGCATCAGTGTATCATTATATATTTTGGAGAAATTGTTCTAATGAAGAATTAAAACTTTTTCAGTTAAATACGGTTACATATGTAATGGCTTGTTCTCCATTTTTCGCGATTCGTAGTTTGAAGTTTATACCAAATCAATTCAAAAAGGAATATCCAATTGGAGCTGCTGTTTAGCGCGAAGATATGTACGTGGACGATTTACTTACGGGAGCAGATAGTATTCAGGAGCTACTAAAGAAAGGTTTGGAAATTACACAGTTACTAGGAAAAGCTGGGTTGGAGCTCGCGAAATTCAACGTCAGTAATTCCTCGGAAGTACGGGAGAAAGTATGATCTACTTGGACCATTGAGTCCTATTACAATGCATTTTTGGTGCTTGAATAATTGTAATGATTTAGTACTAATTCGAGGTGGCTGATTTCGAATTTAAAAAAGCACAGATAAAGGCTGTGTCACTGCCACGCCTAGTGGTAGTAGTAGTACTTCTTTGTATTAATTTTTAATATAATATATACATAGATACCGATTAAAATTAACTTAATTTATACATTTTTGGAAAAAAGAAAAAAAGAACGAGGGGTGATTTTTCAGCATGGCTGTTAACCGTTAGCTGAATTCTGATATAAAAAAATTTCTATAATTTAATATTGTGCATATATAGCTTGCTAGAGTCTTCCATGGTCACCGTTTAATATGTTTATCAGATCATTTTGCTCAATTGAATTTTTCTTAAAATGTGACACACTAAATTCATTTAAAACAGGGCGTATTGATATGAATTGCGTCAGTGTTTCCTGCTCATTCCTGTTGCATAGCATACAAATGGTTGACATATCTGGCGAAAAACGACTTGCATTTAGTGGTAATATGTCGCAGCGTGCTTTTATTATCATCGTTATTTCACGTTGAGTAAGGTTGGTTTTCTCAAGCTGCTGGTTGCAGGTATTTATAAAAGCGGTTTGTGCTACATGCTACTTTTTCCAGCATTGCATTCCACGAAGCCGCTTTTAATGCCTCAATGAGCTAATTGCAACGATTACACCAGTCTTCTTCTATCCCAGCATTCCATTGTAAACTTATTTTGTGTTCTGCTCCCAGCTGATTTAATTTATTTGCCCACACAACGTTTCTTTTTAGAATCGCTTTGGACAACTTATGAGGCAATCTATCTGCGATATATGACAATAAAGTCTTTGTGATGTATTGCATATGCGGACCTAATGTATAGAAGTGACTTTGTTCAGTACCAGTTTCCAATGACAGTGCATAGTTTGGCATTATGTCCGGTAGCCTCAGCACTCTTTTCAAGAAATACCATTGGAACTTGTTTACCTCTTCCGGCATTGCGTATCCAAAAAGAGCTTCCATTTTGATGCCAATGTGATTTCGCTTTTGCCTAAGAAATTACGCCATGTCGAGTTAATGCAGTTGTTTGCTTGCTCAATTCGGTTGTTGATGTGTTTGGTGAAAGACATCTTTGGTGTGAGAATAACACCAAGGTAACAGTATTCTGACGTTATCTTCATTCGTTCTTGCTTGTAAGTCCACATTTCTTGGGCCGAAAGTCGATCTGCCTTTCTGAACACCATTATTTCTGACTTCATTAATACTCCATTTTAAACAATAATTCTCTAATTTATATATCATTGATTGGAGTACATTCACATCATCAGCTAGTAGTACTACATCATCCGCGTATATTAACACTCTTATGTTTGTCCCATCAATATTTAGACCACCTTCCAAATTGTTGTGGATATCATTTAGATATAAAATAAACAGCAAGTAGATATCTTCTATTACTCTTTATATTTTTGTTGAAAGGCCAATCTCATGCAGCTTGTATATTAGAGGGTTTCTGGGCACCTTATCAAAAGCAACCTTGAAGTAAACAAAGAACGCGTAAAATTTTTTGTTTTCTGCAAATTTTATATGCACAATACTTGACAGGTTGTATATGTTATCCACCGTTGAGTACCCCCTTCTAAAGCCTGCTTAGAATTCGTTAATAATGTTATGCTGTTCTCCCCATTTGTAGATTCGCTCATTTAGTACACCCATGAACACTTTTGCGATGGTATTCATAAAAGCTATTCCTCTATAGTTATTTACCATATTTGGATCTCCTTTTTTAAATATCGGGAACAGAATTGTGTTTAAAATGTATTGTCCACTTTTCCTGTTTTCAGTATAACGTTGTAAGCTCTGATTAACTGCTCTAAGAACTCGCTGGTTGCATTTTTGACAAATTCATAAGGTATCCTATCTATTCCAGGGGCCTTGTTATTTTTTGACTTTTTTAAAACCTGATGAATACCAGATATTTGTATAGCACTATCTAGGATGTCATAAGATTGATATCGTTGGCAATAATGGATTTCACAGAATTCTTTGGTAGGATTTAAGAGGGTTGCAAAGTAATGTTTAAACTGTTCCGCCGTAAATTTGCTCCAGATTTAAAAGTTTGCCCTCTTATTTCGTTTGCAACTCTCCACCAATCTGTGGAGTCTTTTAAGTGGATTATCTTCTGTTCCATCCTTTTAAGGTATTCAAGTTTGGCCTGCCCACACACATTTCTATTGACTTGAATGGCTCTTAAATAGTAACACTTGTCATTATTTATTTGTTCTTTTAAATTTGTTTAGAGCTTCAAATGATTTTATGCGCGTTTTATGACATTTAAAATTATACTGAACTCAGTTAGTACCTTTCCATTTGAATTTATTACCATGTCTTTTGAATTCCTGTTTTCGTAAACTGCATTAAAACTTAGTCTATTTAGATCTATTTGTTACTGTAGTTGTCCAATTCGTACATTTAAATCGCCCATAATTATTAAATTTCTTTCTGAACTCGCCTTGCCAGTTAGATCCTCTTATGTATACTGGAATCAAAGTTATTTCTTCATCGTTGGCGTATAATCTAATATACCCAATTCCATTTATAGTGCGGTACAAATGCCTTATTCCCCAATTGCATAATCCTTTTTAATTCCAATGACCATTCCACCGCTAGCTCTTGCGTATTGGCTATTTCATGTTGCTGGTTTCCAATATTTATCAAATCCGTAAAAATGTTTAGTTGCCTGTAATACTTTATCATCAGTGATGTGTGTTTCAATTAGAGGGCAGCATTGAGTGCAGAAAATGGCTTTTGAGTGTACTCATGCCAAAAATGAATGAGTGAGTTTTGTAACCAGATGAGAGAGAAGCAAACATAGCAATAACCAAAACCAAACGGTCTGGTTATAGTTATGCGACGCAACTCATAGCGCAAAATTCTATTTAGTCGTGAAAATACTCATGCACTCAGATTGCGAAAGAGAAAGACATGAAGAAATTATCAATGCACTTGTATACATAGTCTCATAAATGTTTGCAATGGCAAAAGTAGTAGTAAAACTTCCTTTGAATAATAAATTTAAACTGTAAGAAACAATTTATAGAAAAAAAAAATATTTATACTATTCACTGATAAAAAACTAAAGTTATCATATTGGAAGTACGCCAAAAAATAGTAGTTTTTTTTTGAAATTGCAAATAATAATATGAATATGTGTAAATGCACATCGAACGACATAGAACAGAATGAAATAAAAAGTTAAAGTCAGCTATGCTGTGATCATCAAAGCATATGTGTTTTTTTTTTTAAAGTATAATACAAAATATGACTAAATCAATTTATTATCATCTATTATTTATTTTATTTTCCGAATTTTGACACATAATTATGTACTTATGTATACACTACGATACTATACTTATATGCTAGACTCTATATTTACACTTATATACTTAAACATATTCTTACACTACACCTATACTGCAAATTATTTTCAATGTTAGCATGCAGAAATATAATTTTATAGATATTTTCAGGATTTCTTGCTAAAAGACACCTCTTCTCTGTAATGAACTTTCTTGCATTCGAAAATACCCTCTCTGAAGCAGCACTGCTTGCAGGTATTGACAAAATTTTGCAGCTCGTTTCAAAAAATAGGAGAAATTGGATCTTGTGCAATTCCCACCATTCGATGCAATCGAAGTCATCGCTACATTCCACATTTATTTATGAATAAGTTTGCATTTCCGTTTCAACATTATTTAAAGTATTACTTTCACTTGGTATACTTAGAAAACCTGCTAACGCCTTATTTGTTGTAGGAGCCCTTTGCTGACGTGGCTTATTATTATGGCTACTTAAACATTTACCCATCATTTCTTTACACTTTTCAAAAATGTGTTTCCTATCTACTTCAGATATTTGTAGGAGTTTATTAGTAAGTTGAAAAAGGAAGGGGGCAAGTTTATGGTAAATAGTTAAATTTTCTAAAAGGGTGGTTTCTAAAAGGTTTCCAAGTACACCTTTGAATTCTACGATCGTTTTTGTATCAGTTAAATAGGAAAAACAATCTTTTTTCAATTTTATTATATGAATAGTTTTGAAGCGTCCTTAAATTCCGCCAAAATCAATTTGAAAGCTGGTGTTTGGCACGTCACCCCATATTAGTTTGATCAAGATCTGACCAGTAGTTATCTGTTTGCCACCTTAGGATTTTTATACTCTTCACGGGAGTGAATAGTATTATAAGTTTGCCATGAAGTATATATATTTGTGATCAGCTCGATGAGACGAATTGATTTAGCAATGTCCGTCTGTCCGTCTGTCCGTCTGTCTGTCTGTATGTATGCAAACTAGTCCCTCAGTTTTTGAGCTAGAGAACTTAAATAGGTTTCTTTTTACGCAGCATATTTGTCGGAATCAGCTGAATCGGACCACTATGGGGGGTACCTCCCATACAAACACCCCTTTAAATTAATGTTCTTGTTAGAAAAATTTTTTTGTTTTTTAACGTGTCGAACTGAAATTTCAACTCTATAAGTTTCTGATCTATATTAATCAACCATATCATAGGGTTACCAGGAGTGGTACCTCCCATACAAACCCAAATTAAATGGCAACCTTCTTTACATAGTATAAAGCAAACTCGAAATTTCAAGAAGTTAGAATACTGATTAATTCTAAACCACGCAACGTATTTTGATACGGGTTTCACTGTTAAAGAATTTCCTTAGAAAAGTTTGCATATACATAAATAATTGATTAAATAATAAAAGTAATTACGATTGTTATCATTAATTATCCATATTTGTCATTCACTAAACAGCAACACTATATTTGACATTCACCAAAACAGGTATTTGTGATTCACTACAACATCAAACAGCTCTTTTTGGTTCACAAAACAGTTCAAAAAGTAGTTCTTTCCCCATTTACCAATATTGTATTTTGATAATTTCACAGGTTGGTTTTGCGGACGATTCCCGTTTTATTCGCTTATTAAATTAATGTAGTTGTAATAGTGTTATAATTTATGGAAAAAGTATTACTGCTACTACAATATTGCAGCTTTTCATTCTTTACACAGCAAAGTTTCTTCAAATGTGATTTTAGAACTAAATTAAAGTAATTATTATTATCATCTAAGCTATACTATAAGGTAAAGAAAATATTTGTTTACTTGCAATATAAGGAAAAAATGTCATCTACCAACGATAAAATAGGTAAAGTAAATCATTTAATTCTGTCAAAGATCAATGGACTGACTCAAACATTCTACTTTATAGACAATGCTATTGATCTGGAAGAGGCTGTTCATTTCTCAATAGAATTTCTTAATTCTCTACAGCCTTCTGGTTTGCGCCCACATAAATTAGTTTTAAAAGTAGGGTTACGGAACCTTAATCCACCAAAATTGTGCAATGGTACACGTTTACAGATAAGATCATTAAAAAAAAACTACATAATAGAGTGTACAATACTGACCGGATGTGGAACTGGAGAAGTCGTTTTAATTCCCCGGATTCCATTAATACTAACGGATCTACCTTTCCAATTTAGAAAATTGCAGTTTCCTATAAAACTGTCATTTTCAATGACAATTATCAAATCACAAGGTCAAACATTCAACGCTGTGGGATTAGACCTGAGCATTCAGTGTTTTTCCCATGGACAGTTATAAGTAGCTCTTTCACGCGTCACTTCTGTTTGTAGTGTGTTATGACAAAAAAACTGTAATAATTGTATACAAAGACATATTGTAAACAAAAATTTGTTAAAAAATTAATTAATAAAATTTCATGCTATCAATACCAAAGCGATATTTATAAATTGCACCCGTGATGATGTGATGCTAAGAAAGGAAGGTTGGATGTAACCCAGAGGAGCGTGAAGAGTATTACATCTTTGGCATAGCCAATGATAGCCTTCTTTCTGGTTTTTAGGTAAATTAATATTGCAGATGTTTTGTTAAGTTGAAAGCTGGTGATTGGCACGTGGTCGCATTTTAATTTAGTTAAGATCTGCCCAATAGTTATCTGTTTTGTAGCCTCATAACTTTTTTCTAGGTGAACCTCTTTTAATGATTCTTTTTTTTATTTGAAAGCTGGTGCTTGTCGTGTGGTCAATTATTGATTTGATGAGTAGTTATCAGTTCGCTACCTCAGAACTTTTATGTTAGGTAAACTGATTTAGATGATTCTTTCTTTAATTGGAAGCAGGTACTTGTCATATAATTGATATCAATTTCTGATCAGTTATCTGTTTGTCACCCAGAACTTTTTCTCCATTAACCCATTTCTTGCGACTGCTTCGAAGTCGAAACATAATTTTAAACTAGTGCTGTATCTTTTCTATGACAGATAGAAACATTGTCTTACATTTTAATACAATATAGTATAGTTGAAATAAAGATCGAATAATTATTTTTTATTTTTAAGTACCTGTGAATATTGCCAATTTCGCAAATATCGAATTTTTTAAATTAACTCAAAAACTTTCAAAATATTTCCACTGAAGTAAGCTTCAGAACATGTAAGTTTGAAGTTTTTTCGTTATTTATGTTAAATTTCATGTAAATCGAAAAACAATTGGTGGATCGTAGAAGGATTTGAAAATCATGCTGCGAAAACGAAACATTCGTCGAATGTGTTAACAGAATTTGCATGATTTCTTAAAACGATCGCTGTCCGCTTTGACTTTTTTCTTTGTGTGGGATCATTTCTTTATCTCAGCTAAATAAATTATAAGTACACTATGTATGTTAATAAATATTTATGTAAATACAATTTGAATATACACAAATAATTTTTTTTCGTAAATGAATGCAGTTTGGTGTCTTCGCTTTTGATCTTTCAATCGATGAACACATGATTGCATTTTATGGCAGACATAGCTGTAAAATGTTCAAACGTGGAAAGCTTATACGTTTTGGATTTAAATATTGGAACCTCTGCTTTGCGAATGGTTACCTATTTTAATTTATTCCTTATACCAATGTATCTACAGACCTTTGATCTTTTTGTCAACGCAACAAACAATTATAGAATAAAAGTGCGTGGGAAAAGTGGTATTGGTCACTGATAACGAATGCCTTTGACGCTTGTATGGTCAACGCGTGGAAAGTTCATTGCCTGCTTAGTAAATATTCAAACGAAAAAACTAACGGTAGAAATGTTCATATTATGCCTCATCTAGACTTTCTCAGTTTCATAATTGAAAGTTTGATCAGATGCGACAATGCTGATATGACTGCGAAATTCTATCGAAATACCGTAATTTACTGATAACTTGCAAATTTTGTTAATGAATTCGACGCTTGTTTCGTTTTCGCAACATATCCTAAAAAGGACACGGAAGGATTTTTTTTCAAAATTCAACCGGAATTGTCAACAAGGGACAAAATTAAAGTCTCTCATAAAATTCTCACCGAAAAATTTACGGTAGATCAATACCAGCAAGAAATGGGTTAATCGAAAGCTGGTGATTTATTTATTAAGTAAAGATCTGACTAGAAGTTATCTGTTTCATAGCCTCATAATTTTTTTCTAGGTGCACCGATTTTCGTGATTTTATCTTTATTTGAAAGCTAGTGCCAGTCATGTGATCCCATATGTGTTTAATTAAAATCTGACCAGAAGTTATCTGTTTGTCACCGCAGAATTTATTTCTATGTGAACTTATTATGACTATTCCTCCTTTGTTTGAAAGCTGGTGCTTGTCATGTGGCGCCATATAAATTTAATTAGGATCTGACCAGTAATTTTCTGTTTGTCACCTCAGAATTTTTTTCTATGTAAACTTATTTTGATGATAGCTCCTTTGTTTGAAAGCTGGTGCATGTCACATGGTGCCACATAAATTAAATTAAGATATGACCGGTAGTTTTCTGTTTTGTTACCTCATAACATTTTTCTTGGTGAACCTCTTTTAATGATCCTTTTTTATTTGAAAGCTGGTGCTTGTCGTGTGGAAAAATATTGATTTGATGAGTAGTTATCAGTTTGTTACCTCAGAACTTTTTTTTTTAGGTAAACTGATTTTGATGATTCTTTTCTTAATTGGAAGCGGGTACTTGTCGCGTGGCTTCATATAATTAATATAATTTCTGATCAGTATTTATCTTATGTCAACTCAGAATTTTCAACGCGAACCGATTTTGATGATTCTTCTTTTAATTGAAAGCTGGTGATTGGCACGTGGTCGCATTTTTATTAAGTAAAGAGCTGACCAGTTGTCTTCTGTTCCATAGCCTCTTAACTTTTTTCTTGCTGAATCGATTTTCGTGATTCTTGTTTTATTTGAAAGCCAGTAATTGTCATGTGATCCAATATGAGTTTAATGAAGATCTGACCCGTTGTTATCTGTTTGCCACCGCAGAATTTTTTTCTATGTGAACTATGACTATTCCTCCTTTGTTTAAAAGTTGGTGCTTGTCAATTGGTGCTATATAAATTTAATTAAAATCTGGCCAGTAGTTTTCTGTTTTGTAACCTCATAACTTTTTTCTTGGTGAACCTTTTTAAATGATTCTTTCTTTGATCTGAACAAAAATTATCTGTTTTCTAGCATCATGATTTTTTCTTTAATTGAAAACTGGTGAGAGTCATGTGGTCACATGTGAAATTATTTAATATCTGCTAAATAGTTATCTGTTTGCCTCCGCAGAATTTTTTTCTAAGTGAACGTATTATAAAAGCTGGTGCTTGTCAAGTGGTGCCATATAAATTTAATTAAGATCTGAACAGTAATTTTCTGTTGAGTAACCTCATAACTTTTTTCTTGGTGAACCTGTTTTAATGATTATTTCTTTGTTCTTTGTTTGAAATTTGGTTCTTCCACATAAATTTGATCACGATCGGAACAGTAGTTATCTGTTTTGTTGCCTCATAACTTTTTACTAGGTGAATTGATTTTCGATATTCTTTTTTTATTTAAAAGCTTGTTCTTGTCATGTTGTCAAATATTGATTTGATGAGTAGTTATCAGTTTGTTACCTCAGAACATATTTTATTTCTATGTGTAATTATTATGACGATTCCTCCTGTTCGAAAGGTGGTGCTTGTCATGTAGTTCCACATAAATTTGAGCAAGATCGGAACAGTAGTTATCTGATTTGTTGACTCATAACTTTTTACTAGGTGAATCGATTTTAGTGATTAAGCTGGTGCTTGTCGTGTTTTCAAATTTTGATTTGATGAGTAGTTATCAGTTTGTTACCTCAGAACTCTTTTTTTAAAGTAAACCGATTTTGATGACTCTTTCTTTAATTGGAAGAAGGTACTTGTCGCTTGGCTTCATATAATTGATATCAATTTCTGATCAGTAGTTATCTGTTGGTCACCTCAGAATCTGTGAACTTATTATGACGATTCCTCCTGTTCGAAAGGTGGTGCTTGTCATGTAGTTCCACATAAATTTGAGCAAGATCGGAACAGTAGTTATCTGATTTGTTGACTCATAACTTTTTACTAGGTGAATCGATTTTAGTGATTTAGCTGGTGCTTGTCGTGTTTTCAAATTTTGATTTGATGAGTAGTTATCAGTTTGTTTCCTCAGAACTCTTTTTTAAGGTAAACAGATTTTGATGACTCTTTCTTTAATTGGAAGTAGGTACTTGTCGCTTGGCTTTATATAATTGATATCAATTTCTGGTCAGTAGTTATCTGTTGGTTACCTCAGAATCTGTGAACTTATTATGACGATTCCTCCTTTGTTTAAAAGGTGGTGCTTGTCATGTAGTTCCACATAAATTTGATCAAGATCGGAACAGTAGTTATCTGTTTTGTTGACTCATATTTTTTTTTTCAAGTTGAACCGATTTTCGTGACTTTTGCATTATTTGAAAGCTAGTGCTTGTCTGTCATGTGGTCCCGCAAGAATTTAATTAAGATCTGAAAAGAAGTTATTCGTTTGTCACCGCAGATTATTTTTCTATTTGAATTTATTATGACGATAACTCCTTTGGTTGAAAGCTGGTGCTTGTCATGTAGTTCCACATAAATTTGAGCAAGATCGGAACAGTAGTTATCTGATTTGTTGACTCATAACTTTTTACTAGGTGAATCGATTTTAGTGATTAAGCTGGTGCTTGTCGTGTTTTCAAATTTTGATTTGATGAGTAGTTATCAGTTTGTTACCTCAGAACTCTTTTTTTAAAGTAAACCGATTTTGATGACTCTTTCTTTAATTGGAAGAAGGTACTTGTCGCTTGGCTTCATATAATTGATATCAATTTCTGATCAGTAGTTATCTGTTGGTCACCTCAGAATCTGTGAACTTATTATGACGATTCCTCCTGTTCGAAAGGTGGTGCTTGTCATGTAGTTCCACATAAATTTGAGCAAGATCGGAACAGTAGTTATCTGATTTGTTGACTCATAACTTTTTACTAGGTGAATCGATTTTAGTGATTTAGCTGGTGCTTGTCGTGTTTTCAAATTTTGATTTGATGAGTAGTTATCAGTTTGTTACCTCAGAACTCTTTTTTTAAAGTAAACCGATTTTGATGACTCTTTCTTTAATTGGAAGAAGGTACTTGTCGCTTGGCTTCATATAATTGATATCAATTTCTGATCAGTAGTTATCTGTTGGTCACCTCAGAATCTGTGAACTTATTATGACGATTCCTCCTTTGTTTGAAAGGTGGTGCTTGTCATGTAGTTCCACATAAATTTGATCAAGATCGGAACAGTAGTTATCTGTTTTGTTGACTCATAATTTTTTTCAAGTTGAACCGATTTTCGTGACTTTTGCATTATTTGAAAGCTAGTGCTTGTCTGCCATGTGGTAACGCATGAATTTAATTAAGATCTGACCAGAAGTTATTCGTTTGTCACCGCAGAATATTTTTCTATGCGAATTTATTTTGATGATTCCTACTTTGTTTGAAAGCTGGTGCTTGTCATGTAGTTCCACATAAATTGGATCACGATCAGAACAGCAGTTATCTGTTTTTTTGCCTCATAACATTTTACTAGGTGAATCTTTTTCTATTTAAATGTTTGTTTTTGTCGTGTTGTCAAATATTGATTTGATGAGTAGTTAACAGTTTGATACCTCTGAACATATTTTAAGGTCAGCTGATTTTGATGATTCTTTCTTTAATTGGAAGCAGGTACTTGTTGCGTGGCTTCATATAATTTTATCAATACCTGATCAGTAGTTATCTGTTTGACACCTCAGAATTTTTTTCTATGTGAATTAATTATGACGATTCCTCCTTTATTATAAAGCTGATTCTTTTCATGTAGTTCAACATAAATTTGATCAAGATCGGAACAGTAGTTATCTGTTTTGTTGCCTCATAACTTTTTACTAGGTGAATCGATTTTCGTGATTCTTTTTTATTTAAATGTTTGTTTTTGTCGTGTTGTCAAATATTGATTTGATGAGTAGTTATCAGTTTGTTATCTCTGAACATATTTTAAGGGAAACTGATTTTGATGATTCTTTCGTTACTTGGAAGTTGGAACTTGTCGCTTGGCTTTATATAATTGATATCAGTTTCTAATCAGTAGTTATCTGTTATGCACCACAGAAATTTTTCCTGTGTGAACTTATTATGTCCATTCCTCCTTTGGGTAAAATCTGGTGCTTGTCAAATGGTGCCATATAAATTTAATTAAGATCTGACATGTAGTTTTCTGTTTAGTTACATAATAACTTTTTTCTTGGTGAACCAGTTTTAATGATTTTTCTTTGTTTGAAAACTGGTGCTTGACTTGTAGTTCCACATAAATTTGATCAAGATCGGACCAGCAGGTATCTGTTTTGTTTCCTCATAACTTTTTTCAAGGTGAACCCATTTTCGTGATTATTTCATTATTTGAAAACTAGTGCCTGTCATATGGTCCCATATGAATTTAATTAAGATTCGACTAGAAGTTATCCGTTTTTCACCGCAGAATTTTTTTCTTTGTGAATTTATTATGATGATTCCTCCCGGTTGAAAGCTGGTGCTTGTCATGTAGTTCCACATAAATTTGATCAAGATCGGAACAGTAGTTATTTGTTTTGTTGCCTCATAACTTTTTACTAGGTGAATCGATTTTCGTGATTCTTTTTTTATTTAAATGTTTGTTTTTGTCGTGTTGTCAAATATTGATTTGATGAGTAGTTATCAGTTTGTTACCTCTGAACATATTTTAAGGAAAACTGATTTTGATGATTCTTTCTTTACTTGGAAGTAGGTACTTGTCGCTTGGCTTTATATAATTGATATCAGTTTCTAATCAGTAGTTATCTGTTATGCACCACAGAAATTTTTCCTGTGTGAACTTATTATGTCCATTCCTCCTTTGGTTAAAATCTGGTGCTTGTCAAATGGTGCCATATAAATTTAATTAAGATCTGACATGTAGTTTTTTGTTTAGTAACGTAATAACTTTTTTCTTGGTGAACCAGTTTTAATGATTTTTTCTTTGTTTGAAAACTGGTGATTGTTTTGTAGTTCCACATAAATTTGATCAAGATCGGACCAGTGGTTATCTGTTTTATTTCCTAATGATTCCTAACGATTCTTCCTTTGTTTGAAAGGTGGTGCTTGTCATGTAGTTCCGCATAAATTTGATCAAGATCGGAACAGTAGTTATCTGTTTTGTTGACTCATATTTTTTTTCAAGTTGAACCGATTTTCGTGACTTTTGCATTATTTGAAAGCTAGTGCTTGTCTGCCATGTGGTAACGCATGAATTTAATTAAGATCTGACCAGAAGTTATTCGTTTGTCACCGCAGAATATTTTTCTATGCGAATTTATTTTGATGATTCCTACTTTGTTTGAAAGCTGGTGCTTGTCATGTAGTTCCACATAAATTGGATCACGATCAGAACAGCAGTTATCTATTTTTTTGCCTCATAACATTTTACTAGGTGAATCTTTTTCTATTTAAATGTTTGTTTTTGTCGTGTTGTCAAATATTGATTTGATGAGTAGTTAACAGTTTGTTACCTCTGAACATATTTTAAGGTCAATTGATTTTGATGATTCTTTCTTTAATTGGAAGCAGGTACTTGTTGCGTGGCTTCATATAATTTTATCAATACCTGATCAGTAGTTATCTGTTTGACACCTCAGAATTTTTTTCTATGTGAATTAATTATGACGATTCCTCCTTTGTTATAAAGCTGATTCTTTTCATGTAGTTCAACATAAATTTGATCAAGATCGGAACAGTAGTTATCTGTTTTGTTGCCTCATAACTTTTTACTAGGTGAATCGATTTTCGTGATTCTTTTTTATTTAAATGTTTGTTTTTGTCGTGTTGTCAAATATTGATTTGATGAGTAGTTATCAGTTTGTTACCTCTGAACATATTTTAAGGGAAACTGATTTTGATGATTCTTTCGTTACTTGGAAGTTGGTACTTGTTGCTTGGCTTTATATAATTGATATCAGTCTCTAATCAGTAGTTATCTGTTATGCACCACAGAAATTTTTCCTGTGTGAACTTATTATGTCCATTCCTCCTTTGGGTAAAATCTGGTGCTTGTCAAATGGTGCCATATAAATTTAATTAAGATCTGACATGTAGTTTTCTGTTTAGTTACATAATAACTTTTTTCTTGGTGAACCAGTTTTAATGATTTTTTCTTTGTTTGAAAACTGGTGCTTGACTTGTAGTTCCACATAAATTTGATCAAGATCGGACCAGCAGGTATCTGTTTTGTTTCCTCATAACTTTTTTCAAGGTGAACCGATTTTCGTGATTATTTTATTATTTTCACCGCAGAATTTTTTTCTATGTGAATTTATTATGATGATTCCTCCCGGTTGAAAGCTGGTGCTTGTCATGTAGTTCCACATAAATTTGATCAAGATCGGAACAGTAGTTATCTGTTTTGTTGCCTCATAACTTTTTACTAGGTGAATCGATTTTCGTGATTCTTTTTTTATTTAAATGTTTGTTTTTGTCGTGTTGTCAAATATTGATTTGATGAGTAGTTATCAGTTTGTTACCTCTGAACATATTTTAAGGGAAACTGATTTTGATGATTCTTTATTTACTTGGAAGTATGTACTTGTTGCTTGGCTTTATATAATTGATATCAGTTTCTAATCAGTAGTTATCTGTTATGCACCACAGAAATTTTTCCTGTGTGAACTTATTATGTCCATTCCTCCTTTGGTTAAAAGCTGGTGCTTGTCAAATGGTGCCATATAAATTTAATTAAGATCTGACATGTAGTTTTCTGTTTAGTAACGTAATAACTTTTTTCTTGGTGAACCAGTTTTAATGATTTTTTCTTTGTTTGAAAACTGGTGATTGTTTTGTAGTTCCACATAAATTTGATCAAGATCGGACCAGTGGTTATCTGTTTTATTTCCTAATGATTCCTAACGATTCTTCCTTTGTTTGAAAGGTGGTGCTTGTCATGTAGTTCCACATAAATTTGATAAAGATCGGAACAGTAGTTATCTGTTTTGTTGACTCATATTTTTTTTCAAGTTGAACCGATTTTCGTGACTTTTGCATTATTTGAAAGCTAGTGCTTGTCTGTCATGTGGTCCCGCATGAATTTAATTAAGATCTGAAAAGAAGTTATTCGTTTGTCACCGCAGATTATTTTTCTATTTGAATTTATTATGACGATAACTCCTTTGGTTGAAAGCTGGTGCTTGTCAAATGGTGCCATATAAATTTAATTAAAATCTGACCTGTAGTTTTCTGTTTAGTAACATAATAACTTTTTTCTTGGTGAACTAGTTTTAATGATTTTTTCTTTGTTTGAAAACTGGTGATTGTTTTGTAGTTCCACATAAATTTGATCAAGATCGGACCAGTGGTTATCTGTTTTGTTTTCTAATAACTTTTTTTAAGGTGAACCGATTTTCGTGATTATTTCATTATTTGAAAACTAGTGCTTGTCATGTGGTCCCATATGAATTTAATTAAGATCTGACCAGAAGTTGTCTGTTTCTCACCCCAGAATTTTTTTCTATGCGAATTTATTATGACGATTCCCATTTGTTTGAAAGCTGGTGCTTGTCATGTAGTTCCACATAAATTGGATACAGAGCGGAACAGTAGTTATCTGTTTTGTTGCCTCATAACTTTTTACTTGGTGAATCGATTTTCGTGATTCCTTTTTTATTTAAAATATTGTGCTTGTAACGGTGTCCCATATGAATTTAATTAAGATTTGACCAGAAGTTATCCGTTTGTCACCGCAGAATTTTTTTCTATGTGAATTTGTTATGACGATTCCTCCTGTTTGAAAGCTGGTGCTTGTCATGTAGGTCCACATAAATTGGATACAGAGCGGAACAGTAGTTATCTGATTTGTTGACTCATAACTTTTTACTAGGTGAATCGATTTTAGTGATTTAGCTGGTGCTTGTCGTGTTTTCAA
>JBAMAV010001759.1:0-302962 GCA_037043315.1 Amiota communis
AGCAGGAATTAAGAGAGATTGGTCTGTATGAACTTAGAGAGGTTCTGTTAGAGTCAGGTTTAATAATGATTTTACTAAGTTTGTGGTGTTGAGGAATATAATTATTGAAAATGTTATTGTATAAGTTTAAGAGTCTATGTTGAACAAAGGTGCTGTTTAGCATAGGATAAGAGATTCTGTCAATACCAGGTGTTTTGCTTTTTAATTTTGCTAGTGCGACTTTGAGTTCAATGTAACTGATGGGTTCTTCTAGCTTTTGTGCTGTTATTGAAGGGATAGAATTAGGATTGAGGTGATTGTTTTGTTTGAGGAGGCGGAAGTTGGGGGAAAACTTAGAATCTTCAGATTCCTGTGTCCAATATTGGCAAAATACTTCAGCTATGTGTGCCTTATTTGTGATAGGAGTTAGGGTGCTGGAGGACTGAATGCAGTGGATCGAAAATCGTGATTTGATGCCATAGAAGTTTCTAATGCTTGACCAGATTTTGTTTATGTTAGTTGTAGGACTAATTTCAGACGGGAATTTTTGGTTTAAAACTTATTAGATACTTTGAGATGTCGTTTGGGCGTTAGCTTTTTTGTATTGTAAGATAGAATGCGTTGAGATGTTGCGTTTAAGTAGGGACCAGTAGTAATTTTTAGAGTCTTTAAGGGATTGTAGTTGTTGATTCTACCAAGGGACTCTGAATTTTATGTTTGGATGAAAAATAGAAATGTTAGCACTTTGACGAATTAATTTGGCAATGTTGGCGGATTCCTTATTAATATTAGAGCTCGAAGGTTTAGTGAGATTATAAGTAAAAGAGGACGCTGTGTATAGAGGCCAATTCGCTAGGTAAATTTTGAATGTAGTTAAAGTTTTAGACAGGTTTTCATATTCAAAAAGGGATGTAATTATAGGGAAGTGGTCACTGCCGAAGAAGCTAGATTCAATCTTCAAGGATGAAGCGGTCGCATGAATGGGGTGACAAGTGTTAGATCGATGTGTGTGAGAGAGATTTATGTGTGCTAAAGTGGGTAGGTGAGCCATCATTTAGTAAGATGAGGGCGATTGGTTGATAAATTTATACATCGTATTACCTTTGATGTTGTTAACGGGAGAACCCCATAGCTGATGCCAAATATTGAAGCCTGTAATAATGGTTGGGAATGTAGTGATGTCGTAGGTTTCTTAGGGAGAATATTTTATTTGGCGGTATATAGGAGCTAATAATGTCAATTTTATATATATAGATTCAATGTATGTATGTATATATATGTAAGTCTCGTATAGATTTTGAAACTGCTGAACCAAGTTTGATGAAATTTTAAGGGCATCTCTAGCATAGTCTTGAGAGTGTTTCAGTAAAGTTTGGTGCGAATCGGAATTGCTATTGTCGAGAAATTGATGGATAATAGTTTGCAAACAAATCTTAGAGGCATATTTTAAAATCAATAAAGTCACCTTTGTCAAATATAGCAAAAAATTATGTCAATATCAATATTTTTCAAAAGTATTTCAATTAATGCGTAATGTACTACATTTAAATAAAATAGCATGACGCACTTACATCGTCGGGAGCGTAGCAAAGCACGCCGGGAAAGCTAGTTAATTATAATTATCAATACTTATCAATTAGCTTTCACTTCTTTAAAGTTTTTTCCCTTTTTTACTTATTCACAAAACTTAAGTTTTTATCACATTGAATGTTTGACAAATACGCGATAAAGAGTTAATTATACCTTCTATGTGATCATTTCATTTGCATATTTTGTTAACGGTGACACCCAAAATTTTAATTGTGTTTACTGATGGAATAGTTATGTTGTTTGATGTGATTTCGCAGTGACATTGACATATGTGAATGTTTAGATTTTTCGAACGATAGCTTTGATCTTGAATAATTGCCCCAGGCTTGAATGTTTTGGAAGAGTTGGTTCAGATTTTTAATTAGGTATTTGATCTGATTTCTTTTTGTTAAAATTAATGAGCTGAAAATCGTCAGCGTAGCTGCAGAAGGTAATGTCTCTCTAATTTTCTATTATTTTAGCCAATTTGTCATAAGCAATTAAAAATAAATTGACAGACAAAGGTGAGCCTTGTGGCACCCCATTAGACATTTGGACCGTTTTGGAAAGCTGAGTGCCAATTTTTTTTTTTAAATTTTCCGTTGAGTCATGAAAATTGTTACATATTCTGATCAACTTTCCATTCTATCAATTGTTCCACAATACCATGTAAGCCAATTCTGTCAAATGCCTTGGAGAAGTCAAGGGAGACGATTGAGGTGGGCCGTTTTTTGTGTAGAGTGTCAGTTATAAGATGATCTACGTAGAGTAGACAATCTGCAACTGATTTGTGTTTTTTAAAGCCAAATCGATTTTGGGAAAGTAAATTTCCGTGCTCAACAAACCAACATAAGCGTTATGCGACTATTTGTCCAATGGTTGAGTGATATCGATGGACGGTAAGACTCTGGTTTGGTTCTGTCGGTGTTGGGGTTAATAACTGGGATAACGAGGCTTGTTTTATATTGCTGAAGTATGTGGGTGTTGATAATATTATTAAAGTGTCTGATTATTCTATTTGCGAGAGTTGGGATAGCTTGCTCAATCATTGAATATGATATCTTTCAGAGAGTTGGAGAGAACTTAATAATTCAATTAAGCATATATTTCCTCCATTTTTTCAACTGCTTGGCATGGGGTGTAGTTTAGAGGTAAGTTTATTCAGTTTGTTTTGTGCACAACAAAAGTGTGAGAGGAATAACTATCATCAGATGATTCTGACCAAAATTGGCCGAAAGTGTTGGCGATTGTATTGAGTTCAGTGCTGGCACTGTTCGTGTAGGGACCGTATGAATCGATTTCATGGGATTGGATACACAAAAGGTGCGGATATTAGACCAAATTTTAGATGATGGGGTATTAGGGTTTATTTGTGTGGTGAATTCATAGGTAGCTGTTATCTTTGCTTGTCTTAATTGCCTTCTGAATATTACGTTTGCATTCCCAAAGTTAAGAATGTTTTCTTGGGTTATGTTTCTATTCAATTTATTCCACATTTGGTTTTTAACTTTTTTTAGATCCTTTAACCTTTTGTTCCACCATGGGACATTACGTGGTTGTTGATGAAGAGATGTTTTTCGGAATAGACCTGTGTGCGCTGTGAAGTATTATTTTATGTAAGTTAGCTGCCTCCTTATTAACCTCGTTGGCTGGGCTGATAGTTTCATTTATAACCGCAATTGATTTTTCAAATAATTCCCAGTTTGCTTTACGTAACTTGAAAATGTGATGGGTGTGATTTTTTGATACAGAGTCAAATGGATAGGGAAGTGATCGCTACCACAAAGGTGATCAGTCGGTGTCCAAGTCGTGTAGGGTTAAATTTCAGGTGAACAGAATGAGATGTCTATGTGGGTGAAAGTGTTATGTGTTTGTAACGTGTTGTTTTTATTATTTGTATTTTTATTATATTTTAACAATGGTTGTATTTATCAAAATCTGGTATATTTATTAATCTAAATAATATTTGTTAAAAAAGAACTTAGTTAATTTTCGTATTTCGTAATTTCGTATGATCAGCGCACGATACACTGTCCGATGAGTACGATGCGTAGTAACCGAGTGAGTTGCATGTCATTTCTTCTCTGTAGAACATAAGCCTTGGCAGTCGACTGACAGCCCAGGGTTGATCAAATCAGGTAGTCATTGACATTCAGGGTGGCAGTCATTATATGTACGTTACTGTCGGCCTCTTTTGCCAGGATCATCTTGTGGAAGTTCACACCAAGATTTTATTTGGTCAGATGCGTACACTTATTTATAGTGACGTTGTGTGTGCTGCGCGTGCGGTAAGTCTTCTAAAACATAACGATCGTGCCTCGAGCTTTCGTGAGAAATCTGTGCTGGCTGGTTCGACAAGAATAGGAACAATGTTACCTTCGTTGTAACACCTTGGACATGCGTGTTTGGCGTCGTACGCTTCTTTGCTTCAGCTCTATAATTGTTGATTCATTGGGCGGCAGTGTTGCGTAGCTATTTTACTTCAGCATCGGTCATGACATCGTTGTTGTGCTGTAATGTTTGCGTTAACTCGTTCTTCAAGATGTCTCGAGGATCAAAACTATACAACAATTGAAATGGAGAACAACCTGTCGTCTGGTTGATCAATGTATTTACGCTCCACTGGATTTGTCGTAGCTGCTTGCTTTACAGTACATCCGGAAATTCCAACATAACTCGTGAATTCGCTTAAAATCTCAATCACATGCTTCGTGGCGGTGCTCTTTACTATTCGGATTTTGGTGAATTTGGTAAAGGCATCGATTATAACCAGAATATGCTCGTTGCGTTTAGTGCATTTCGGGAACGGGCCCAGATGATCGATATGGACAGTAATAAATAGAATCGGATCGATGTCGTGGAAGTGATATTGTCATTCTTTGCTGCCACCACGTTGAATGTTAAAGTCACAGCCGACACATAGCTTTATGTACACTTTAACAAAATTGCGCATGCTCCGGAACCATAACGTTGGTGGATGCGTAGTATTGTTTTTTCGATTCAACTATGGCCTGATTTATCGTGGCATTCGTGTAGGATATAATGTCGGAGTTGCTTCGGAACTACCCACAGAAGCTGATTGTTGTGTTTGCGATAAATGCTTGCAAATTCTCTACGAGGCTTTTAATTTTGGAATCTTGGAGCTGTGTGCTAAACAACCAGTCGGCTTCGTCAAGGATCATCTTCCAAATTTTCATGCCGGCGACATCGATTTCGTGTGCACCTTCGTGTGCATCGACGTGATCCATGCGAGAACCAGAACGGTGTTGTACCTCTACCTCGAATTCCTGAATACGTAGCCACCATCTCGAAATTAGAGGTTTGAGTGCGCGCTTCTCCATAGTTGTGCGTAGTGCGCTGCAGTCCGTTATTCGTCTTCCGTAGTCTTAATATTTGAATCATTCTAGCGCCTCAACGACGGCTAGAACTTCTAGCTCATAACTGTGGTACTTGCTTTCGAGCGAGTTGACAAGGTAAGTGACGCTTACCAGTGGAATAAAAAGTTTCTTCTCCTTGCAGTATACACACCGTTATGGGGAGTGTCGCGCATGTAGCACGATGCCGCCCCGATACTGTATACTACTTGGGCTGAATTCGCAAAAGCTCTGCGAAAAGAATTTGGTACCAGCTTAAACGAAGCCGAGGTCCACTATGTTATGGCGAATGCTGTAAGGCAACCAAGGGCGAAACTTCAAGAATATTACTTCCGTATAGCAGCTATGGGAACCCGTTACAATCTCAGCGACGCCGTGGTTGTCTGGTATGCTCGAGCAGGCTTTAAGTACAGCGAGTTGCAACAAAGCTTAGCAACCACGAAGTTCAACAACATGAAGTCTGCGTCACGCCATCGAAAATTACTTTGAGTACCGCAACCCAGGTAACGATCGTTAAACGGTGTGAACAGAAGCTAAACCTGGGAGAAGCCACGCAGCCGATTTTGATATGCTACAATTTCGGCAAGGTTGGTCATTTCTCGTTGAAATGTCCAAAACCGCAAAAACGACACAGATGCATCACATGGAAAAAGTGCATCTGGACAACGGTGATTGCATTAAGCCCGGAGCTAGTCTGCGTCAGATTCAATGCTTGAATCATGAAGACAGTCATTGTGGACGGGAAAACCTATACTGCTTTTCTCGATACATTATTTTGTCGAGTGTTTTGGCCAAGCAGGAATTAAGAGAGATTGGTCTGTATGAACTTAGAGAGGTTTTGTTAGAGTCAGGTTTAATAATTGGGATGATTTTACTAAGTTTGTGGTGTTGAGGAATATAATTATTGAAAATGTTATTGTATAAGTTTAAGAGTCTATGTTGAACAAAGGTGTTCTTTAGCATAGGATAAGAGATTCTGTCAATACCAGGTGTTTTGCCTTTTAATTTTGCTAGTGCGACTTTGAGTTCAATGTAACTGATGGGTTCTTCTAGCTTTTGTGCTGTTATTGAAGGGATAGAATTAGGATTGAGGTGATTGTTTTGTTTGAGGAGGCGGAAGTTGGGGGTAAACTTAGAATCTTCAGATTCCTGTGTCCAATATTGGCAAAAATACTTCAGCTATGTGTGCCTTATTTGTGATAGGAGTTAGGGTGCTAGAGGACTGAATGCAGTGGATCGAAAATCGTGATTTGATACCAGATTTTGGTCATGTTAGTTGTAGAATTAATTTCAGACGGGAATTTTTGGTTTGAAATTTGTTTAGATATTTTCAGATGTCGTCTGAATTGGGCGTTAGCTTTTTTGTATTGTAAGATAGAATGCGTTGAGATGTTGCGTTTAAGTAGGGACCATTAGTAATTTTTAGAGTCTTTAAGGGATTGTAGTTGTTGATTGCACCAAGGGACTCTGAATTTTATGTTTGAATGGAAAATATAAATGTTAGCACTTTGACGAATTAATTTGGCAATGTTGGCGGATTCCTTATTAATATTAGAGCTCGAAGGCTCAGTGAGATTATAAGTAAAAGAGGACGCTGTGTATAGAGGCCAATTCGTTAGGTAAATTTTGAATGTAGTTAAAGTTTTAGACAGGTTTTCATATTCAAAAAGGGATGTAGTTATAGGGAAGTGGTCACTGCCGAAGAAGCTAGATTCAATCTTCAAGGATGAAGCGGTCGCAATGAATGGGGTGTCAAGTGTTAGATCGATGTGTGTGAGAGAGTGATGTGTGCTAAAGTGGGTAGGTGAGCCATCATTTAGTAAGATGAGGGCGATTGGTTGATAAATTTATACATCGTATTACCTTTGATGTTGTTAACGGGAGAACCCCATAGCTGGTGCCAAATATTGAAGCCTGTAATAATGGTTGGGAATGTAGTGATGTCGTAGGTTTCTTAGGGAGAATATTTTATTTGGCGGTATATAGGAGCTAATAATGTCAATTTTATATATATAGATTCAATGTATGTATGTATATATATGTAAGTCTCGTATAGATTCTGAAACTGCTGAACCAAGTTTGATGAAATTTTAAGGGCATCTCTAGCATAGTCTTGAGAGTGTTTCAGTAAAGTTTGGTGCGAATCGGACTTGCTATTGTCGAGAAATTGATGGATAATAGTTTGCATACAAATCTTAGAGGCATATTTTAAAATCAATCAAGTCACCTTTGTCAAATATAGCAAAAAATTATGTCAATATCAATATTTAGATAAAGAGTTAATTATACCTTTCTATTTGATCATTTGTATATTTTGTTAATTAAATTATAATGAATTTGTTGATAATTCTTTATATGAAAGATTTCCAATAACATAAACAACATTAGTACTAGTGTAAAAAAACAAATTCTATGTGAAAGTAAGAAAGAAAGAAGTAGCTGTACCTAAAAAACTAGAGCTGATGTAGAAAAATACGGTCAGATTTGAAATCAGCGACCTCGAATTAGAAGATAAATACTAAATTATTTCATGCACAAAACAAAAAGTTTGATTTTGTTGAGAAGCTCGATTCCAACGATCCGCAGCCACAGTTCATCCTTCAAAGTCGCCGGTACTGGGTATCCGACACCCTGCACCATGATTTTCTCTCCTACAATGTTCCGCATTTTGGATATATTTCTCGACAACAGGCTCTCTTGCTGCGGCCTGCTAGGCTTATAGTGGATTTACAGTGTTTAAAAAATACACATTTTTAGAGAAGTGTTTGCCGTGAATTTTTTTTTTTTTTTAAATCAGCGGTTTTTTGTTTTCCGCATGGAACGTTGTTCGTAATTATAAAAAATTATATGGAAAATTTATGAAAATAAGTATGTAATTTAGTACATTTTGCAGTGTATGCACTTAGTTCTTTCATCTTCTGATTTCTTTCCAGCTTTGTATTTTATTTAAATTTTAAGATACATTTTCAATGATCAGATTATTCATCTATTTTTCTCTACAACAACAAACCGTAAATTATAAAATAACCCTGTGGTTGTTGTAGAAGAAATCACCTTTTTTAGCTGACCATTATAAAAATAACTTCTTTTTTGAGCACTATAAACCCACTATTAGACGCACACCTAGACGCCTCTCAATCTGGATACAGACTCTCTTGATTTTTTGAAAGCATAAATAGGAATTCCAGAGTAAAAGCTATTTGAAGATTGTATTATCAAATTGAAGCAACAGTCTGAAATAACAAGTTATGTAATGTGTGGGAGCTAAAAAAAAATGTTTTTTCGATTAATTTTTTATTTGGTTTTTTTAAAATACATTTTTCAATAGTGGGCTAAATAACAAAATTTTCTCACAGGAGAATTACAATTATTATTATAGTTTATTTGAACTATCAGCATTTTATTTACCTTCCCTATCTATGGATGTTTATAACACTATGCATCGAAGAACGCATAATAGCCTTCTCACTAGGGATGTAACGATACAACATTTTGTCGATACGATTCTGATTCAGATTATTCGAGTAAAAAATCGGCGATTCCGGTACCGATATATACAAATAGTCAGTCTCAGTCCAATACAGCATTTCTACAGTGTGTAAAAAGTTGTGAGTTCCGGTTTTGCGTCCACAGTGAGCTCTGGTGTGTTCTGCACAGCTGTTTTTTGTTTTGGTTATACAAATACGTGCAACTTTGCGCGCACGTTGGCAAAATTAAAACTGAAAATTTGTGAAAAATACATGATTAAGAATATTTTGCAGAATATGCATATAGTTCTTTGGATCATCAGCATCGTACACAACTCTTTTTTCGAAACTGTGTTATAACATTATTTGTTTTTTAGGTAGCAGACCACTGTCGGTCTTTGGCGTGTCGTTATGCAACTCTTTTTCATGATAACGGTTTAAGCGTGTCCACATGTTTACTTATTTGTCAGTCCATTTCGATTTTTAAAGCGATAGCATGGATTGAGACTGAACTGACCGTCTAAAGGGCCTTATGTTGACAAACCTGACTGTTTCATATCGGCTATCGACGATTCCGTTCCATCATCAGCTGTTTAATGATCTCATGACTCAAAAAGGCAGTAAAAAGCAGCGCTGTATTAGAGTGACCAGCCAGAAAAGTGGGTTCAAGTTGGGTTCAACGAGAACCCAAGCAGAACTCTGTGTTCTGACTGCTGCAACAACAACAAATTTCGTTCGTTTTCCCTATTGTTGTTGAACACAGAGTTCTGCTTGTGTTCTCAAAACACAACCTTTTACTCACTGTGAAAAGGCTATAACGTTTACTTATATGGAAATGATCAGTATGACGAAGAAACACAGATGTGTTGCATCTTATTCTTTAAGCTATAGAGCTGGTATATGCATGTCTTATTGTTATACACAGATAATGTATCGTAAACCAGAATTCCCCATTTACCGAAAGAAGTAGTTTTCGAACAAAAAAACCCAAAACAAAAAAAGGTTAACTTAACTTTTTGTTTTTGTAATTTGCATGCAAAAATTTTACCGATTGTATTCACTGGTGTGAAAGGTAGAAAAACTTCAGTAAACCAAAAATAATGTTTTGTCAAGTTCCTTTATTAAATTTTGTAATTAAGAAATGGTTAAAATTTTATTGGCAGTTGATATTGTGAGAATAAGTGCATAGACTTGAAAGAGATTCACGTTAAATTAATTTGTTAAGAGCATTGTAAAACATTGCATTGGCCTTTTTAAAAAATTATTTCGTTTTAATTAAATTACTTTAAGGTTTGTTTTTTATAAGCACATACTTACATATCTGTGGCAATAGTCAAAGTAGCTTAAGTGGAAAATTGAGTTTCAACTATTATTATTCAAAACACGTATTTCGCATAATAATAATTTTCGAACATGCAGCTAAAGGTAGGCATTGACCATAGAATTATTTGCGCAAATGTTACAAAAAGAGAGAGAGCGCCAGCATCGATGATGTCATCGATGACATTGTTTGCTTGTGCAAATGTTGTGTGGATGATGAAATTCTCTTATTCTTGTGAAATTTTTGTTGTGAATAGGCACGTGTGTAAAAACCGACGATAACAACGACAACTATTTGTGTAAATGTTTGTATTGTTGTTTGGCAACGATCGATGTTGCATCGATGTTTGATCCAGCACTAGTAAAAGACGCACTTCAAACGTTAAAAGCGTGTGGTTGAACTTTACAGATTTGATTAATACTGTGTTCAGACAGCGAGTTCTGATTGTGCGAGTTCTGGTTACCCATTTTTTGTCACTGAGTTCTGAGTTGCGAATTCTGAGGAGCTGTTTTTTGTTTTGTTTTCATTATATACTTAAATGCACAAATGGAACGTTATGGCAATTGTGAGAAATAAAAATTGAAATTTTGTGAAAAATACATGATTTAGAACATTTTGCAGTGTATGCACATAGTTTCCCTTTTTCATTCCTGCTACGTATTTTGTTAATAGATTACAAAAAAAATTACAATTAAAATTTTACTTATATATATTATGTGCCATCATCAGCTGTTTATTATTATTTAAAAAGAAAGAACAAGAATATCGACAATCACATAAAAGAGTCCAAATTTTACCAACACTATTTGGACTGACAGAACTCGCACAGAACTCGAGTTCTCATCGACAACAACTTCTGCAATTTTCGTTCATTTTCCCTGTGGTTGTTGAAATTTCAACTCGAGATCTCGTGCGAGTTCTGCCAGAAATCGCGTTCAGCTCTGTCTGAAACCACTATAATATGTAATATATGCCTAGTATATAAATAGCTAAAGTCATTGCAAGAGTGGAAAAAGGTAATTTGATTTAAGGCATTATTTTAAAAGGTTAATATGCATATCAACATTGCATGAAACGTTGATATAAGTTTCAAGACCCTCGGACTACTAGGAGGTGTAGCTGGAGAAACATCGATTGTTTGTATGGAAAACATCGGTTGTTTGTATGGATGTTTCTCCAGCTCTACTAGGAGGGGATGAGTTGAGAACAATAATTACAGGATATAAAAGGTGCGTGAAGAGTTTTACAACTTCAGCAAAGTTAATCTTCTTTTTACTTGACCGATTGGTTGCTGGCTTTCTACTATCTTACGGTCAATTTCACAATTTTTGGGTATAACGTGCGAAGTGCTGTGTTGTAGGATCTTTGAAAGCAAACATTCAACCATTGAATGAGTTTTATATGCAATTTACACCAAAGCACATCAACATCAACATTGATGTGCCTACTGATACGTATCAGATTCGACAACAACCACAAGGAAAATGACGTCATTCAGGGGTTGTTGTTGTAGAATGTGATGGGGATCAATAGTCGCATCAAGAACTGATGTGCCTTGATATGAAAATTAATAATGGTCTCTCTAGACATTTCTGCAGTGCTGCCAATTTTTTTTGTGTTTTTCCACCTGTCGCATCACTAAACAGCAACTGATGGCTCAAAACATTGTTAAGTAAACAATAAATTATCAATTTTTTCAAAAGAATTTAATAAAATAAGTATCAGGAATGAGAAAGGGAATTGCAAGAATTATTTGCATATGTTGCAAAATGTTCTAAATTATGTATTTTTCACAAATTTTTAGTTTTTATTTAACCAACGTGCTCGCAAGTTCCACGTGTGTGTATAACCAGAACAAAAAACAGCTGTTCGTGATGCAAAATATCCGGTGTAAACGGAAAACCCCCATCAACGTGATGTACTTTGGTGTAAATTGCATATTAAAGAAGCAATATCTGATGGTGCGAGGTCTGGTCACCCTTGCATATTTCATTTTCGTAATATGTAGTTTTAGTTTTTAAAAGCAGCTTATACAAGGCTGGGCCTTAGCAATCTGTCCAGATTGCAAGCAAGATTTTATTTGCTATTATTTGTTTAATTAATTTGATTATGATGACACAGTTTTAGTACTGGTGTTTTTTTCATGAAATCTATATCCTGAACCCCTAGTTGTTTTCTTCTATTTTTTGAATGAATACACTCGACGCTAGGGCAGACAAAAATGCCCACAACGACAGCTATTGAAAAACACGAAATAATTTTTCTTACAATCCAATAATACTAGTTTTCATTGTTCATAATTCTGGTTGGATAAATGTATTTTACATTATTCTTTGTTTTAAGATTTTCAGAATGTTTTTTGGTACCTTTCAAGAAAAGCATGGTATATGTATAGAAAAATCATAATTACTATACGTAAAAGGTACGAAATCTTCGGTAGAACCGAAGTTAGCGCCTATCGTTATTTTATTTATCCAGTTTTTGGTATTATTTGTTTGTTTTCATGCTAATCATGGATTTTATTAATATTCTTAACATCATCTTTTTTATAAATTAAACTAATAGGTAAAATATGTTCATAGACAATTATTTATAAATAGCTTTCTGTCTTATTATTCATAATTTTTTTATGATTTCAAATATGTACTTATATCAATTTGCGGTAGTACTCAACTTGAATACTGTACATAACAATCTTTTCACATTAAATAATTCCTTATAGCAGTTACAAATAATTTTTTTTAATACCAAATAAACATTTTAGTCTAATATTTTTTATAGTATATTTTTAGTTTAGACAATACATTCTTTTAGATCAACCAAGACTGGATAAAATATAATGCTCATTGTATAAATTTACAAAAAAATATAACCAAATAATATTCTAAAATTATTGTAAATAAAATAATAAAATTTTAAAAACATGTTTCAACAATATAAAACAGTTTTTGTATATTCAGATTAGTCAACAAAATGCTTTAGCAAATATAAAGCAGCGAGCAAAACGGAAAATGTCATTATACCAATTGACGTAGTATTGGTAACACCACCATTGCAATTGTCCTTATCGCAAGAGCAAACAACTTGGCGACCACCAAAGCCAGCTCTCTGGTAACAATAATTGGTTGAGGTTTGATTTTGAAACCCGCAAGTGCGAATGGTACGGCTATCTGGGGGAACTTTTTTTGTGGTAATCAAAAAGAATATTAGAAAATGAGCATTAACTATTAAAGATCAAATACTTACGGCTGTTCACCGAGAATTCGATAATTTGAGTTATCTTGCGGCAGTAGCTAGGAATACCTTTACCGCGTGTCGAATAGTCCTCCTGACAATCCTTCAACAAGTTGTCTGGTGGTACATCCAAAGCGCAGTTGGCATCTTTATGGCTGTTGCAAACGTAGCATTTGATAGCGACACCTGAATTAAAAAATTAAAAGGTGGTGTTGCTGAGGGAAGTTTGATAACCATTACATGTTTTGTAAAACGTTTATGTAATATACGTAAGAAAGAGGTCTTACGTTTCTTACTATCGGGAACCTAGAACATGTAATAAATTCAAAAACGCTCAAAAAAGTACAGAGTATACACAAAATAATGAAACAGTAGTTGGTAGTCATGGTGTATTATTGTACCATGGTTGGTAGTTCGAGTTTTTCATTCGAGCAGTGAAGACGTGTCAAAGCGCTTATATATTCGTGATTTTTTTTTTAAGCAAATAAAAAATAAATTATAGGAAAAGTTAAATACAATACTGAGTCAAAAGTGATAATATGAGCTCTGCTCAATAACTTAGCCAAAAGCCCCCAACAAACACAATGATAAACGCATATTTCTCGTTTGTTTCTGGTGACAATAAAAACAAAGCTTCCTTTCTAAGCACAAGGTCACCTGAGCTTAGAGCAAGTTCTTGCCCCCTACTTTGTGCTCAAATAACGTAAGCACTAGTGCTCTAGACGTTCCCTACCGTGGAGCGCCCAGTGCCCATCACCGCAAACTCCCTTTTGCACAAATCCATCAAGAACTTCTTCAAACACTACAACAACTACAGTGCACTCAGCAACTGCATCTATTGTGCCATCGATTGCAGACATCGCAACAAATATAAACACATAAACCTTCAATCGCAACAACAACAACGCGTTAAATCAGGCTTCGATCGCGTCATCGATCAGACCTACAACAGTTATGCCTACAGCAGTAACATTTTACTAAAGTAAAAAGTGCAAAAAATAAGAGAAACCGTATAACGCAATCTCCAGAAAAACCAACAGATCTAACACAAAACAAAACCGAAAAGCAGCGAAGCATTCTACTAAAAACGTGACAGGTAAAAGTTGTTCTCTGCTACACTAACTATTCTCGTTCACTTCAAACGGTGATGGAAAATGAAAAATCCACCTCCACCACTCCTACTAAAATCAAGGTAGCACCAATAACAATCCTTAAGAAATCCCCAAAGCAGGTCCATGATATCTTAAAAGGTGTAAACATAAGTGATTACTAGATTTAAACCATTTTAATTGGAATAAAGGTTTTTGTAAACACAATTAAATGGCACATTATCATCTGCCAAGAACTCAAAAACCAAAAATTAGAGTTTTTCACCCATGAAAATATGGAGACAAAGCCATATAAAGCAGTATTGTCCGGTACCCAATGATGATGTCAAATCCATCCTAAATGGTCTAGGCCTTCAATATTCCGATGTCATAGTACGAATATAAAGCAAAGTCGAAATTCAAATTGTTTGGATACAAAGAACTTCTAAACCACGCAACGATCGTTTTCCTCTGAACCTTAATATCATATTACAGTTATGTATTGTTAATGAATATTAACTTAACTTTATTTGTTACTTTTCTTATTTAAATTTATTATATTTAACGCAGAATAGGGATGCTCGATATATATCGATATATAATAAATATCAATATTTAACACTTGATATATCGATTTAATTCGATATAATTGAACCATCAGATATCGAATACTTATTAGCGATATATTTTGTTCGCTATATCGTTCGCAGCATTGTGACTACCGACAAGTTTTTTTTTTTTAATTCCTTGATATAATGTACGAATACAAGATAACAGGTACTTAAAAATCATAGCGTCGTTTGGAGTTTACTCTTTGAATACAAATCTTATATTATCCACTTCAAACACTCAATCACCACTCTCGGTTAATCATGCTTGAATCAAGCCAAATTTATCGATATCGTTCTTGATTGAGCAAATATGATTGGCAATGGATGGGCCCTAAAAGTCTATAAAATGGGTTGGCAATTAATGACGCTTTTACACTGGGCTATGATTCGAATCCATGATGATGCAACCAATGATTCGAATCTCATTCGGCAACACCCATAAAGAAAATTATTGGTTACTGGCGTAGTGTTGGGTGATTTCAACCTTTTTTAAATGATTTTAAATAGTCTGATCAAGGTGCAAGGAAAATGTATGAAAATTTAGTATTTTGAAATGTTTTGTAGCGGGAGATTTATGTGGAACGTTGAAAACACTGCAATATTTCTCGAGGTGTGAAAGAACAACTTTGATGATTGATTTGATAATTCTTCTTATTAATCCATTTTTCACAAATAATATTCTAACTCTCAATTCAAATTTTTTTTCATTTGAATAATCAAAATAAAAAACTGCTGTTCATAATTCAAAAAATCCAGTGTAAACGCCACAACCGAATCATCGTGATTCTGTCCAGTGTAAACGGCACATAAATCAAATACAAATTACATGCGATATACTGAAAATATCGATATTTGTTTTCGATGTATCGCAACATATCGATATCGAGTTTCGAAATATCATATCGGAATAAATATCGATATATACTTTTTAAATGAACATCCCTAACGCAGAGTAATGATGGGAGAATTAATATAGTTTTTGCATGTCAACTGTATGTCGCCAAGACAAATTTCCCACTTTTCCGGTAGATTTCTCAAGCAATACGATTAGAAAGAAGAAATGTTCTTGTATTTATTCATATTTAAAAAAAATGTCATAATTTTCCACTTGTCCGGTGTATTTTCCAACATTTTTTTTTTCATATTCTTCTAATTGGCATATAACAAACACAACAAAATCAGCCAAATAGAGCAAGCCGTTCTCAAGCAATGCGCTTGCAGAATAAAGATGAATTTCAATTTCAGTAACCTTTTTGAACACCCCACCTTTCTTGTTGACATAAGCGCACCATGACAAAATTATTTTTACACGATGCACCACACGAGATATATTAAAACCAAAGGCAACAATTTTCGCTAAATTCTGAAAGAGGGGCATATTGTGACATGTATACCCTTTTTAAAAACGTTTTCACGTTAAAAAAATATTACCAATCAAAACATTTGTAATATATTTCATTAATTCATACCAAAATCTAATTTGAGGCCTCCCACAATAAGAGGACGATAGTGCAATATACAAACTGTCAAAAATACAGACATACCCGCAACTATTACACCAGGGATCTAGTATGTGTAAAAAGTGCGGGGAGGCACAAAACAATGGACTGTCGTATGGATGCAACTAGCTAAATAAAATGTGCTCTCTGTGGCGGATCTCATACAGCCAACTATAATGGTTGTGAAATCTACAAAACGATAAAAGCCCCTCGACCCAAAACATTTATAGATAACTCAAAAGATCAGCAAATGCCTATAACCTCAAGCAAAGTCGAGAATGACATAAGCTATGCGCAAATTACAGCCGCCTATTTCCAGCCCCACCCAACCAACTGACCAGCCTAAAAATCAAAAGTAAGCTCTACTCAGAATCCGACCCTAGACAGAAATTCCTACCAGCAAAACAACAATAACTCCATGTCAAAGGACGATACCGCAGAACTTAAAAACGTGATGAAGCAATTGATTGACTAATATGATGAATATAATAACACTCCTGATAACTAAGCTTGACACACAAAATGGACTATAAATTAAAAATAATTGCTTGGAATGCGAATGAACTACATAAACATATCTTAGAGCTTCAACTACATATTCCTAAATGAAAATATGATGCAAGATCAAAAAGGAGGATGGAAATTTAGAGCTATGTATCATTATTGGTATATGTCAAAATTTTGGGTCCACCCAGACACTGAAGACAAGGTGTAACAGGTTTACCGCCAGTGAAGGCAAGAGCAAAGCAGCAAATCCTTGCGAATGCATGTATGGTCGTTCAAAGGCACATGAGTCGGCACTGTAGATAGAGGTTTCTTGATTTATTCTCTTTCTCCTTCGAATGAGCGCTTTAGATTCTTTCTCCTCTATTGGCCTGCCATATTGAAATTTCGGAATCTCAACGAATGTTTGAATAGAACATTTAGAGTTTTTGACCGACTCGGTAAAAAGAGTTAAGTAACACTTTTCTTGCAGAACTGAAATTGTTAAAACGACGTATCTTGGAGAAAAAAAAAATCGTAGCCGAATAGTCAATACTGGAAATTGAAGGTGAAAAGACATCCTAAACGATGATTTATGTGGTTTTATGTAAAAAAATTGGCTGCTCATGTGACATTGATTCGAAAATGGCTAAAAACATAATTTTCGCACCTTTGCGTCGGAATATCTCAAACTCCTGACGTGATAGAGCCCTTTCGAGGTCAAATTCGTTTTTAGGACGTCAAAATCCTTCGGAAACAACTACTGCGGTCTCTGTTTCCAAAAAAAAGTCAAATTTCGCAGGCCTGTGTAATTATTACTTGAACATTCCTGGATATAAAATGTATAGAATACACCACCCGGATGGTGGTACAGCTATAACACTGTGGAACAAATTCAGGTTAGCAAAAATTAGGTCCATTCTGAAAGTGGCGGGTGAAAATAGAGGCTAAATTAGAAGACCCGTATCGCGCCGTTTGTTTATGTTAGTTCGAATTTTTTTTTAATCGACCTTCGAAGTTTGCAGTCAAATGCCGATTTTCAGCATATTGCTTATATAGTTTTTTGGCTATAACTCGTCGACTAATTGATATTTTTTCGATCTGTAAACGCCAAATTCAAGAAACTGAGAAGCATATTATAGACCACAGAAAAAGCAAAAAAGACTTAGTTTTGTAAAAAATATTTTCAAAAAACATGAAAAAAATAATTTTTCCAACATTTTGCTTCATAAGTACCCCAAAAATTTTCAAAATCAATTTTTTCAAAAATTTCAATTGTTGCACAGGTCTCTAGCAATAATTTGGCGTTTACAGATCGAAAAAATATCAATTAGTCGACGAGTTATAGCCAAAAAAACTATATAAGCAATATGCTGAAAATCGGCATTTGACTGCAAACTTCGAAGGTCGATTAAAAAAAAAATTCGAACTAACATAAACAAACGGCGCGATACGGGTCTTCTAATTTAGCCTCTATTTTCACCCGCCACTTTCAGAATGGACCTAATTTTTGCTAACCTGAATTTGTTCCACAGTGTAATTTTTAAAAGCAATACATGTCACGAACTCGAAAATTATGAACACGCACACATACAGGCAACCAAATTGCTACTGGAAGATAAACATGAACCTTTCATCACCTTTGACCAAAGGTTTATTGCAACAGGTGATTACAACACAAAACATGTAAACTCAATGCTGACAAGCAGTAAGAGAAACAACTTGGTAAGTGCAATGCAAACGACGAAGATACTGAATTTAATAGACTTTTGTGTATTAAAAAATATGAATATAACATATTTTCAATTTAACTCCCGACTTGAACTTTCTTCCGACCATTCACCAATATAAATTGAATTTACTTGCATACAGAGAATTTATTGACAATAACCATACAATAAAAGTACCTCTTAGGGAACCAGACGATATTCAAAAGACAGTGATAAACTTGAATGACATCATTAACGAAGCAGCTAATAAGCAACGCCAGAACTAAAACCGAAAGATGACAATTATATTTTCCACCGCTCAATAAAAATCCTCATCGGGATAAAAACAAACTGCGTAAGTGGCAAAGAACGAGAGTTCCAAATGACAAAGCCAAAGTTAACAAAGCAATCAAAGATCTGAAAACCAGGATAACGAATTAAAAAATGAACAATTGCAAATTACATAAATACATTATCTCTGACGCCTGACACTAATTACTCATTGTGGAAAGCTGCCGCCACTCTTAAAGTCGGATGAGCTTTTACTGCTTACCAATCTACTAGTAACACCAATTTGTACAACAGGACTCCATCTCTGCAATACTTTTTTTTTTTTTGAATATATTTTTTATTTATTGCATCCCCTATTTTTTTATGAATAGGACTAACAATAATAATTCAACTCTTACAAACTAATACAATTGTGTCCTTCCTGCAAGGAATAGAAAGTGGATCACTTAGCACTACGAACCTCCAAGTAAGCAAAAGGGCTGGTCGAGTGTTGCGATTTAGACGAGATGAGCTCCTTGTAGAAGCAAGAGCTCTGGCTAGGGGATTAACGTGTCGAGCTAGTTTGTCCATATAAAGACCTCTACGCTTAGAACATTCATCTTTTACTGGTGGCACTTCCAGGTCTTCATTCCTAATATACCATGGAGCTCATGTAATTATTCTAAGTATCTTGGGTTGTGCTCTTTGTATAACATCGATGTTACTCGCGCTTGCGGTACCCCACAATTCAGAGCCATAAGTGCAAATTGGTTTTATAACAGAGTTATACAGTAACACCTTGTACTCAAGTCTCAGACCAGATTTAGAGTTAATTAGCCAGTGAAGACTTTGTGTCCTTAGTTTCATAAAAGTCTTTTTAGCTTCTATATGTTTCCTCCAGATGAGACGTCTGTCTAGATGAACGCCAAGATAAGTTACCTCTTGAGTTTGAGGAATTGTAGCACCATTTAGCGTTACTGGAGAGCATGTCCGACGATTCAAAGTAAATGTAATGTGTTTACATTTCCCCTCATTAACTGTAATTCTTCAGTTAGATAACTACTCCAGGAGGATTTTAAGATGATTATCCAGGACTGTAGAAAGTTTCACTGGGCAACGGGAGAGGCTGATTATGGTAAAAGTCGATGTGACAATTTGAGTACTTGTTGGAATGTCAGCAGTGAATAAAACATATAATGTTGGTCCCAAGACAATGCCTTGGGGAACGCCTGCCTTTATCATAATTTCATTTGTTACACATTTTTTCTGTCATACTACAAACACTCGATTTGTTATGTATGATTGCAGGATTTTATGAATATTTTGGGGTAGAAATCATTTAATTTTGTGAATGAAACCTTCATGCCATACTCGATCAAATGCTTATGATACATCAAGAAATACTGCTGAGCAATATTCTCGTTTTTCAAAGGCAGTTCTTATTTCCGAAGATATTCTATTGACTTGCTCAATTGTTCCATGCTTTGCTCTGAATCCAAACTGATGGTCTGGGATTGTACAACTTGTTTGTAAATGGTAGTTGAGTTTGACCTTAAGAATCTTCTCAAATAGTTTAGAAAGACATGGAAGCAGACTTATGGGTCTATAAGAAGAAGAACTTGTCCTATCCTTCCCGGGCTTTGGAGCCATTATGATAACCGACTTCTTCCATTGCATTGGAAAGATAGCATCGAAAAGATACGAAAGATGTGCTATTGCTGCGTTTGGAAGTTCAGTTATCATTTTTGGAACAATACAATCATAACCTGCAGATTTCTTAGGATTCAGTTGTCTTAATAATTTTTTTTTTTTTTTTTTTTTATTTTCCAATAGATGAAGTACATTTGTTTCTTATTTTAATTTAAAAAAAAAACACTTTTTTTTATCATTGAAAAGGGGGTTTATATTTGACAAATACGAACATTTTCGAATTGTCAGTTTGAAATGTTATGAAAGGCTTGGTTTATTTTTGAGTACTACTTGCGGCTGCCCCACTCTCGCGAGATACCGCAACGTTCCTCTCAACAAACCAAGACCAACACATGTACATATTAGTGTAGGTATAATATTTAATATGTGAAGACAAAATGTGTTATAAAGAAAAAATGTATAAAGTAGAGCAGCTAGGTTAAGTCCACTGGTCTGCTCCTTTTTAGTCGTCTACATCTTGTTAATTCGTCTGAAGGAATGTCAATCATTTTAACGTTGGAATGTCGTTCTAAGATGTTATGGTATCTTCTACTTGCATTGTTGATTTCATCGTGCACCATTTTTACACCGAGGTCTTTATGTATGTCATAATTTGTTATGTACTAGTCAGCATTAACTATTGCTCTAAGGATTTTAGATTGTTGTCTTTGTACAATATTCACGTTCGTTTTCTTGGCAGTACCCAATAGTTGTATGACATACGTCCATATGGGCTTAATTACAGATGTATAAAGAAGTAATTTCCCATTAGTATTAAGTTTTGATTGTCTGTTGAAAACCGGATTTAAATGGTTGAATTTTAGTACGAGTTGGTCTTTCTTTTTCTGGATGTGATATTTCCAAGTCAGTTTGCTGTCAATATGCATGCCCAAGTACTTGGCCACGTTGCTTAATGGAATGTCAGTACCTTTTATTTTTACTTGTCTTGACTGATAAGCTGTCCGTAAAGTATATATCACTTGCAATGTTTTCATTTCGTTTATCTTAATTTTCCATAAATCAAACAAAGTGCATGTTTCGTCCAATATTACTTGCCACATCAAGCTTTTTGTTTGAGCACATAAGAATAGTGTCGTCAGCAAAGGTGGCCACCATTGTCGAATTTTCTTCTGGGATTGGAATGTCATATGTATATAAAGTATAAAGTAAGGGCCCAAGCACGCTTCCCTGTGGGACTCCAGCTTTTATCTGCCTTAATGTAGACGTTTCGTCTTTATACCTTACATAGAAGTAGCGACTATCAAGGTAGCTCCTGATGATATCACAAAGGTCATTTGGTAGGATAGTCTTAATTTTTTTAAGAAGTCCGGCGTGCCAGTCTTTGTCAAAAGCTTTTTCTATGTCCAAAAAAAACACCTACACAGTATTTTTTGTCGTCTAGATCTGATAGTATCTGTGTGTCACTCTGTGGACTTGCTGTATTATGGAGTGAAGTATTTTTGATAATGAAGTTAGAAGGCTTATTGGACTATAAGATGACGTCAAAGTTGGATCTTTGCCCGATTTCGGTATAGGTATTATTTCAGCTATTTTCCATAATATCGGGTAGTGCCTTAGTCTTAGTACTGCGTGAAACAAGTTTCTTATGTATATAATTGCATTTGGAGGAAGCTCTTTTAGTAATTTTCCAGTTATTTGGTCATATCCTGGAGATTTTTTTGTGACTAGTACGCTTTTCAATGCAGTGTCTTATTTCGTTAGCTGAGATTTTTCTTAATTTGTATTGCGGTGGAGGAGCCCTGTTAGTAAGATTAGTAAGATTAGCGTTGCTGTTAGTTTGGTTTTCAGCAAAAACCTTTTCATAATAGTCAGCAAGTTGGGAAGCTTTGTCAGAGTTGGTTCTAGCCCATGTCCCATCCGACTTTTTTAGTGGCGGCTGGTGAATGGTGCGATTCGTTAAGTCTTTAGCTGCTTTCCACAAAGAGTAATTAGTGTCAGACGTTGGAGTTAGTAATTTTAGATGTTTTTCGAATTGTTCCTTTTTCCATATTTTAAGTCTGGCTTTCAGGTCTTGAATCCCTTTGTTAAGTTTTGCTTTGTCATTTGGAGCTCTCGTCCTTTGCCAAGTCTTACGCCGTTTTGTTCTTTGCTCACAATAAGTCTTTTAATTGAGTGCGGTATGTTATAGTTGTCCTCTGTTGTTTTTAGTTCGGGTGTTGCTCTATCAGCTGCTTCGTTTATAATGTCATTTCAGTGTATGATTGTTTTTTCAATATCGTCTAATTCCTTAAGAGGTACATTTATTGCTAGGTTGATATCAATGAATTTTTTATAAGTGTGCCAGTCTGTTCGTTTATTATACATCTTGCATGGGGGCAAAACATTTTTTATTGAGCAATTATAATTAATTTGGATCGGAGAATGGTCAGAAGAAAGTTCTAATCGAGAGTCAATTTCAAAATGTGTCATATTCATATTTTTTATTACACAAAAGTCAATTAGGTCAGGTATCTTTGTTCGATCAGTTGGCCAATATGTGGACTCTCCAGTACTCAAATGCGTTCCTCCAATCATTTGAATTGCACATTGAAAATTTTTTCCTTTAGTATTCGTCAACCTTGATCCCCAGTTTACATGTTTGGTATTATAGTCTCCTGCAGCGATGAACCTTTGGCCAAGCTCAATAAAATAGTCCTTAAATTAAGCTGTTGTGATTATGTGTCTAGGTGGACAATAGATAGCTGCTACTGTAAAAGATCCATATATATCTTGCAGCATCAATTTGGTCGACTGTATGTGTGCTTGTTGATAGTTTTCCAGTTCAACGTGTTGTATATTATTTTTGATAATAATAGCAGAGCCACCATGACCTGAACCATCCGGATGATTTGTTCCATTATAGCCAGGAATGCTTAGGTGGTTATTTGTAAAGTGAGTTTCCGAAATTAGTGCAATGTCAATTTAATTCTCATTTAAGAAAAGTTGGAGTTCTAAAATATGTTTGTGTAGTCCGTTCGCATTCCAAGCAATTATTCATAACCTATTGTCCATTTTGTTTGTCAAGCTTTGTTACTAAAATTGTTACAATGTTCATCATGTTACCCATTTGTTGGATGAATTCTTTCATCATGTTTTTAAGTTCTGAGATATCGTCAGATAGGATGGTATGATTGTTGTTTTGCTGGGAAGAAATTTTGCCGGTAATTAGATTAACACTTAAATCATTTTTTCCTTTTTCTTTTTCAGCTGGTCGATTGGGTGACATAATCTGTGAGGAAGAAGCCGCAACCTGCGAATAACTGATTCCTTTCTCCACTTTGCTCGTTTTTCGTTTCATCGGTCAATGTTTTGGGCCGAAGAGCAGGAAACCTTTGAATTTTTAATGTTTTGTAGATTTCGCAACCTTTATAATTGGCTGTATGAGCTCCACCACAAAGAACACATTTTATTTTCTTTGATGAATCCATTTGACAGGCAATCGTGCTGTGTTTTCCCGCACATTTAACACAAACAGGATCTTTGGTGCAGTAGTTTCTTGTGTGTCCGTATTTTTGGCAGTTAGAACATTGCACTATCGGGGGGCCTCAAATTGTATTTTGGTGTGAAGTAATGTAGTTATGTTATAAATGTTTTTGTTGTTAGGGCTGGCTTTAAGTTCGAGTGAGAACAGGGCAAGTGACTTATTTGTGTTTTTTTTTTTCAAATATTAAATACATTCGTGACATCATGGCCTAATTCTTTCAGTTCTCGCTTAATTTCGTCGGTGTCAGATGATTGGTGAAGGTGTCTCAGCATAACTTTAAAACCGCGTTCGTCTTTAGTCTAAAATGTATAGTAGTTGGTATTTCTAGCTTTTAACATTTTCATTATTGTACTATATTGTTGGGGTTCGTCACTTGGATACGAACTTCATTATTGGGCAGGGATTTAAGAATATAGTTTTTCTCTTTAACTTCATTAATAGCATTAATGAAATTATTAATGTCTTCTACCCCCTGCACATAAATAGGCGGTGGCTTGTTAACTTTAGGAGACTGTTTGGTTTCGTTTTGTGCATTACGATTTGTGGACTTAGGATCCTTGCCGTTGATATCGTCTTTTTCTGCTAGCAGTGCGAACATATTGCTAGTATTAGGTTTGCTCATCCAGTAATCATTTAGTTTTGATTGTGTATTTTTTTTTGCAAATTGCTTTTGTACTTTTTGTTATTGTTTTATCCTATTGATTTGCCTGGGGATTGCGTTTTACGGTTTCTTTTACAAGGTTTTAACTGTTCAGAACTGGGACTATTGTTATTGGTGTTATTTGTGTTTTGTACTTGCGTATGCGTATTTTGATGTAGGCATAACTGTTGCTGATTGGTCCAGCAGCTCGATCGTTTGATGCATTGCTGTTGATGTTGTTGTTGATTTGAAAACTGCTTGCGATGACACGATCGAAGCAGTTGTTGAGTAAACTGTTGTTGTGTTTGATGCTGATGTAGCGGTTTATATAGCTGGAGTGCTTTGTGTTGTTACAGTTGCATTTGTTGATACAATAGTTGCTGGTGTTGTGTACAATGGAGTTTCTGGGGATGGACATTGGCTTCTCCATGGTAGTGGATTCGTGGTGCCTGTGGTATCAATGCACAGAGCGGGAGAACAAGAGATAGCTCTTCGCTCTGGCGATTTGATGGTTAAAAATGACGCATCATTTATTTTGTTAGGGCCAGGAGATACGATCGAAATACGCATTCCTGGTTGCCTTTTTAACGTTGTAGTTGGGTTTTTGATGAACGAAGCTCATCTTTGTGGTGATTTTTTTTATTTATTATTTTTTTATTTGCTTTACGTGAAAGTGTTTGATTATTATGCGGACACAATTTATTGAGCGCAATACACGTCTACACTGTTCAAGTGACAAATAATGAAATGAAATAATAATTAATTTGATTCCCCTTGAGCTAGTTTTTAATGGAGACATATTTCCATAATTTGAGATTGTCTGGTTAGGAAGCATGAAATTGTTTGTGGGAGGATTTGGTTGGAAAACGTACTCCAAATGGTTGGCAAAAAATTAGTCTTCTCTTCGTCTGAACGTGCCCAACTACCGGTTCGGTCTCTAATAGGTGAATCCAGTTCCACAGCAATTTTAGTGAATTTTGGGGTTTCCAGAGTGATAATCTAGTGTTTATATAGCGCCTTTGTGCCTCGACCTTATCACTTTTAAGTGCTTTGACTAGTTTTTTTGTTGCAGTTTTTAGCCTCTGTTTAGCGGCAGTAGATCCGTGCTGTTGCCATTCTCTTCTCAATCTTCGTTTAATAGCCACTAGTTCTTTGACGTCCCTTGTGCACAACAATGGCGGGCGTTGCTACCTCGGGTGCAGCTACCAACATTGAATTAATATCATTAATATGTGTTAATATCACTTTCAGAGTTGATCGCAGGTGCAATTTCGATGTGAGAACTTATATAATTTTTATATTTCAACCAATTTGTTTTATTAGATATAAGTCTATACGGGTGATACTCGACTATTGCATAATCGAGTAGAAGGATATCAACGGGTGAGTGATAGGATGAGAGTTCATAATGAGTATCTGCTGATATAAGGTTTCTAGGTATATTTCTTGTGATAGCAAAGTCGATAATATCAGGAATTTTTCTTTGATCCGCCGGCCAGTATGTAGGCCTACCCGGAGAAACGAAGTCTAGTTTGTTTTTCCAATTTACAAGAGTATTGTAGAGTTGCCGACCTTGTGGATTTACTAAACGAGAACCCCAATAGGTGTGTTTAGCATTGTAGTCACCGGTCGCTAAAAACGTTCTCCAAGGCTATTAAAGAAATTTTTAAACAGGTCTTCAGATATTGAAAAACGTGGGGGACAATATACAGCAGATATCGTCAGATTACCATAACTCGTTTGCATCAAAATTGACGTTGCTTGTAGATAATTGGATGAGTATGGTTCCAGAGACGATTTCTTAATATTATGCATGTACCACCATGGGCTTTTCCGTCCGGGTGATTTGTCGTATAAGCTATATAGCCTGGTGTGAAAAAGTTGTTATTACTGGTCAAATGAGACTCAGAGATAAGCATCACATCTACATTACTATCCTCTAGATACTTTATGAGCTCTAGTTTGTGCTGCGAAACACCATTTGCGTTCCAATGAATTATTTTTAAATGAGCCATTATGATGAATTTTAATTTATCCAAAATTTTCATTTGGATTTTCATCATCTCTTGAAAAGAGTTTTGCAACATTAGGATTGATTGATTCAGGGTATGAAATACGTTCACCAGCATGGTTTCACTAGAAGTTTTTAGTTTTAACACAGGCTCATTACACAAATTTTGAATTGGGATTAAATTGGTTTGAGTAATTGGTTCATTTCGTTGAGTCATTTGTGCCTTTTGCTTCTTTATTTCTTCATTTTCGGACAATGTTGTTTATAGCCTAGCGAAGGGCACAGGCATAAAATACATTTAAGGCTACAGGCATGTTAGATGGTGGACACATATCTGTTGATGTTCCTGTAAGGATAGGCTGAATTCTAACACGGGTGGGATTATTTTGTAACTGCAGTCGGTTCTTGAGCTCCTTATACACTGGACAGCCTCTATAATTGGCTGTATGATTGCCCCCACAGTTGCTGCATTTTTTATGTTCCGCATTATCTCGACTTAGTTTGCGGTTTCATGTAAGTCTCCGCATGCTACGCATACTGGACGAAGGGTGCAATAAGATTTTGGGTGACCAACTTCGTGGCAATTTGTGCATTGCACAGGATTTGCACGCTTGTGAGGCACCTCAACTGTTACCTTACAATGAAGCAAGTTTAAGTTTATAAATAGGATGCACTTCATTTTTCTTTAAATGCTGCGATTGTGGGGCCAATTCAAGTTTGTACATTGGCTGTGGTATTTTATTTATCTTAGTAATATTGATAACTACTTAGACATCAAATCCGTTTTCTTTCAGAGAACTCGTAATATCTTTACAATCGACAAAGGGTTTGATACCTGTAATAACAACTACCAGCCCTTTGCTGCTTTTGAGCTGGTATGTGTAATAGTTCATCTTAGTTTCATTAAGATAATTGGTGACAGAACGGTAATTGTTTTCAGTATAAATTTGAACTTTAGTTTGCTTATTATTACCCATGATAATGGGGACAATATGGAAGTTATTGTTGCCAATTATTTTTTTATACCATCTACAATCTTGTTCGAGCTTTCTTTTCGAATATATATTGGGGGAGGTTTAGCAGATTTGGGTTTTATTTGGTTTTCATCAGCATTTTTAATGGGTTCATCCTTTTCTGCAAGTATTTAGTATTTATTACTATTCAAGAGCGTTTTCTTTGCAGCATTGTTTTTTAGTGGGCTTAGTTTATTATTTTTTTGGATTTTTATGTAGTGGTCAATGCCTGTCTGCACTGCTGCTTTAATTTTGGGAGTCCTGTTTGACTAGCAACTGGTGTTACAGTTGTCTGTTTGTTTACTTTAGCTGGCATAGCAGATTCAGTTTTATTGGTTGATTCCGTTATCGTTCCTGACGACACAATTTTTTTTTTTTTGATGCTGATGCAGTTTTTGTGCTGCTTGCTTGTTTTAGCATTGAGTTGTTGTTGCGATTATATGTTTGGGTGTTTGTTGTTTCAGTAACTGCATACGACGACGCGATCGTTGCAGTAATTGAGTTTACTGTTGTTGTTGATGCTGTATAAGCTGTTGTTGTATATGATGTGCTTTGTGTTGTTTTTGTTGTAGTTGTTGAAACAATTTCTTCTGTGGTTGAATAAAGAGGAGTTTGAGGGGAAGGGCACTGGGCGCTCCATGATAGAGATTGCTTAGTGCTTGCTTTATTAGAGGACAAAGCAGGAGAGCAAGATCTTGCTCTATGCTCAGGCGACTTTGTAATAGACAAGGAAGCTTTATTTTTGTTTTTGTGTTTGGATGAAACAAACGAGAAATAAGCATTCATCGTTGTCATTGTTGGTGGCTAGCACTTTAGTTAAGGGACAAAAAGAACTGTTGTTTTTTGACGCAATATTATTTATCTGAAGGTGGAGCAGTAGTAAACACGTCCTGTCACTTCAAAGTATCGATGTTAAATGTATAAATAAAATTTCAGCTAACGAAGTCAGGCACTGCATTGAAAAACGCAATAGCCATAAAAAGCTCCAGGATATGAGCAAATTACTGGAAAGTTACTCAAATATCTCTTTTTTAAACAAATATTCTACATTAGAAACCTGTTTAATGCGATATTAAGACTAAGGCACTACCCGTCTTTATGGAAGTTTACCCAAATTGGGCTAAGATCCGATCAAGACGTCATCGTACAGACCAATCAGCCTCTTGCCGTTATTGTCAAAATTTTGAACGGTTCTACTTGACAGAAGAATGCAATCAATGCTGGACGTGAACAGAAACACACCTGCCCACAGAGTAATTCATAAAATCTTAAGGGACCTTGATGAAAAAAGACTTCGATAAAGTCTGGCATGATGGACTACTTCCAAAGATTAAGAACGTATTACCTTGACTCTCGCTATTTTTGTGTAAAATCAAAAGACGAATCTTCAACACTAAGATAAGAGTAGGAGTCTCGCAAGGAAACGTGCTTGGTCCTATGCCGTATACTTTATATACGTCAGACATCCCAATTCCAGAAGATAACTCGTCAATGGTGGCTACCTTTGCTGACGATACAGTATTAATGCACTCGCATAAAAACTTAGCTATGGCAACAACTAAGCTGCAGGTAATTTTGGACGAAATATGCACTTGGCTTGATAAATGGAAAATAAAAGTCAATGAACTAAAAATGACGCAAGTAATATATTGTACACGACACGGACAGCTTATCAGCCAAGACAATTAAATATAAAAGGTACTGACATTGCATTAAGCAATGTGGCAAAGTACCTGGGCATGCACATTGATAGTAAACTGAATTGGAAATATCACATTCAGAAAAAGAGAGAGCAACTCACATTAAAATTTAAGCAACTATACTCGCTTCTTAACAGTAGATCTATGCTGACAACCAATGGGAAACTAGTGCTATATAATAGTGTAATTTAGCCTATATGGACGTACAGCATTCAACTTAAATAAAATACAATCTAAAACGGTTCAACCAATTGTTAATGCGGACTTGTATAACTAACTACGATATTCATAAAGACCTCGGTGTGAAAATGGTTCGGGAAAAAATTATAAATGATAGCAGGAGATATCACAAAATACTAAAGCGACAAACCAACGTAAAAATAGCTGACCTTCCATCTCACGAATTATCTAGATATAGACGCTTCAAACGAAGCGGACCAGTCGATTTAACCTAACTCAGGTTACGGTTGGCGCTGAGAGGAACGTTGCGGTTGTTGGGCTGCTGTAAATAACACTTAAAACATGAAAAAAAAAGTTTTCCTGTGATCCACACCATTACTAACTGATCATTCGAAAATGTTTGATATTGTCCCTCCTCTCATTGTTAAAAAATGGCGGGCAGACGTCGCTCTGCCTTTCCTACCCAAATATTTATTGGATACTGATTGGTTAGCTGTTACATTTGTATACTCATTTATCGTCAAATGTTTTAGAATCCCTTCTATACGATAAAATTTGCTTGTGGCCACTTTTTGCTGTATCTCACCAAATTATGTCCACTCTTTTGCGACCATATTTGATGTTTTAATTTTGTATAAGTATATGCACTCGGCACCTTTTGAATAGCACATCTAACAAACATTTTTTTTTTAGCTTAATTTTGCAGATCCAGAAAAAAATACCTTTTTAACTATAATTAATTCTAAATCAAATACAGAAAGACTTGTTTTTGTAACCGATACAGTTAATTTGTTACAAATTTTCTGGCAAATTAGATTTTAAAAAATCGGTCCAGTTGGAATACGATTCGCAAACGAATAGTTCCGTAGCACCGCACAATGCTTTAACACTATGTATGCAAATTCTTTGGACCTAAAGCTTGTACCTCAGTCTGAAGTTATATAAAATTAATTTGTTTTTGTAGCAAAAGCGAAATATTTAACCATATGATAAACAACATTCATTGCGAGAGCATTGAGAGTAATAAATGAGCGTAAGCGATATTTACTCTCTCATTTGGATCGCCTTTCCGACAATTTCATATACATAGAAAATAGGACAAACAGAAGACGAAGATAATTGGAATACCTGTATTCCTGTATTCTATCTCATTCTCTCGCAGGTTAAATCCTATTGACGAATAGATTGTTTCTTATTAATGTGACTGAATTTTTTGCACAAGCTATTCTATGTATTGCTTAGCAACATGACCAGGTATTTTTTTAAATTATGGTTGTTTCCGGTTTTTAAAAGTTAAGTTGCTTTAAGTTACAAAGTCTGGCTTAAAACATAACCAAGTTGATCAGTTTTTCCACATCCGTTTCTTCTATTTGGAAGGGTATGGGATGTACCCGTCCTAGGAATCCTAGGAGCTTGAAATTTAAATGGTTGGTGAATATGGGTTAGACACTTATAGTGTCTTTGTCTAATAAGAACATTAATTTAAATTTGGGTGTGTGTGGGGACCCCTCTATGTTTTTTTTTTTTTTTATTACTTTTTTCTTTATTTATTGATTCTTCTCTTTCTTTAGAGACTAACAATAAATAATAGAATCTTAACCTAATTTCTTGTTTATTACTTTTACTTCACCTCCAGTTGGAGGGAATATATGTACTAAGTGCCCTTATAATTGAAGTTGGGCTGGTAGGTCATTTCTCCTAAGTCGTGTCTGTGACCTTAGTCGAGTGAGTGCTTTTGCTAATGGATTCCGGTGCGTGTTTAGTTTCTCAGCATAAGTAAGTTTTATTTTGGATATTTCATTTTTTACTGTTGGTGTATTAAAATCTATATGTAATCGCTTGTTTTTAAAAAACCAAGGGGCTCCAGTTATAGTTCTTAATATTTTTGGTTGCGCTCTTTGAATAACGTCCAGATTAGAGGCGCTTGCATTACCCCATAGCTGAGAACCGTAGGTCCAGATTGGCTTTATGATGCTGTTATAAAGGAGAACTTTATACTCAATATTTAGTGGAAATAGTGAGTTGATAAGCAAGTGAAAGCTGTTGGCTTTCAGTTTCATTTGAGTTCTCTTGGCTTCAATGTGTTTTCGCCAAGTAAGTCTTCTGTCAAGATGGACTCCGAGGTACACAACGTTATCTACTTGTGGAATCAAAGTACTGTTTAGAGTTAGCGGAGGGCAAGTGCTTCTGTTGAGTGTTAAGGTAATGTGTTTGCTCTTTTGCACATTCACTTTTATGCGCCAGTTGGTTAACCACTCTTCGACGTGTGATATATAGCTTGCCAAAACTGATGTTGCATGCGTCGTACAACGAGATCTACTTAATATTGCGGTATCATCTGCAAAAGTAGATAGTGTGATATGAGTGTCCGTTGGTATGTCGGATGTGTACAACAGATATAGAAACGGCCCAAGAACGCTTCCTTGTGGAACTTCGGCTCTAATTTCGTAGTTTCGTGTTGTGTACTCGTTTTGTTGCACAGCAAATAATCTGTCGCTGACATAACTCTCAAGGACTTTGTGAGTGTTTTTTGGAAAATACATTTTTATTTTTTTTATGTATAAGGCCGTCCAGCCAGACTTTATCAAATGCCTGGGCAACATCGAGAAAATAGCAGAGCAGTATTCGCGGTGTTCAAATGCTGTACGAATCTCAGAAGTTATGCGGTTTACTTGCTCGATGGTGCTGTGCCCTTTGCGAAATCCAATCCATTTTTTCAAGCAGTGTTTTTTCAAAGAGTTTAGATAGGCACGGCAGCAAGCTTATTGGTCTGTAAGACGAAGCTTGCGACTTGTCCTTCCCTGGTTTGGGGATCATTATTATGATCGATTTCTTCCATTGTCTTGGAAAGTACCCACACTGCAACATCGCATTAAAGACTCTAGTGATATATTTGATTGCAGGGCCCGGTAGTTCTATTAGCATTTTGGGCGTGATTTGGTCGTGCCCTGGCGCCTTTTTTTGGTTTAAATGCTCTGTAAAGACTTTTTTTGTGTCTAATGGATGAATTCTGATGGGAGAGGTTTTAAGATACAACTGATCGGAAGGTAGCATGAAACTATTAGTTGGTGGGTTTGGTTGGAAGACATCTGAAAGGTGCAGTGCAAAAGTTGTTGCTTTCTCTTCGTCACTCCTTGCCCATTTACCATTTTTATCCCTTATCGGCGTGTCAACATTAACTGGCGGTTTTATGCATTTTTGGGCCCTCCACAAAGGATAATTTGAGCTTGTAGGTGATAAGTTGGCTATATATTAGCGCTGGGCGAGCTGATCCTCATATTTAAAGGCTTTGCTAAGTCCTCGAGTTGCAACTCTTAAACGATGTCTCGCTTCAGGAGACCTTACGTTTTGCCATTCCCTTCGTAGGCGACGCTTCTTTGCGACAAGACTATCTATGTGCGTATTGGTTATGTTGTGATTATAGCATATCAGGGCTGGTGGTACATGAGGAGTTGCATGATGGGCTGCCTCAGTAAGAATTGAACTTAGGTTATCGACGGATTTTTCAATCTCTTACTCGTTGCTTATCATTGGGCTCAGATCGATATGCGTACTAATGTATTTCCTGTATTTAAGCCAGTTGGTCTTATTTGAAGTTAGTTGCAAGAGGTACTCTTTGATTTGAGGGTACTCTAGTAAGCTGAAGAAGATTGGAGAGTGGTCCGACGACAAATCTGCAAGAGCTTCTGCTGTTATTAAGCTGCTAGGAATCCTTCTGGTAATGGCGATGTCTATCAAATCCGGTATTTTTTTAGGATCTGCTGGCCAGTATGTAGGCTTACCCGGGCAGAAACTCTCTATGTTTTTAACTTTATTTTATTTGTAGTACTTGTCGCTATAAACGCAATTGAATTACACACTCTGTGAAAATTTTAACTATCTTCTTTTTACAGTTCATGAGATAGATCTCTCTGACGGACGGACAGTGTAGGTTAATAAAAGGGTCCCGTTGGCACCCTTTGGGTACGGAACCCTGAAAACACATAGATTTATGCGCCAATTGAGTAGAACACCTTTTCAAAAAAGTCGTTTATTAAACTTCTTATCTTGCAAGCATATGTATTTCTTCTTTTGGAGTATATGTAATTATTACCAAATGCATTTGAATTTTTGTAGTAGTGCGTTGTGCCTTTTTTGCTCCAAACTTCACAGATTCTTCTTGGAATTAATTTATACAACTAAATAATTGAGTGGTACTGAACTTCAAGTTAGTTTGATGGATTTTATTAGTTCAGTTATGGTTGCATACTGGACCCATCAGATTTCAATGATGCCTAAATCCAGTTAGTAAGGTGGCTACCTTAATGGAGCCACGCTCTGGCTTTCAATATAGGATTTGACGGTTCGGGCAGTATGGATTGGCGCATTGACATGTTGATATGTCTACTGCAAGGGTCCAAAAAGGTTGTGGAAGAATGGAAAGGAATTTTTAATACACCATTGTGTGCCATCGCTTTCGCTTGTAACTCACAGGTGCTGTAATACGAAATCGCTTCCCATACCATAACTCCACCACACTTGATATGTAAGCGGTTCAAGACTCATATGGTTACGGCAAAAACTAAAGCGTTGCGCCTTTCGAGGTCCATTCAGTGGCAGTTTTTTTTTAATTTTTACCCTTTTTTATGCGCAGCTTTCTATATTACACGCCCACAGTGGTTAGGCTTGCGGTAACTCTACATTTTTTATTGATTTTGGGTATTGATTCGTGAGAGTTTAAGGCTTTTCTCAAAATAAGTAGCCTGTTCGCATCAGAGAGGACACAGTCGATACGGCCTATCATGTTTTTTCTATATTTTAACTCGTTGGCTAAAAATGGGGCCACCACTATTCGGCTTGCGATTTTAGCAATAAATAGACCCACTGCACTTGAAAACTTTTATTTAGTCTTTTTTCCAAATCCGTTAAGGCTTTTCCCCGACCCATTTTACTTAAATTTGATATTTCATAATTTTAACTCTAAACAAAACATGATTAACCAAAAATACGTATCTAAACAGCAGATTTAAGAGTCTTATAAAACAAATGTGGTATTTAAGTGACCCAAAATTTATGCATACTTTTTATTGGGGACCAAAACAAAATAGCATAAATCATGTAACGATTTAGTTGCAGTGCTCAATTTTTCATATAGACAGCAAAATAGTCATTAAGAAAACTCCTGAAAAAAAACCGTTAGTTTAAAGTAAATTTTTGAGTTATTTGCACTCAAAGTGACAGTTTATAGGGTGTACATCAAGTGGCGCGGAATTTATAGAAGATACATTATAAGAAAACAAATGTACGTAATCAAACGAAAATAAAAACCAGCAAGAAGGCTATCATTGGCTGTGCCAAAGATGAAATACTCTTCACGCTCCTCTGGATTGCATCCAACCTTCCTATCTTAGTATCACCATATTCTCTCTGTTACAGTTTGAGTATCACCAAAGAACACATTTTGAGTATCAACAGAGAACACAGTTTGAGTTGCATTGTATTTTTATTGTACTTAAACTCTTTTGTTTTGTTTTTGTTTGTCATTTAATGTGAGTTGGTATGGGAGGTACCCTTTCTGGTAACCCTATGATTATGAAATTTACATGGCTGATGGATTAAGAACAGAAACTTAAAGTGTCCAAATTTTAATTCAATAAGTCAAAAAACAAAAAACTTTTTCTAATAATTTAAAAGGTGGTTTGTATAACGTTACCTTTTGATATCCCTGTAACCTCAACTATCTCACTCAACTTTAATCTTCGATCACTTAACACCATATCAGGGATTTTATTGATCATTTTCTGGCGTAGTCCACTCTACAGGTCGTCCTGAGCGTGGTTCATCCTTTGTTGATGTACGACCACGTTTAAATTTATTTAACCAGTTATAAATAGTTGCAAGTGAAGGAGCAGATGTGCCGTGAACTAAATCAAACTCATTTTTTATTTCCTTTGCTGTTAAGCCTTTTATATGAAAATGTTTAATAACAGATATAAACTTAATTTTTGTAAACAAACAAATTTTTTTTCTTCAATGCACGAGAAACACACAATAACTCAACCAATCTGGCTGAAACTTCACAGCATACCTATACGGTAGTGATGCTGTTTACAGTAATAGTCGCGCTATCTGTTGGATTTTCTAAGGGCTTATTGAGCCACCTTCGTAATAGAGTTCTAATGTGTATGAATGCAGCAGCATCGTGTTCATTCCTTTAACTCTTTCTTTGGTTATGCATGCTCAGCTCAATTAATTCCATACCACTATGGGCGATTTCGATTTTCATGGCATAAATTCTAAATTTAAAACTAGAGAGCTAATTTTGCACGCAGGTTTCTTTTAACCATATGCTGACCATTTGTCGTTATCGGCCGAATCGGACCACTTGGACCACTTCCCATATAAATTAATGTTTTTATTAGAAAAAGTTTTTGATGTGAAACATTTATGGTTTCGTTAGGGTAAAATTTTGCATTTGCGTCATCGTCATAGGCAATTTTGGTTAACGCTTTTCTTGTCGATCAGAAATTAAGCAACGCGTGGCTTGGGTAGTGTTTAGATGCGCAACCGAAAACAAACAGTTGGCGACAACGTGATTTATAAATTTAAATTTTTTTTTTTTATAAACACTTTGTAACTACAACAAATAATTGGCAATACAACAAAACTCATTTTGGGCTAATATACAATTATTAAAGTTTAATAAAAATTGAAGTTTATTTTCTTTTGTTTAATTAGTTGTAAAGCTTTAATTTATTTATTTTTAATGTACTCTTTTGTTGACAGTATTTTTTCATAAATAATTGAATAAATAAAAAATAAATCGAATTAAAATAATTTGAGTGAAAGACTTTACGTATGTACTTTCCAGCTACAAGCATAAGTACCTCAAAAGAATAGTGTGTAAAGCGCCGTCTAGCCGATGACACAAAACAACAGAGAGTGCGTTCGAGGTAAGCAACAGAGAAAGAGTCAATGTTATGTTATTTAACAGGCGTGTGCACACACCCATTTTCTCTCAGTTGAAACACAATGGATTGGGATTTTCACAAGCAAATGTTATAATAAATCAGCTAACTTCAAGAAAAGAGTAACCACCAAGCCGAAAAAATGCATTTCTAATCTAACTGAAGTACTTACTTTTAATAAATAAAGTCACTTTTTGAATATGCTACCATCGATTTTTTTTATTTATGCATTAAAAATTGACAAATCGCCCATGAAGTTTGTAACACACAGAAGGAGACATTAGAGACCCCATAAAGTATATACATTCTTGATCAACTTGGTTAGACGAGTTGATTTAGCCATATATTGCAATATTAATAGCTTCACTGGTAGCAACGAAATTAACTTTAACATTTGCGATATGAATTTACAGATCGAAAACCAAAAGGTTGGGTTATAAATTCATACTCGGGTGTGAATCCGTGAGCGCACAGCGTTACCAGAAATTAAGCTTTGTATGTGAAGATCTCTAATGAAATTTTCCAAAAACATCGTATCTGAATACAAATCAGATCTTACTACACCAATCATGATAGTCGGAGACTTTAATTTTAATGTCACACAAGATTGCTCTTTGCCGGACTTCATGTTAAATGAGTTAAATTTATTTCATATTGTATCGTATTGATTTAAAGTTTACAAGAAATCTCGATGTATCCTGTATGCCATTTGTTTAATATTTTTCTTATCGCAGACCAATCTTACATATAATAAAATCGTAAACTAGGCGTCTCTGTTTGTGGGTGGGGATGTGCAGGTTAATCTCAGAAACGGCTTTGCCAATTTGAATGCGGTAGTTTCTGATGTGTTGTAGCAAGCTTTTACTAACATTGTTTGTTTCATTGTTTTACAATTAATATGTTTTTTTAGTATTAATTTTTTCCAAAACCACGCATAAAGATTTTAGTTAGTTTTTAATCTTTGCTGCTTTTTGAATTTTGTGTTTTCTTGTTATTGTTGTATGTATATAGGTATTTATTCCTCTTATTTATTAATAACTGAGTACGCACAAGAGTATTGCGCTCTTCATTCTTTTCTCTTTCTGTATATACGAACGATCTGTGAGAAAACAACCTTATGGATGAGAGCAGAGTTCACAAATAAATGACAACCTTTTCATTAGGTTGTCAAGCAACCAGTTGTTAAGAAACCAAATGTAAAAGAGATGAAAAAAGCCTTGTCAGTAGTTTTTCGTTTGTTTTTGTGTACAAGCAATGCCAATTATTTTTGTTTCTTTATGGCACTAAACGATTCAATGAGAGAAGTTATTCAAAAGGTCTTTCGTGTTTATGGATGAATTTTTACATATGTATGTCTGCTTGTGCGTTGCAGTCGACTATTATGTGTTACCCAGCAAACATTTTAATGTTTTCATTTTTAATAGTTTTTTGTTGTGCTGTGTAATCATTTTAATTCGTTCTTATCTGCATTGTTTTCATTCTTCCCTTCTTCTTTCCTCTCTTCGACGCAGTTAACTCACGTCACACAAAAACAAAAAGAGACCTTTTTGCTTCGACCTTTTTTTTCGGGCCATCATTGCCATATATTTTGTGTGAGATTGAGCAAAAGGTAATTTTTAACTATTATTTTGGGACTTATAATTTTTTATAGCAATGGAAACGGTTAACAACAAACCAAAACAAATAAAAAATAAGTGTAACGGTCAGTGAGAAACCGAAACAATTGAAAAATAAGTGGAACGGCAAGTGAGAACCGAAAAATTTCAATGGTTTTGGTTTCTACTTTGAAAATAAATGACCTTTTTTTCGGGCCATCATTGCCGTATATTTTGTGTGAGATTGAGCAAAAGGTAATTTTTAAATATTTTTTTCGGACTTATAATTTTTTATCGCAATGGAAACGGTTAACAACAAACCGAAATAAATAAAAAATAAGTGAACCGGTCCGTGAGAAACCGAAACAATTGAAAAATAAGTGGAACGGTCAGTGACAAACCGAAAAAATTCAATGGTTTTGGTTTCTACTTTGAAAATAAATGGTAATAGTTATTTGCACATCCTTGGTATAGATGTTGTTCAATAAGAGCGGAAAGAGATCAATAGAGTTTATTGTTGTTTTTTTGCATTTTTTTTCAGTTCACAAACAAAATAGTTAAGTTAATTGCAATAATGGGCGTAGCGTAGCAAACCAGGTTCGCTAGTTATTAATAAAATTATAACACAGTAATTAGTGGTTTACTTAATCTTGAACATGACGAAAGGAAAATGTAGCCATCACAAATGAAACATGAAAATCAGAAGGACTTTTTAGATTTCAATAATGATTATAACACACATCGACGTGTTCACGCAAAACACCTCCTCTTTTATTTGTTGAAGTAGAATAATTAAAGCAATAAATTTATAGGAATGTTTCTATAAGGCCAAACCCAAACAATTAATTTTTGAGAGCTGATAATTTACAGTACATTCTTTGTGGAATCTTATTTCATACTACATACATTTGCACAGAACTAATATAACCTCCCTCCTTTTTAACCATCTTGAAATAATAAACACTTCATTAAATGTTGCTAAAAATCACACAAAATTATTAAATTTACAAACAATTTAAAAAAAAGCTAAATTGCACTTTGAGTTTAAAACTTGACACGAGGGAGTTGTGATAAGTTTCTTAACTACAAAAAACAACATTTCGGAAAATATTGTATATGTATAATTTTACTTCATCTAGGTCCTTTATCTTGATACATTTTTTACTCCAATGTCAAACTCGGCACACATCTTACAGATAGCTTCTTTATACCCAGTTTTTCGGGCAATGCATGTCCCATACATTCTGTTCAGATGCTTTCCATGTCAAATATTTCACAAAACTTTTAATATTCGATTATTTATGACGATGACTTTGATTTTTTATCATTTCTTCCCTCGTCTTTTATGCGATCTAAATATGGTTCAATCTTTGTACTCAGCATCCAGACTTTAATTTACCAAAAACATACAGTGGTGTAAAACTCACCCAATTCCTCATTAATTTTTTCTGGATTTCCCCTTTTTTCAAGATATCTAAACGACGAAAGAAATTTGATTTTTCTTTAAATGGATACAAAAAAAATTTGAACATGCCATAAACTTTGTGCTTTCTAATGGTGAAACATTTTATGTACTAGTAGTGTCATCAAATAGTCACTCAGAAGACTTTTAGACTACCCCTCGTACTCAAATGGTATTACACAATAAACTGTGAAAAAGTAGAAAGGAAAACGCAATAATTATGAAAAGTATGTGAAGATAAAAACAAAACTGAAATTAGTTTTATAGAATTATAAATACGTATTTATGTTCATGATGACATTTCAAGATCAATTTTTCTAGAAGAGGTTATTAGCAGGTACAACAATCTTCAAGTGCGAACGTGCAAGAGCGCTCATTTATGAAAACATTCATAAATGAAGATTTCCTATTATTGGTCGCGTTCATATATGAACTATTTGATAACTTCGTTCTTGCTCTTTCTTGCGAATATGGGTTGGACAATCGGAAAAAAAATGCTCTCTTATGTGCTCTGCTCTCGTACATTTTGTTGTTGTTTTAGCTGTGTAGTTTCTTTTGTTCGAAATGAACGATTCAATAGTGAGCACTTCTGTTATGAATCAGATCGGAATTGCACACGCTCGCGTACGAGCAACTCGAAAATATTTTTTCGCTCGCACCCGTGTGATTTTTTGAAGTGAAATATGTATTTCATAAGTGAAATATGAGCAAAACAATATGACCCCAAAACGAACTTGAGCGCAAGCGAGTATTTTGGAACTACAGTTTTTGAAATTAAATATCGAGCTTATGTGCGGCATGCGGCATGCGGCAAATTTTGTAAAACAGCAACCGAGCACAAAAGGAAGTTAAAATCACAAATATTAACATAGCGCTTCCTTTATAAAAACAAATTATACACCACAAGCAAAAAGCAAATCTTTTATATGCAATTTTTGAAGAAAAGCATAAACTTACAGAATCTCTCTCAGACACTACAAACACTGTTTGGGACTCCTTGTTGGCTTTTGAAGCTTCAACGATCATGGATACAAGGTTCCCTGAAATAACTTAATCTAAAATTCCATCACAACATCTTTGTAAAAAATAAGTTTGCTTAGTTGCCTTTCCAACTTTTCAATAATCACTTAGAAATGCGACGCATCTTTCAAGCCGAGCAATTTGGATTTAGAGCCCAGCTAAGCTGTATCCACCCACTTCTTAAACACAAACAATTTATCAAGTAGAGCCTACACAACCAAAAAATCTGTCAGTATGGTAACGCTGGACATACAATAGAAGACACCATTCACACGACAGCCTAGATTTTGAAATAATACAAAAATTCCATGCAAACAAATTTTTCGACTCCGTTATAAATGGGTCACCATCAAACCCAAGATCAAGTATCCCTGCATGCACAGTTCTTATCCCTATCCTTTATAACATCTACACTTATGATATTCCGCATCATAAAACTGCATAATTTTAATGTTTGCTGACGATACTGCTGTTTACAGCTGTGGTGAAGACTTTGTTCACTTTAAAAAAAAAAATGCCCTTGACACCTTAGTCACCTACCATTGCAAACGAAATGAAATTTTTGTGCGTGGTTTTGAAAAAACTTAATCCTAAAACAAAAGATTTTTCTTTAAAAAGTCAAAAGTAAATATACCATATCTAGCAACCCGACCGACTCCGCACGGTTAAATAGATAGAAAGCGAAATTAGTATTCTAAATAAGGACATAATTATGACGTATCTAGGCCAAATAGTCCATAATTTAGAAAGTTTAATAGATGTAATTTATACGAAAGGGACTTTCATTGGCTGTGTTCTAGAGTAATAGAGTCATCTAGAAATGCTACTGTCACCGAAATAAACAATTTGATTATACAAAATGTGCCGGGCTAGGTCATAAATTATAAATCGGTCGATTCCAAGTCCGTTATCTTGGAGTTTATCTCGACAGCAAAATAAGCTTATAATATATAATAAAATCGTAGTCTTTTTCAGTTTGTTTGTTTTGTGCAAGTATCAATTAACTCGTATGTATGTACATACTTATGTTAATGTGCCAACAAGAAAAGGTGGTAATTTGTCAGTGACGGTATATGGCTGCAAGCAACGCATTGAGTTTTCAATGGCATAAAGACAAAAGAACTTAGTATCCAGTGCCTAACAATTTTTATTCAACGACCCGGCAAACTGGATTTTAACAAGCATATGTAATTCCTTGTTATGTAAAGATTGTTTTTTTTTTTAGAGTTACACAACTTTAAACTAGAATAAAACAAAAAAAAAGTATTTTTAATTTCGATGAATAATTTTATGACATTAATGTTTAATAATCTATTACATACAATAAAATCGTAAACTTTGTCAGTTTGTTCGTTTTGTGCATGTATTAAAAGCCACTTATTCGATTCAAAATCAAATTACTGAAACACAAGAAGCTTTTTTTGGATTACTTTAATGAACTTTATTTCATAAAAATTGAACTTGCTTGTTGTCGAATAATTAATAAAATTTTTCAAAAAAAAGCTTAGAGACATATTTGAAAATCAATCAAGTCGCCTTTGTCAAATATATCAACAAAATTATGTTAATATAAATAATTGATACCTCCGATTTTTCGAAACTATTTCAATTGCTGTGCAATGTACTACAATTAAAAAGAGAACAGCAACACACACTAACATCACGCAGGGACCGTAGTAAAGCACGTCGGGTTCACTAGTGTTTAAATATGACTTCGGTCATGTGGCCGCCACTGCTGACGCGTTCAAGGTGCAATCTGGAACTCCAATTTTCACACACTTTTCGCAGCATTTGCGGCCATATTTTGCCAATAAAACTTCGAATATTGATTTCCAGGTTCAATTATCTGGTTTATCGGCGTAGGCAAGTGTCTTTACATAACCCCAAAAAAAATATTCCAATGGGGTTAAATCACACGATCTTGGTGGCCAATTTATAGGATCATTACGTGGTATTATTCGTTCATCAAAAGTTTCTTTGAGTAAATCAATTGTAGCGTGTGCTGTGTGGCATGTGGCTCCGTCCTGTTGGAACTTGTGGCTCTGTCCTGTTGGAACCACATGTCAGAAAGATTAATGCCAGCTAATTGAGGTATGAAAAAACTTCTAATCATGTCTCTGTATCGTTCACCGTTGACAATAACATTCTGGCCATCATCGTTTTTTAAGACATATGGACCAAAATGACTCCGCCGGACCATAAAGCGCACCAAACAGTAATTTTCTGTGAATGTAATGGTGTTTCGACAAAAGCTTATCGATTATCTTCACTCCAAATGCGATAATTTTGCTTATTCACGTACTCATTCAACTCATTTTGTGCACAAAATCTTCCAAAAAGTGGATGACACAGCTCCATTAGCTGAGAACGGCAACGAATTGATTGATTTGGGTCTTCTTCAATGATTTGCTGTACAGCTGCTACAGCTTTTACGGTGCGCACTGTTCAGCGCCTTACGGGATGTACATTATCATTAAGAGTAAACGTGGTGCGAAAACGATACAAAGTTATTCGAATTAGCCGCTTTGATGGACCATTATGATTACGATAAAATGGACAAAGTGCACGATAAGTTAGACGAACAGAACCATTATTTTGATAAAATATTTCAAGAATTTGCAAGCGTTGTTCTGGTGTAAGTCTATCCATAATGAAATGCCAAACCTAAACTACCAAATACACGGTCATACTTCGTGGGACGCACATGCGTGTACGTGTGTATGATCACACATCATACATTTATTTGTTCTTTATTTTTAAACTGTGCGGACGTATAGAGAGACAATGTCGATGACGAATTTGCCGACAGCACTTTACACAAATTTCACACAGGCACACACTGCTCACTTCAAGTATATTTATCGGAAGGAAGCATGGTGAGGTAAACTTTTAACTCACTCAACTACTGAGCGGTCACGGATGCTTCCGGCAGTACCTGTATAGGTTTCATCATGATGACGGTTCTTGGTGCACATTTTGCGGGAATCAGTGCGAGGAAAACCCTGAGCATGTTTTAAGCAGATGCGGAAGATTCGACAGGGAGAGGCAGGAGCTGAGTATCGTCCTAGGTGAGAACCTAGTAAGGCACATGCTGGAGAGTCAATGCAAATGGAATGCGGTTTAAAAGTTTGCTGTTGAGGTAATCAAGAAGCTTCGCAGCTTAGAGATAGCCCGCCGAAACGCAGATGTCGGCTAATTGATTGTAGTACCAGCCTTATGAAGCTTTGCTTAAGCGGCAGTCCCGTAAGGCTACTCCTATCCTACTGTCTTCCTTTTTTCCCTATCTTTTAATATTCGTATGTCTAATTTTTATAATTCTACTTTTGTTACCTATTATAAACTTCTTTTTTTTTTTCCAATAAACGAACAAAAAAAAAAAAAAAAAAAAACTTCAAGTATTTTGAAAAGGTAAGCACATGCCTATATTTGTCTCTTTCATACATACTTACCTTGTGCAAGCGTAAATGAGATAGTTTGCACGAGAGAGCAAAGAGAGAGAGACTCAAAGAGAGAATTGAGAGTACTGATGTATGATGAAATATCAAATATATATGAGGCGCATACATACTTATTTAACTAACAGTATGATGATGTGCGTCCCACGAAGTATGACCGTGTCTTAGGCGCTTAATTAAACAAAAATCAACTATCAGCTGTTCAATCGGTTGTCAAATAATGCAATACACTGTTATAAAACTATATATACTATTTATACCCAGTGGGTCAAATCTTAGAAAAAGATTAAAATCGGTCAAGTGAGAGTCGGAGGTTTTAACACTATGTATGCAAAATCGTTGGACGTAAAACTTATACCTCGGTCTGAAGATATATGAAATTAATTTGTATTTGTCGTAAAAGTGAAATATTTAATCAGCGTCTAAAGTTACTACAAACCAGAAAGAAGGTTATCATTGGCTATGCCAAAGATGTAATACTCTTCACGCTCCTCCGGGTTGCCGTCAAACTTCTGCTCTTAGCATCACCATATTCACTCTGTTAAAGTTTGAGCATCAACAAAGAACAGTTTGAGTATCAACAAAGAACAGTTTGAGTATCAACAAAGAACACAGTTTGAGTATCAAATATGAGCACAGTTTTTGTGGCACTGTACTTTTATTGCACTTTTACTCTTGATAAGTTTGTCATTTAATTTGGGATTGTATGGGAGGTACCCCTCCTGGTCACCCTAGGATCTTGAAATATAGATGGTTGATGAATATGGATCAGAAACTTATAGTGTCCAAATTTCAGTTCGATACGTCAAAAAACAAATAACTTGTACTAATAAGAACGTTTAGGGGTTTGACGAGTTAACATAAATAGCTGCAATTTTTGCAAACTCGTGAAGGTACCGAAACGGGAGGCTATGTACAAATTGATGCAATCAGCTGTTTTCGCAAGCATAACTGCCAATCTAACAATCTATAACTGCAGAAATTGCAATAAATATCAATCGTACTTTTATTTTCTGTTTTAAGTAAATTTGTAAAACATTTCACTTTTGCCATATAATTTCTGCAGAGTTGCCCGACAATTAAATACCTCTGTGTCCACGGTAATCTTTTATGCAATTTGCACAACTCAATCGTCGCACAATTTTACACAAATGTTCAAATTTTTTTTATAACTGTCATTAATTTTATGCAACGGTTGTTTATGCAGTTTAATCAGTCTCGTGAAGACCCCAATTAATTTAAATGGGGGTTTGTGCTAAATTCAGCTTTTTAGCTCAAAAACTGTTGCATACATACGGACGGACATGGCCATAGAGGCACAGCACTATTTCAAATTTCAGACCTTTCGGATTGTTTATTCCTTTAAGGCTCCCAATATTGAGATAATGTATATTCAAGCCCAAGTTGTTTGAAATTAAAGTAATTGTTGTGGAAGTTCAAAATAAGGAAATTACTCTATTAATTATTAGGAAAGTTCTTTTACTTGGGTTACCTATTATGCTTCGGCCTATGGTTGCCAAATAAAATCTGACATCTGCATAGTTGGACTTTTTAGCCTAATAATTCTAAGAACGTTTTTTTGAATATCAATGAAATTAGTTCGATTTCTGGTGATGAAAAACCTTCGGAAAGGTCGTCCAAAATCAGTTCTTTTTGTTAGAAACCATAGATTTTGTGCTTGATCTGATATAAGATGATCGTCAATGAATTATAATAAGATTGATTTATCCTTGGCATGTACAATCAGTTTTGCATATACTTTTGGCAGTCAAGAAGATTTCTTTGCGTTAGATAATTTGACGATGGCTCGTGTCCATGCATTGGTGCAAGATAAATCGAAGAAATACAGCCGCAGTGCTTCAAAATTCGTTTATAAAATCGTAACGGGTGCCGAATATTGGGTATGAGCCCGAAACTGAACAGCAATGGACTGGCTGGGTCATGGAAGAAAAGCGAACCAGCCCAGCAATTATAAGGTCAATTTTTAAATAAATTCCCTACAACTGAACGTATATTAAAAATTTATTACTCGGCGTGGATTTCTACGCTCCTTAAGTGATGTTAGTGCGTCATACTATCCTCTTTTTAATTATAGTACTTTGCACAGCAATTGAAATAGTTTTGAAAAATCAGACGAATCAATTATTAATCTTGGAAAATATATTTGAGAACAGCGACTTGATTGATTTTAAAATATGTCTCTAAGCTTTATATAAAAAATTGTATACACCAATTACTCGACAACTCCGAGTACAATTCGCACCAAATTTTACAAGAACACTCTCCAGACTATGAATAGACGTTCCTAGAAAATTACATTAAATCAGTTGAGCCGTACTCAAGTGATGCACTCAGAAACATGAGGCAAATGATTTTTATACCGACGTGCATTGCTACACTTCCGACGTGATTGTTATACCAGCAAGGGGGCTGCAAACAAAGGTACGCGTGCAAAAGGATTAGGAAAGGTAAAAAGGAAACGGAGATTTGTGTGTAGCAGGAGGTAAAAAAGATAAAAAAGGGATATAAAGGATTAAATAAATTAAATTTTAGTGGGTCACGCTGTTTTATTGAAGTGAAACTTCTTTAGAGGCATTGAGCAAAAATTTAGTATGAAATTTTCAGTGAAAAAATACAAAATGTAACGTTTTGAGATTTCTGTATCTCATGAACCGCACTATAATATAATTATAATAATAATATAATAATTTTTGGAAAATCCACATGCCATTTGTGTGTATAAAAATGTTTATAACAACAACAAACAGGCAACCAGCATGTGTGTTGTACAAAAACAAGCGAATGTAAGAAGAAAAGAGAACAAGAAACACACAGAAGCTTGCAGTTTATCTAATTTTTGTGCAAGAGGGAACAACAGACGGCAAACGTAAACACATTGTTTAACACAACAACAACAATTACACACGCCAAAGAAACCAAAAGCAATATACAGACGTACAGATAGACAGAATGACAGACAAACTCATCGAGCTGATGAAGAGTACATGTATTTACTTTATGTGGTTTCTCTTTGTCTCCTTCTGCGTGTTATGCCAGCCATACATTATGCGATCGATTGCACGAGATCAAGATCAAAAGTTTTTCATTTTCAATGCAATCGTGGCATGATCCGTCCCCGCACACGTTGCGAGTGTCCACAAGCTAAATGCAATTGTACAATCAGTCGCATAATGTGTGGCCGGCTTTATAAACTTCTTGACAAATTTATAATACTATTCAAGCAATAGTACGAGCGCTTGACAATTTTTCTATATGACCATAAGAGAGCAAAACATTTTTTAAAACAGTGGTAGCATGCCAAATCTTTATGCATATTCAATGTGTTCGGAAGTGCTCGAGCGGTGACAAAATTTGATAGTGAAAATAATAAAATTTTGAGATGATCACTCTGTCTGTTTTTAAGAAGTTTCACTTCTATCACGTGTACGATGGCACACGCGCATTTTTTTTTTTAATTATAGTACATTGCACAGCAATTGATATACTTTTGAAAAATTAGACGATTCAATTATGTGTTAATATTGACATAGTTATCTGACATATTTGACAAAGGCGACTTGATTGAATGTCAAATATGAGTCTAAGCATTATATGCAAAATATTACCCATCAATTTTTCGACAGCACCAAGTCCGATTCGCACCAATCTTTACAGAAACATTTTCTTTCAGACTATGCTTGAGATTCCCTTAAAATTTCATCAAAATCTGTTCAGAAGTTTCGGAATCCATAAGCAACATACATACATCCAATTTTATATTCAGCTCTTAATATTAATATTTATATATTCCGCATCTCACTTTTCAATTTTCCATACAAATTACATGGGTTAAATTGTTGTTTGCACCTTCTGATTTATATTGCGTGCTAATAGTGTATTATGTATATCGAAATTCTTGTGATATACTTTTGTCTAAAATTGAACGCTCTACAAAAAATGTTTATTATAATTTTTTTCTAAGTCTACTGGTTCAAAAGTTAATTTCAAATTTGGCTTTTTAGAAAACAATTTTTGATACCAGGTTCACCTAAAAAATTGATGATAAGAAAAATGGGTATACAGTTTGATGTTGTAGTTGCAAAACTACTGTCCACATCCAAAATCTATGCTAGAGATGCCCATAAAATTTCATCAAAATCGGTTCAGCAGTTTTTGAGTCCATAAGCTACACATACATACATACATATATACATTCAATTTTATATATATAAAGAAGATAGATATAGATATATATATTTCTATATATATATAAAATAGGACGAGAAAAAATGTTTAATGGCTTTTCACTCCAACAACGTTTGACCAATCAGCATGAAAGTTGGCATGTATATGTATTTCGTCATGAAGAATGTTTATATGCTATCCATTTTGTTGCAACTCGTAACTTTTTATAAATTTTCATATTTTTTTTTAATAAGAAGTGCATTTAATTCGACTCTACTACAAGTTCATTATGCTACCATACAAAAAGCTCATTGCTACAGAACTCCGTATCTGTTTGATCCTGTTTTAAAGTTACGGATTGGTCGAATCTATGTATATGTCACTCTATCGAAACGAGAACATTCGAAAACAACAACATTCGACCATTTGAGAAGAAACACAAAAACATTCTTGTTTTCGTTAGTAGCAAAAAATTAAACAAATATTCGTGGACAAAATTAGAGCGAGAAAGGAACAATGACTACAAAAGTCGCACACTAACATCACGACGGGGCCGCAGCAACGCGCGCCGGGGATAGATAGATTAGATTAAGTTTTTAAAACTTATTGTCAGTCTCTAAGAAAACACAAAATTGAATTCAAAAATGTAATTAAGTTTAAAAAAAGATGAAGAAGGTACCCTGATTCTCAAAAGATAGTAAATAGTCCCAAAAAAGCTTTTCTAACACATACCATACATATGTATGTAGATCAAAAACATCGATTTAAAAACCAGAAAGAAGTATATCTTCGGCTATGCCAAAGATGTAATACTCTTCACGCACCTGTAAATGAGCATGTAGAAATATTTACGGTCTTCATGAAAGCGAATAAATCGCACAAACACACAAATGTATAAAGTTGTGTGATCACTTTCATGAACGACCCTGTTTTCTGTGAACTGCACAAATCGCAAATAAATGCAAAAAATTGACAACTCTTACTTTTATTCGATTTGTGAGCATCAATCGTCGCACAACTTTATACGAACACACACATTTTTTTTATATGGAGCAACTGTTATACAAAATGTCAACTGTTTTACATTTGTGCGATTTATTCGCTTTCATGAAGACCCTAATTATATTATTTTTTTAAATTAAGTTTAGGATAGACACAGTATCCAGACCACACATACTAGGATCTACATATACGATCTAGGATCTTGAAATTTAGATTGGTGAATATGGAACAGACACATATAGTGTCCTAATTTCAGTTCCATAAGATAAACAACAAAAAAATTTTCCAAATAAGAACATTAATTTGAATGGTTGATGAATATGGATCAGAGACTTTGAGTGTCAAAATTTCAGTTCGATATGTCAAAAATCAAAAAACTCTTTTCTAATAAGAACATTAATTTATATGGGGGTTTGTATGGGAGGTACCCCTCCTAGTAACCCTAGTATCTTGAAATTTAAATGGTTGATGAATATTACTCAGAAAATAATAGTGTCCAAATTTCAGTTCGATATGAAAAAAACTTTTTCTAATAAAAACATTAATTTAAAAACTGAATGAAAGGCTTGCATACATACAGACGGACATGGCTAAATAAACTCGTCTCATCGAGCTGATAAAAAATATAAATATATACTTTATGTGGTCTGCGATGTCTCCTTCAGTGTGTTACAAACTTCTTGACAAACTTATAATCACTGCGTGAAGAATATAAAAAGCAATGCGCAAGGCATAAATATACTCTTAACAAACAAGAGCAACCCTTGGATTGTCCTTTATATTGAACGGAGAGTAGTCTTACATATTCATACATACATACATATTTGTGTATGTAGATACAAACGAGTACGTAAAAAGGTGTGAAAAGGAGTTTGAACTGCATTACGCTTAAAAATAAAACCAGTTTTATCCAATTTCTACAAATAAATATCATTGTAAGCAACATTCAGGCAATGCTCCGAATGTGTCCTTTTCACACACATGTACATACATATGCATATGTGTTTGGCAAATCATGTAAACGGAATTACGTAATCAGTTTAGATTTCAACAAAATAAAAAATTTTAGATTTCCTTTCATTCTCGGCAACGGTTTACATTTCTGAGGGAGTCTGTACATTTTTATTTCTTGATCATTTAATTTTTATATTATTTTTTTACCTTGATGTACTACAATTGCAAGGAGTACAATGGTTACAATATAAATTTGATGCATTCTCTTATTAGAATTTTTTATTCTGATAATTTTTTTACAGTTAAAATAGGTAGTATGCTATTAATTTTTCAGAACACTTGAATTTATTCTTTTTTATTTCAGGATATATTAGTGATTATTGCATTAATGTTTTGAATAATTTGTTTTTATAAAAACTTTTATTTATTAAATTTATATCGTACTCAACGTTTATTACTTATTTATATATTTTCTTTTTAGTGCAAAAAATCTAAACGATGCCGAAAACAGTTACAATATAACAAACGCACATTCAGCGAATCTGACAATGAATGAATGAACGAATGTTCAGAGCGAGTATTAGTCCATTTAACAGAACTGTTTCCTGAGTGGGTCGTTCGCTCTCGGTATCGTACCCTCTCATTTTTTTAGTATATGTACATAGTAACATATACAACACATACATAGTACATACATACATTTAAGAGAAAGTTGAGTTAACCATGATGTATGTATGTTTGCATTTATTACTTATATGATTAGTTCCGAAACTGTTTGACGCGATTACAACTGGATATTTCAATTTAAAACACACATTTGTATGTACGTACCAGAGATGTGCATGAACACGAAAAAAATATCTTATTTCAAAAATGAGAGCACCTCTCATGAAAGAAACAACACTGCGATCTCAAAAAAAAAACATCCCTTATTCCTATTGTAAAGGTCTTTTTTTTATATTATTTAATTTAATGTCAAACAACCGGATAGGTTTTTATACATTTTTTTCATCAACAGGATATTTATATGAGCTTAGATTAATATGACATCTAATTACACTGTGTTACAAAAAAAAAAAAAAAGGAAAAAACTTCTTATCAGACCTAGTGGAGGTTATAGGTCATAAAAAACTAAAAAGAATGGTATATATTAAATCTCTGATACACCCTCAAAATCTTGTTTTAGAGCCCAAAAACCGTTTTTAAGAGGTTCCTGTACATATTACCGTATAACTTGGCCATTTTTTTTATCGGATTTCAAATTTATTTTTTGTATTTAGAAGCTGAAATATAGCTCTTTACAACCATGTATCATGTATTTTGTTATCATTCAAATTCATGAAGATACAGACCAAAAACTTTCCAAAATTTTGATTTTTCCATCGATTTTGCAACTTTAAGTCTAATTTGTGCCCCTTATTATATTTTTTCCCAACGTACATCGAAATTTTAGTCATTTTAGCTTTAAATGAACCCTGTTTGAATAGAATCGGTTAAAAATTACTTGATTTATTGTACTTTTTGTAATTGCATCTGACAGTTTTCTTTCCTTTTTTATTCTTAATTGTTGCAGATAGAGGGAGATAGCTAGAGGGAGATAGCTAAATATAATTTAGAAAATATAAGGGGCACAAATTAGACTTAAAGTTGCAAAATCGATGGAAAAATCAAAATTTTGGAAAGTTTTTGGTCTGTATCTTCATGAATTTGAATGATAACAAAATACATGATACATGGTTGTAAAGGGCTATATTTCAGCTTCTAAATACAAAAAATAAATTTGAAATCCGATAAAAAAAATGGCCAAGTTATACGGTAATATGTACAGGAACCTCTTAAAAACGGTTTTTGGGCTCTAAAACAAGATTTTGAGGGTGTATCAGAGATTTAATATATACCATTCTTTTTAGTTTTTTATGACCTATTACCTCCACTAGGTCTGATAAGAAGTTTTTTTTCGCTGTGACACAGTGTTATTATTAAGATCTATTAAGAAGATCGTTGGGGTATTAAAAGATAAGAATACACTTGTCAAATGTGTGATCAAATATTTTTTGTTGTCATTTGATGCATTACTCAAATGTAGTTCGTCACATTTCGAATTTTTGAATTCCTTTTTGATGCGCACGCAGTGATTATGCGACGCAGATATTGCGATATTGCTTAATAAATAATAGTACTATATATTTTAATTAAAATAACTGAAATCAATTACAAAATCCCTAAATTCATTAATCTAATAAATCATTGTTATTTTTTATGAAAATCAAAATGATTTGTTTTTTTTCACACATTGGTCATATATCAAATCACCCTTCAAATCGCTCTTTCACTCTATTTCGAAAAGTTAAGTATAATCCTACCTTTACGTTAAAGCAGGTAGAAGTGCAATGGACTGCTGAGTCATTGGTCGAACATCTTTGTGAAAGGTTTTTTTTTTTTAAGAACATGTTGTTGTTACTTTCATGAAAGGTACGCTCTTTTTAAAATGTTATTTTATCGTGTTCATGCACATCTCTGATACTTACATACATACATATGTACATATATAGATCGCACTACCCTATTAAATTAGTTATCACAATGAAATGCATGCAGATTTGTATTTATGAGCAAAATAATAGATACATACATATATAATTACATATTTAATTTGCAAGAAACTAAACTAAAAATTTAGCTTAAAGATAAATTGAATAAGAGAAAGAGTAAGCAAATAACTTAAAATTAATAATATTCAAACTATTCTCAAAATAAAACCGATTTTCTGGCTTAATTTATTACTTATGTATATTAATTAAGGTTATCAATGGCTATGCCAAAGATGAATTACTCATCATGCTCAACCGGGTTGCATCAAGCCGAACGGCAACAAATGCCATATATCAGATATGCTTCCTTTCTTAGCAGCTCTACATTCTCTCTGTCACAGTTTGAGTATCAACAAAGAACACAGTTTGAGCATCAAATGTGAGCACAGTTGGAGTGTCACCTTACAGTTTTGTATGTACATTTTTTTAATTTGGTTTTGTAGGGGAGGTACCCCTCCTGGTACCCCTAGGAACTTGATATTTAAATGGTTGATGGATATGGAACAGAAACGTCCAAAGTGTCCAATTCAACTCGATAAGTCAAAAAACAAAAAAGGTTTTCTAATAAGAACATTATTTAAGTGCGGGTTTGTAAGGGAGATACTCCCCCAAGTGGTACGATTGACGTATCGAACTGAAATTTGGACTCTATAAGGACACATATCTGATATCTGGCATTTGTTGCCGTTCGGTTGGATGCAACCCGGAGGAGCGTAAAGAGTATTACATATTTGGCATAGCCAATGATAACCTTCTTTCTGGTTTTACATTAGTAGTGAGATTAAAAACCAAACAGAAACAATTTTTAACAAAATGTGCGATATATATAACGTATCCACTGTATAAAATTAAAAAACAACTAACAAGCTGCGAGCTCAATTCATTTTCAAATATTTACTTATATAAAGGATTTTTTGTTAGAGTTACGCAACTTTCAATTAAAACCAGAATGAAGGCTATCATTGGCTGTGCCAAAGATGTAATACTCTTCACATCAATTTAAAAGGGGGTTTGTATGGGAGGTACCCCTCCTGGTAACCCTAGGATCATGAAATTTATTTGGCTGATGGATACGGAACAGAAACTTATAGTGTCCATATTTCAATTCAATAAGTCAAAAAACAAAAATTTTTTCTAATAAGAACATTAATTTAAAAGAGGTTTTGTATGGACCCTAGTGGTCCGATTCGGCTGATTCCGACAAATGTTCAGCTCTAGCTCAAAAACTGTGAGATTAGTTTTGCGAACAGACGGACAGACGGACATGGCTAAATCAACTCGTCTCATCGAACTGATCACAAATATATATACTTTATGTGGTCTGCGTTGTCTCCTTCTGTGTGTTACAAACTTCATGACAAACTTATAAACTCCCGTGAACAGTATAATTAAACAAAGAAAACTATTTTTCATATCAATTAAACTGGCATTATGGAATAGATAATTTTATGACATTAATGTTTAAACATGATTTCGGCCATGTTGGCACGTCCAAGGTTCCATCTGGAAGTCTACTTTTCACACACCTTTCGTAGCATTTGCGGCCGTATTTCGCCAATAACTCTTTGAATGTTGATTTCCAGGTGTTCAATTATCTCTGGTTTATCGGTGTAGGCAAGTGACTTTACATGACCCCAAAGAATATAATCCAGTGGGGATTAATCACACGATCTTGGTGGCCAATTAATTGGACCATTACGTGAAATTATCCGTTCATCAAAAGTTTCTTTGAGTAGAACAATTGTAGCGTGCCCTGTGTGTTATGTGGCTCCGTCCTGTTGGAACCACATGTCAGCAAGAAAAACTTCTTTTCATGTCTCTGTATCGTTTCGGTGTTTCGACAAAAGCTTGTGTATTATCTTCACTCCAAATGAGACAATTTTGCTTATTTCATACCCTGTTGCGGGTGGAGATTGCCGAATTTTTATAGTACTGTGGTTAATGGCAAATCGTTTTATTTATTTTACCTCTTTAATACAATATTTAATATTTATTTAACTTTTTTAATACAATATATAATACAACATGTTTTCCATGTAAGCGCTCAAAAATATTTCGTGTTTCGCTTTTCTCATTTTTCGCCGACTAATAAACTGTGTTAATCGCTGCATGTCTTTTTTCGACGTTAACAGACCATGTTGTACCCAGAAATCGCATGTTAAATAAAGGCGGCAACAGTGCGATTTCAAAATATAACATAAACTGTCATCTTAATTTATTGCGGCAACATTCCCCCTTTCGTAAATAAACTTTATGGTTGTTTACCATCTTTCGTGCCGAAATCCAATACCGCCACCTTTATCGCCAGTCTCTCCATTACGCCTTGTTCGGTTCGTATAGTGACGCGCCTGACTTGCTCGTCTTTAACTGTAACTGTACTTATGATACGTTCCTTTGGTCAGAAGTTCCTCGGGAGGTTATCATCTACCACGATGACGATATCTCCGATTGATATTGGTTGGCATTTTTTGGACAATTTGACACGTCTGGTGTATATTCTTTCACCCACCGCTGCCTTTTATCGTACTTATCGATGATTTTGCCGTAGTCCACGTTTACAAGCTCTTCCCCTACGGCCTTTTCCGATGCCCGGAAATTAGTACCGTTGACGGAATAAAATTCTGCTGGTATGCCTCGCCGAGCCATAAAGTTGCGTATGCACATGATGCAGGAACTGGTATCCACGCTATATGCGATTTCGATTAGCACTGCTCTGAGCGTCAAGCAAGTGAATAGTACTCCCCATCTCTTTTCCTTGTGTCTGTCAACGCTTACTAATATTGGTCCAAAGTAGTCCAGGCCCGTATATGCAAATGGCTAGGAATAGCTGGCCAATCTTACTGCCGATATTGTGGCAATTTGCGGTTGATTGGGTAAGGCATTGTTGACCTTGCACATTTGACAGGATACTGATCTGTATAGTACTCGCAAACGAGGAATGTGATTGTTGATTGTCGTTTCATGACTTAAATGATGTAGCTTCTCATGATGCGATTTTACTAACAGAGAGGTAATGTGGTTCTCCCTCCAATTTATGAAATTTGATCTTCCTTGGAGGCGTAAGATTCCGTCGACGTCGATGTAAACGATCAGCCAAGAGAGACTACTTTGTTTGTGGAGTGGTAAAGCGCTTGACAACGTTGCAATTTCTGATGAGTACGCTGACGCCTGTGCTTGTCGATAAAGTACATTCCTAGCGCTGGTGACCAATTCTGAAGTTAGGGTTCTCGGTTTGATTTTGCACTTGACGTTCGCTTTTAGCTCGGAGAAATACTTCACGTCGAGAACTGTATTCAATTCTTTTTGGAGTTATATAAACATGTTTTCATAAGTCAGATATGTCCAACCTTTTGGAAATAGGTTTGAAGTCCTCCCACTGAGTATCAGGCATATGGAGGAATACCAGTCCATTCAACCAATTTTCGATCTTAATGGTACTGTTTGTCTTTGTTGCTGTATCGGCAACGTTTATTTTTGTCAGTATCCAGTGCCATTACGTTAAGTTGGAGTTTTTTTTAAATTTCCCCACTCGATACAACACAAATTGCTGAAATTTGCGAGTATCCATTTTTAGCCATTGCAAAACGGTTTTAATCCGACCAGTTTGTAACATTGTCGATGTTTAGCCTACGTACACCCTTTTAGCGGACCCTTTTAGCTAAACGTACGCCTAATACCGCAGCTTGGAGTTCCATGCGCGGGGTCGACATCAGTTTTAGCGGAGCGACTTTGCTCGACCGAACTCGCCTTCGCCAGATTGTACGAGTAGCACCATGGAATTTCGATCGCCTGCACGGGTGGCAGGACACGCTTCCATTGTTGCCAGTCTTCGTTTAGTGACTTCGGTAGCTCTTCGTGCCATCCGATACCTGCTCTCCATACGCACTGAAGTAAGATTTTTAGGCTGATGACATAACACGAGAGTTCTCCAAGTGGGTCAAAGATTGACATTAGGATCTGTAGGACTTCCCTTGATGATGGTATGGTATTCGCAGCTAATATATCTCGACGCAGGCATGCGAATCTGAAAATTTATTTAAATGTATCAGTACTTGGTGTCCAATACATACCCAAAACCTTCTCTGTGTCTCCAAACTGGACTGGGATTGCGTAGTTGGGTTGGCATGTGCTAGCAGCTTGAGTACGTTAATCGAATTCGACGCCCAGTTGCGTATCTCAAATCCGCCTGCTTGATGAACCATTCGAACCTAGTTTGCCACCTCATCGGTATCCTGTTCGTTGTTTTTGCTGTGTATGTTATGTTATGCTTCTTTGATAGCTTCATATGTTCGAGGATACTGTTGACGATATGACTCGGCCTTTTTATTGCGTACATACCAAAGGTCATAGCTCGCATCACATATGTGAGCAATTGGTTGCTGTGCTTGTCAAACCATTGGAATCGTTAAGCATGCATATCCTTCTTTCGTATTGTAGTAGTATGAGTGTAAGCTAGAGGGTAAGAGTATGTTAAAATAAGCTAGAGAGTAAGAGTATACGCTAGGAATAAGTAAAATGTAATAAGAAAGAATAAAGTCAGTCTTTGAACGACACCTTACAAATTCAGAAGTGGGATCTAATCGCGCCTGACAGAAAAAAAATAAACCGCTTGGTCTGAGAAATCAGAAATATCACGGTTTTTTTCATATCATAACTAAAGCGACTGTTTTGCGTTTAAGTAAGAAAATGGGGGAAAAAACAGCAAAGCCACAAGAAAAAATAAAGAGAAGGAAGAAAAATAATAAAACATAAATTAACAACTAAGGAGAATGACAACGCTAAAAAGTGGTAAAATTACCAAAACTTTGGTCACAGACGTTAACGGCGAGACACTTCTAAAGATGTTAGATGCTGATGAGAAAACAGCAACAACGGTGGAAAACAACATTGTTAAGGCAGCAACAACGGCAGAAAACAACAATATTAAGGCAGCAACAACCGTATAAAGTAACGATACTGAAGCAGAGACAATGGTAGCGGATGATGATAACAAAGCAACGACAACGGTGGAAAACGGTAGGCAACTGTAGCAGACGTCGATGGCAAGGCAGCAGCAACGGTAGTATATAGTAACAAAAGAGAAGCAGCAACGGTTGACAACGGACATGAAGAAGAGAGCGACAATAGAAATGAGCAGCGACGCAACAAGGAAACAGCGGCATCGGCGGACGGCAACAACAAATAGATAGCGTACTTACAAAGCAATGAAAACAACCACGCTGATATAGAACGTAGAATGAAACAAATTATGATAAGATAGTTGGAGCTTTTGCAACTAGAAAAATAATTGTTTATTAAAGAGAACTGTGTTCTGATAACTCAAGCACAGTCAGCACAATCCAATGTTTCCAACAAAGAAAATGTGAACGAAGGAATACCTTTTGCAACATTGAAAGATTTTGTTCCAGAATATAGTGGACAAACAAATTTTGGTGCATGGGCCACACAGGTTAAAGGGATACGTCAAACCTATAATATGTGTGACACAAAGTTGAGAGCATTAGTGTTTGCTAAGGTAACAGGCAAAGTACAATCGTTGCTCCATAATAAACTAAACTTGACGACTGAGAATATTGACTTTATACTTTGCGAGATGGAAAAAATGTTTGATACTCAGGATAACGTTTTATTGATTATTTTAATAATAAAATTATTCTCGCCAATGAAATAAACATTTGTGAAGACGAACTGGTTGACTTCATAATTGAAGGGATACCAGATGAGCATATTAAAACTCCAGTAAACATGCAACAGTATTCGTCGACAGATGCGTTGCTACAAGCTCTGAAAAAAGTTGACGTGGTACGGCGACTGCAATTTTTGAGAGAATCAACTGGTGCAACAAAGCGGGCCGGACCAATGAACCAATCTGTGCCATCAACAACCGTCCATGCTGGTAAAGAGGACAAGGCGAAGCAGAAGTGTTACAACTGTAACAGCATGGGACACTTTGCGGCTGAGTGCAGGAAGCCGAAAATAGAGAACGGTGATTGTTTCGCCTGTGCAGGGTTTGGACACCATGCGACAGATTGCACCCAATACAAGAGGAAGACGACACCGAATGGTTATAATGAGTATGTAAGGTATTTTAACTTAAAAGTAGTGAATAATCCTAATATATCTATTTTTGTAGAATGCATCATTGTCTCGGGAATCAAAAGATCTCTCGTGCCCCCACTAGTTACATACAAAAATGTGTCATTTGAAACTTATTTTGGAATTAATAAGAGTGAATTGAAAGTATATGAAAAGTTTTCAGTTTATGTAAATGTAAACAATAAAGAATTGCAAATTAATTTGATTGTGGTTGCAGACGAGTTAATGATTTATTCTGTTGTGTTAGGATGAGATTTTTTAAGTGCAAGCAAAGTTAAATTAATTTTGTGTGGAAGTCAAATATGTAAGAATATGAAACCGATAGCCGAAAAAGTTGATGGAAATGAATTAGGTGGTGATGAAAATTTTGAAAAACAAATACTTGCTATTAATTGTGGGGTTGAAGACAAAGAGCAGTTAACAGTAGGAGATAATATATAGCATTTTGAACGGCAAGTTTTGGAAGGAGTTTCTCAGCAGTTTTACGTTAAACCTCATCGAGTTGATGAAACTAGACTGAAGAGTGAAATGAGGTTGACGTTGGGAAATGTAAAACTTTTCAATTGTTCGCCAAGAAGACTATCGTACGCTGAAAAAAATAAATTACAAAAAACTTTGATGAATATTTGGAAAAGGGATATAAACGGGTTAGCAAATCAGAATTTATGTCTCCGTTAGTGTTAGTGAAGAAGAAAACAGGGGAATTACGAATGTGTGTTGATTTTAGGTTACTTAACAAGGTTACAACAAAAGATAACTTCCCTATTCCACTGATAGATGACTTATTTGATAGTTTGTCAAAGAAGTCGATATTCACAAAGTTGGATTTAAAAAATGCGTTTTTTCATGTTTTTATGCACGAAGAATCGGTTAAGTATACGTCATTCATAACTCCTTTGGGACAGTTTGAATTCTTGCGAATGCCTTTTGGCTTAAAGAATGCACCTTCGATGTTTCACAGGTTTATTAACAAATGAAAAAGGTATTGAGGTAATTAAAAATTTTCCAGATCCGTGTAAAGTCCATGATGTCCAAAGTTTCCTTGGTTTGTGTTCGTATTTTAGACGGTTTGAAAAAGAGTTTTCCATTATAGCCAAACCTTTGTATGCTTTGACGCGGAAAAATAAAAAGTTTTTTTTTGGGCAGAGTGAGTTGGTGACGCTTGAATGTTTCAAAGAAAAGCTTGTTGCTTCAATTCACTAATATTAGCTTTATCCGATCCGAAGGACGATACAGAACTTATTGCGATGCGAGTGCGATAGGGTTTGGTGCAATTTTGTTCCAGAAAAAGGAAGACGGGAAGTTTCACCCAATTCTTTATTACTCGAAGAGGACCACGGAAGCAGAGTCTAAATACCACAGTTTTGAGCTAGAAATCTTAGCGATAGTTAGTGCACTAAAACGGTTTCGATTGAATTTCCAGGGTATTAAATTTAAAATAGTCACAGACTGCAATTCGTTAACATTAACTTTAACTAAAAAAGGTTTGTATCCAAGAATTTCTAGATGGGGCATTGAGTTACAAAACTATGAATATGTCCTTGAGCATAGGTCAGGCAAACAAATGTAACATGTCGATGCTTTAAACAGAAGTACAAACATAATGGTTGTAGAAACAAATACTTTTGACGAAAATTTGGTAATATGTCAGAACAAGGATGAAAATTTACGCAATTAAAAATTTTTTTCACACTTACGGAACACAGTCAGTATGAAATGAGAAACGGGGTTGGGTTGTGTATAGGAAAAAAGGTGGTTCGTTATATTTGTATGTTCCTAAGGCAATGGAGGAACATGTTCTCTATAAATATCATAACGAAATGGGTCATGTATGTACGGACAGAGTAGTTGAAGTTATTAGTAAATGTTACTGGTTTCCTAAGATTAGGAAAAAGGCAGATGAGCACATAAAAAATTGTTTAAGGTGCATTGCATATTCTGAAAAAAGGGGTAAGCAAGAAGGTTTCCTTCATGTTATACCAAAGGGGAATGTCCCGTTTGAAATGATTCATATTGATCATTATGGTCCTATAAATGGTAAACATCCTGGGAAAAAACATATTTTGGTGGTTGTGGACGCATGTACAAAATTTGTTAGACTGTATCCGACCAAAACTACGAAGTCACAGAAGAGAAGCCATAGAAGCATTAAAAGACTATTTTAGAGCGTACAGTAGGCTGAGTTGTGTTGTGTCGGACAGGGGCAGTTGTTTTACGTCTGGAGAATTCAAACAGTTCCTAAACGATTATAATGTTGAACACATTAAAGTTGCTTCGGAGTGTCCACAAGCCAACGGGCAGGTGGAAAGGATAAACAGAGAGTTATGACCAATGATTAAAAACTTGTGGGGGAAAGGTAAAACAGGCAATGGCACAAGGTAATACCAGATGTAGAATATGCAATGAATAATACGGTCCATAGAAGTGTTAACGAACATCCGAGCGTTAAGTTGTTTGGAGTGGGCCAGAAAGGTAAATTACTAGACAGTGTAAAAGAAAATGTAATAGATTAAGAACAAAATTGTGATAATAGACATATTAAAGGAATTCGAACTAAAGCGCAAGAATCCCAGTTGTGTGTGCAAAACTATAATAAGACCTATGTAGATTCCATGCGGCAAAAACCAGTAGAGTGTCCAGAAAAGGGTTTAAGAAATCTGGCCTAGCCAGCAGGAAATCATTCATGTATGCGCCATGACGAGTCTTATTTTGTTCGGCTTATTAGGATTCAACGCGATAAATATGGGTAAATACCATGCTAGCTCATTTTTGGCATTTACTTTACGCTTGGATAGCTGGACAGCATACCTCTTCTGTTTTGAACCAGTGATTCAATCTTGTACAATTCAGGCTCCTTCATAATTTTCCTTTTCAAGCAGCTAATACGGTTAGCGTTATTATAGCTTCCAGGAAGCGCATATTCATCGTTGCGCCACAGGAGATAATTTACATTGACAGACGTTCTGTCAAAAATTTCGATTGCCCTCTTGTCGTCATTAAACTGCAGTTCATTTCGCCAAACTGATTCGAGACCAAAGCTAACATTCACAGCGTCGTGGAGATCTTGCCACTTACGGTCACACCCTTTGTCCTAGTAGGCATTTAGAAGCAATTGGGTCACTGTAATTGCCCTCACAAATCTTGCGTAGAACCACGATATTCCAATTGTCTATGCCGATCAGCAAAGTTAGCACGGCGTTAGTATATGAAGGCAATGGTATGTGTTTTAAATACGAGTACCGTGCGCGAGTTATGTATAGTTAGGAATAAAGGATAGGTAATATACTTTTCGACTTAATAATTTAAATGTCTTTCCATCCCTGTTTATCTTAATCATCTAAAGTGCTTTTCCCCCCTTGTTTCGTTAAAAGCTTTAGAATTAAGTTGAACTTTTGTTAGATGTAAGCTTTATTATTTACGATTCACTTTGATGTTTGAGGAGTTTAGTATTAAATAAACATTTGTTAAAAATAGATTGGTTTTGTTTCTCTCTCAAGAGTGGAATTAAGAAACCATAATTGGCGCAGTCTACGGCTTTATCTTCTGTAGAAGATAAGGAAGGAACTTTAACACGGTTGACTAAGGAGATCTAAAGATCCTCCGAATAAAAAAAAAACATATATTAATAAACGAAGAAACAGACATTAATTAAGTGAAAAAATTTTTTTTTTAAAAAGTAGTGCAATGCAAAGTTCTTAAAGACAAAAGAAAAAAAAAACAACAAAGAAACTGCAGTAAAATGACAAAAAAATAATAATAATAATAAACTAAGAAACATACATTTCTTAAAGTGAAAAATTTTAAAAAAATTCAGTGCAATGCACAGTGCTTACAGATAAAAGGAAAAAACAAAGAAACTAAGAAACAAACAGTAAAGTTAAAAAAAAAGAAGAGAAAGAAAAAAAAATTAAAAACTGTAATGCAGTGCAGTGGGACAGAGAAAGGAAAAACATAAAAACAAAGAAACTTAGAAACGGACAGAACAAAAAAAAAAAAAACAAAAAAAAAAATATACATATATTATTAAATCTGTAGTGCAGTGCAGTACAAATAAAAATAATAATAAAAAAAAAAGAAACAGTAATACTATATAATAACCGAATAAAAAAATAACTGAATAAAAGTATAACTGAATAAAAGTATAACTGAATAAAAGTATAACTGAATAAAAGAAACTGTATCCAAACACTGAATATTAAAAAAAAAAACAAAAAAGAAACTTACATTTCCTGATAGTGACAGATTATACATTATTAAAACACAACAGTGCAAATGAAAGAACAAATCACAAGTTAAGTACGTTGGAAAACTGAGTTACTTGTATCGTAAACAAAATAATAAAAATAAAATAAAAAAAAAAATTAATGAAAAGTAAACATTAAGAATCAATAGTTTGAATTACCAATCATAACAACAATCATGGAAGATCTTTTTGAAAAGATTCAATGCTTGGAATTGGCTCTTCAAGAACAAAACAGTCAACTTGCTGAACAAACTAGAGAGAATGCGCAGCTTCAAAAACAAGTGAATGATCAACAACAATTAATTAACGAGCAACAACGGCCAATTTATGAACAACTACAACTAACTAATGAACAACAACAGCCAACTAATGAACAACAATTTGTTTTCCTAACTCCAAAAGACATTTTGGAGCAATTCCGTCGATTAAAGCCACTCGACAAAAATCATTATCCATTAGCTTTTATAAAGTCGGTGGACGCTACCATCGCCCTATGTGGACAGAATAATGGGCTTTCACAATTCGGTCTCCAGATAGTTATAAACTAGAAAATCCAAGGTGGTGCCGGACGTTGTGCCAGGGAGCTTGGTGACGATGCGACGTGGGATCAGATTAGAGATAAGTTATTAAAATATTTGCAACCTCGTAAAACTTATGCAGAAATCTATAATTTTTGTAGAAATTGTAATATTAATAATTTAGCCGAATTGTTTAACGTTTTCGAGAAAGCTAGGTTTGAAATAAATGAGTTGTATGAATTTGACGTTAAAAGACCAAATATATATAAGCCAGAATGTGTGGACCGTGACCTGGTTGATATTCTTATTGAAAAAATAGATGGGCAAGTTAGGGCTCACATCGCAGACAATGAAACAATAAACAGCATTGTTATGAAATACACTAGGCTTAAACTTTTAGACGATCGGAGATGCATAGACTATAGACATAGGAAAGCTGTTACAAGTCAGAAGAATTTATTAAATAAAAATACCGAATTTTTTCAATCAAAAACAGTTCCGAATAGCAATTACAATGCAAACAACAAACAATCATATTTTACAGTTGGAAATAATTCTTTTGCTGAGCGAAACACTTTCACACAAAATCTTAGAAGCGGAAGAACTAATATGTCACACCAAACTAGTTCTATGAACAATATGCCACAAAAAAATCAATTTTATCCAAGACAGGGTGACTGCCAACAGAACCTATGGAGATAGAAAATATCCAGCAGAGTGACGAAAATTTATACAACGAGCCTCACAAAGAACAAGACAACCAATAATTAGAGTAAATATTAATTATGTACAATTGAGGTGTCTCATAGACACAGGATCAACAACCAATGTAATAGGCTCAGATATATTCCCAGTTGGATCGTACAAAACCCTTAAAGATCCAAAATATTACAAAACCATTAACGGTGTGAATAAAATAACAAATAGTTTAGATACAGATATTCCTAGAGAATTCAACACCGAGGGTAGGATGACTTGGATGGCTATTAAGCTTGAAAACAAAAATTATGATGCAATTATAGGTCATAATACACTAGTTGCTTTAAAAGCGAACATTAATATTAGGGATGGATATTTGGAAGTGAATGATACTAAAGTATTTTTTCACCACTACCCCTTTGATATTCATAACATTTATGCCATAGAACCCATCAACACTCCTATTATCAATAATTTGAACATAGATCATATGAACACTCAAGAAAGAAAAAGCATAGTTACCCTCTTATACCGTTACGAGGACCTTTTTTACAAAGATGGCGATAGGCTTACTTTTACTCATAATATTCAACACGAAATCATTACAACAACAAATAACCCCATATATAGTAAAATTTACCGATATCCGAAGATACATGAAGAGGAAATCGAAGCTCAAATTAATGATATGCTATCTCAGGGCATTATTGTCGAAAGTAATTCTCCATACAACAGTCCTCTTTGGGTTGTTACCAAAAAGTTGGACAATTCTGGTCGGCAAAAATGGAGAATAGTCATCGATTACAGAAGATTAAACGAGAATACAATTAGTGATAAATTTCCAATCCCCAACATTGATACCATACTTGATAAACTAGGAAGAGCTCAATATTTCTCGACCATAGACTTAGCAAAGGGTTTCCACCAAATTCTTATGAACCCAATGGATAGAAAGAAAACTGCGTTTTCAACTCCATACGGTCATTATGAGTTTGTAAGGATGCTTTTTGGCCTTAAAAACGCACCATCAACATTTCAACGGTTGATGAATGCAGTTCTAAGAAAATATATCAACAAAATTTGTGTAGTTTACCTTGATGATATACTAATCTTCAGTACATCACTACAAGAACATATGGACAGTCTAAAGTTGATATTTTTTGCTTTACGAAGTGCCGGTCTAAAAATTCAAATAGATAAATGTAATTTCCTTGCAAAAGAAACAAATTACCTCGGACATGTTTTAACGCCTGAAGGTGTGAAACCCAATAGAGAAAAAATTTCAGTCATTCGAAACCTTAAACTTCCGGAAACACAGAAACAAATCAGGTCTTTTCTCGGAGCAACAGGGTATTACCGTAAATTTATAAAAGACTACTCTAAAATTACATTTCCGATGATCCGATATTTAAAAAAGTACAGCAAAGTAAATATCAATGACCCAAACTATATTTCAGCTTTTGAAAAACTCAAAATTATCATCACAGACTATCCTATTTTAAGGTACCCCAATTTTGCTAAGCTATTTAAACTTACGACAGACGCTAGCAACTTTGCACTTGGGGCTGTTCTTTCCCAGGAGGGTCATCCTATATGTTTTGCATCTCGTACTCTCAACGATCACGAAAAAAACTATTCAACGGTAGAAAAGGAACTGCTTGCAATAGTGTGGAGTTGTCAATACTTCCGACCATATCTTTTTGGTAGAGAGTTCCATCTGAGTACTGACCACCAGCCTCTAAAATGGTTACAAGTAAAAAATAATGGAAAGAACATAAACCCTCGGTTCCAAAGATGGCTTATTCAACTTGGAGAATATGATGCCAAAATAGACTATATTGTAGGTAAAGAAAACAAAATAGCAGATTTTCTAAGTAGAATTGATTGTGATATGAATGAAATTCATGCGGGTAATGAAGAACATAATGAAAATGGTGCGGCATTAGCTACAATAGACTCTCAACAAGAAAAAATATCTGACCATATTCCTATTCTTGACACTGTAGTGAATGGATTTAAAACTCAATTAATTCTCGTTCGAAATAAAGAAACGGAATCAAAAATGGTTAACGGCAACAAAAGGGTGTATATTGACGAAAATGATTTAACAAATAATACCGGGGATATTTTGAGAAGACATATTCAAAAAGGAATAGTGGCGATCTTTTCGGAACTGGATGAAGATATATATAAAGTTCTTCAACAAAAAATCGTTGAAATTGTAGCTCCTGAGATAAAGTTTGTAAAATGCAGGTATTGAAATGATATTGAAAACGATACTGAAGCTTTTAAATTAATTTCTTTATTCCACGTCAGAGAATTAGGGCATGCTGGCATTGTGTCCAATTATGAAAGTTTAAAACGCAAAATTTACTACCCCAACCTCAAGATTTTAGTAAACAAAGTAATTAATAATTGTGACATATGTTCTGCAGCTAAATATGATCGTAACCCGATTAGAAAGTGTTTTGCTCTCACAGAAACGCCATCTAATATAATTGATATAATACATATAGACACCTATGCCAACTGTAAACATGCTTTTGTGATTTTTTTTGACAAGTTTTCTAAACATGCCGTTTGTTTTTATCTTGAAGATAGAACATCTCACACATTAATTTAAAAAATGAGGCTTTACATATCTATTGTTGGTAAAATAAAAAGAATAGTTTGTGATAATGAATTCAATACTATAAATATCAAAGAATTTTGTAAAAGCGAAAATATTGATATTCATTTTTGTAAACCGAACAACCACACTGGCAATTCAGATATTGAAAGACTCAACAACACATTAACAGAAAAAGTGAGAACACTAAATTTGATAGAGAAATTACCTATAAAGGAGCAATTGATTAAAGCTGTTGACTATTATAATAATACATTTCATTCTACAATTAAAGAAACACCCATAAATGTACACAACAACAAAGTTGATAAATTATTGATTAAAAAACGAATAGAAGCACGAAAACTTGCAATTACTCAAAAAAGAAATGAAAAACGGGAGAATTATGAAGAAGACAGAATTGAGGGATATATTAAAAATTATAAAAGTTTGAGACATAAAGAGCAACCTAAATTTAGAAAACAGAATTTAACAAATATTCATGAAAATAATATAAAGAGACCTTTTAAATTTTCAAACTGCACGAATCTTTCAAATTTAAATAATAATTAATTTCAATAAATAAATAAATGTAATATATAACATTTAATTTACGCTTGGATAGCTGGACTGCATACCTCTTCTGTTTTGAACCAGTGATTTAATCTTGTCGTACAATTCAGGCTCCTTCATAATTTTCCTTTTCAAGCAGCTAATACGGTTAGCGTTATTATAGCTTCCAGGAAGCGCATATTCATCGTTGCGCCACAGGAGATAATTTACATTGAGACGTTCTGTCAAAAATTTCGATTGCCCTCTTGTCGTCATTAAACTGCAGTTCATTTCGCCAAACTGATTCGAGACCAAAGCTAACATTCACAGCGTCGTGGAGATCTTGCCACTTACGGTCACACCCTTTGTCCAAGCTCCAATGCCTTGAACACTCCATCCTAGTAGGCATTTAGAAGCAATTGGGTCACTGTAATTGCCCTCACAAATCTTGCGTAGAACCACGATATTCCAATTGTCTATGCCGATCAGCAAAGTTAGCACGGCGTTAGTATATGAAGGCAATGGTATGTGTTTTAAATACGAGTACCGTGCGCGAGTTATGTATAGTTAGGAATAAAGGATAGGTAATATACTTTTCGACTTAATAATTTAAATGTCTTTCCATCCCTGTTTATCTTAATCATCTAAAGTGCTTTTCCCCCCTTGTTTCGTTAAAAGCTTTAGAATTAAGTTGAACTTTTGTTAGATGTAAGCTTTATTATTTACGATTCACTTTGATGTTTGAGGAGTTTAGTATTAAATAAACATTTGTTAAAAATAGATTGGTTTTGTTTCTCTCTCAAGAGTGGAATTTAGAAACCATAATTGGCGCAGTCTGCGGCTTTATCTTCTGTAGAAGATAAGGAAAGAACTTTAACACGGTTGACTAAGGAGATCTAAAGATCCTCCGAATAAAAAAAAACATATATTAATAAACGAAGAAACAGACATTAATTAAGTGAAAAAAATTTTTTTTTAAAAAGTAGTGCAATGCAAAGTTCTTAAAGACAAAAGAAAAAAAAAACAACAAAGAAACTGCAGTAAAATGACAAAAAAATAATAATAATAATAAACTAAGAAACATACATTTCTTAAAGTGAAAAATTTAAAAAAAAATTCAGTGCAATGCACAGTGCTTACAGATAAAAGGAAAAAACAAAGAAACTAAGAAACAAACAGTAAAGTTAAAAAAAAGAAGAGAAAGAAAAAAAAATTAAAAACTGTAATGCAGTGCAGTGGGACAGAGAAAGGAAAAACATAAAAACAAAGAAACTTAGAAACGGACAGAACAAAAAAAAAAAAAACAAAAAAAAAAATATACATATATTATTAAATCTGTAGTGCAGTGCAGTACAAATAAAAATAATAATAAAAAAAAAAGAAACAGTAATACTATATAATAACCGAATAAAAAAATAACTGAATAAAAGTATAACTGAATAAAAGTATAACTGAATAAAAGAAACTGTATCCAAACACTGAATATAAAAGAAAAACAAAAAAGAAACTTACATTTCCTGATAGTGACAGATTATACATTATTAAAACACAACAGTGCAAATGAAAGAACAAATCACAAGTTAAGTACGTTGGAAAACTGAGTTACTTGTATCGTAAACAAAATAATAAAAATAAAATAAAAAAAAAAATTAATGAAAAGTAAACATTAAGAATCAATAGTTTGAATTACCAATCATAACAACAATCATGGAAGATCTTTTTGAAAAGATTCAATGCTTGGAATTGGCTCTTCAAGAACAAAACAGTCAACTTGCTGAACAAACTAGAGAGAATGCGCAGCTTCAAAAACAAGTGAATGATCAACAACAATTAATTAACGAGCAACAACGGCCAATTTATGAACAACTACAACTAACTAATGAACAACAACAGCCAACTAATGAACAACAATTTGTTTTCCTAACTCCAAAAGACATTTTGGAGCAATTCCGTCGATTAAAGCCACTCGACAAAAATCATTATCCATTAGCTTTTATAAAGTCGGTGGACGCTACCATCGCCCTATGTGGACAGAATAATGGGCTTTCACAATTCGGTCTCCAGATAGTTATAAACTAGAAAATCCAAGGTGATGCCGGACGTTGTGCCAGGGAGCTTGGTGACGATGCGACGTGGGATCAGATTAGAGATAAGTTATTAAAATATTTGCAACCTCGTAAAACTTATGCAGAAATCTATAATTTTTGTAGAAATTGTAATATTAATAATTTAGCCGAATTGTTTAATGTTTTCGAGAAAGCTAGGTTTGAAATAAATGAGTTGTATGAATTTGACGTTAAAAGACCAAATATATATAAGCCAGAATGTGTGGACCGTGACCTGGTTGATATTCTTATTGAAAAAATAGATGGGCAAGTTAGGGCTCACATCGCAGACAATGAATCAATAAACAGCATTGTTATGAAATACACTAGGCTTAAACTTTTAGACGATCGGAGATGCATAGACTATAGACATAGGAAAGCTGTTACAAGTCAGAAGAATTTATTAAATAAAAATACCGAATTTTTTCAATCAAAAACAGTTCCGAATAGCAATTACAATGCAAACAACAAACAATCATATTTTACAGTTGGAAATAATTCTGTTGCTGAGCGAAAAACTTTCACACAAAATCTTAGAAGCGGAAGAACTAAAATGTCACACCAAACTAGTTCTATGAACAATATGCCACAAAAAAATCAATTTTATCCAAGATAGGGTGACTGCCAACAGAACCTAAGGAGATAGAAAATATCCAGCAGAGTGACGAAAATTTTTACAACGAGCCTCACAAAGAACAGGACAACCAATAATTAGAGTAAATATTAATAATGTACAATTGAGGTGTCTCATAGACACAGGATCAACAACCAATGTAATAGGCTCAGATATATTCCCAGTTGGATCGTACAAAACCCTTAAAGATCCAAAATATTACAAAACCATTAACGGTGTGAATAAAATAACAAATAGTTTAGATACAGATATTCCTAGAGAATTCAACACCGAGGGTAGGATGACTTGGATGGCTATTAAGCTTGAAAACAAAAATTATGATGCAATTATAGGTCATAATACACTAGTTGCTTTAAAAGCGAACATTTATATTAGGGATGGATATTTGGAAGTGAATGATACTAAAGTATTTTTTCACCACTACCCCTTTGATATTCATAACATTTATGCCATAGAACCCATCAACACTCCTATTATCAATAATTTGAACATAGATCATATGAACACTCAAGAAAGAAAAAGCATAGTTACCCTCTTATACCGTTACGAGGACCTTTTTTACAAAGATGGCGATAGGCTTACTTTTACTCATAATATTCAACACGAAATCATTACAACAACAAATAACCCCATATATAGTAAAATTTACCGATATCCGAAGATACATGAAGAGGAAATCGAAGCTCAAATTAATGATATGCTATCTCAGGGCATTATTGTCGAAAGTAATTCTCCATACAACAGTCCTCTTTGGGTTGTTACCAAAAAGTTGGACAATTCTGGTCGGCAAAAATGGAGAATAGTCATCGATTACAGAAGATTAAACGAGAATACAATTAGTGATAAATTTCCAATCCCCAACATTGATACCATACTTGATAAACTAGGAAGAGCTCAATATTTCTCGACCATAGACTTAGCAAAGGGTTTCCACCAAATTCTTATGAACCCAATGGATAGAAAGAAAACTGCGTTTTCAACTCCATACGGTCATTATGAGTTTGTAAGGATGCTTTTTGGCCTTAAAAACGCACCATCAACATTTCAACGGTTGATGAATGCAGTTCTAAGAAAATATATCAACAAAATTTGTGTAGTTTACCTTGATGATATACTAATCTTCAGTACATCACTACAAGAACATATGGACAGTCTAAAGTTGATATTTTTTGCTTTACGAAGTGCCGGTCTAAAAATTCAAATAGATAAATGTAATTTCCTTGCAAAAGAAACAAATTACCTCGGACATGTTTTAACGCCTGAAGGTGTGAAACCCAATAGAGAAAAAATTTCAGTCATTTGAAACCTTAAACTTCCGGAAACACAGAAACAAATCAGGTCTTTTCTCGGAGCAACAGGGTATTACCGTAAATTTATAAAAGACTACTCTAAAATTACATTTCCGATGATCCGATATTTAAAAAAGTACAGCAAAGTAAATATCAATGACCCAAACTATATTTCAGCTTTTGAAAAACTCAAAATTATCATCACAGACTATCCTATTTTAAGGTACCCCAATTTTGCTAAGCTATTTAAACTTACGACAGACGCTAGCAACTTTGCACTTGGGGCTGTTCTTTCCCAGGAGGGTCATCCTATATGTTTTGCATCTCGTACTCTCAACGATCACGAAAAAAAACTATTCAACGGTAGAAAAGGAACTGCTTGCAATAGTGTGGAGTTGTCAATACTTCCGACCATATCTTTTTGGTAGAGAGTTCCATCTGAGTACTGACCACCAGCCTCTTAAATGGTTACAAGTAAAAAATAATGGAAAGAACATAAACCCTCGGTTCCAAAGATGGCTTATTCAACTTGGAGAATATGATGCCAAAATAGACTATATTGTAGGTAAAGAAAACAAAATAGCAGATTTTCTAAGTAGAATTGATTGTGATATGAATGAAATTCATGCGGGTAATGAAGAACATAATGAAAATGGTGCGGCATTAGCTACAATAGACTCTCAACAAGAAAAAATATCTGACCATATTCCTATTCTTGACACTGTAGTGAATGGATTTAAAACTCAATTAATTCTCGTTCGAAATAAAGAAACGGAATCAAAAATGGTTAACGGCAACAAAAGGGTGTATATTGACGAAAATGATTTAACAAATAATACCGGGGATATTTTGAGAAGACATATTCAAAAAGGAATAGTGGCGATCTTTTCGGAACTGGATGAAGATATATATAAAGTTCTTCAACAAAAAATCGTTGAAATTGTAGCTCCTGAGATAAAGTTTGTAAAATGCAGGTATTGAAATGATATTGAAAACGATACTGAAGCTTTTAAATTAATTTCTTTATTCCACGTCAGAGAATTAGGGCATGCTGGCATTGTGTCCAATTATGAAAGTTTAAAACGCAAAATTTACTACCCCAACCTCAAGATTTTAGTAAACAAAGTAATTAATAATTGTGACATATGTTCTGCAGCTAAATATGATCGTAACCCGATTAGAAAGTGTTTTGCTCTCACAGAAACGCCATCTAATATAATTGATATAATACATATAGACACCTATGCCAACTGTAAACATGCTTTTGTGATTTTTTTTGACAAGTTTTCTAAACATGCCGTTTGTTTTTATCTTGAAGATAGAACATCTCACACATTAATTTAAAAAATGAGGCTTTACATATCTATTGTTGGTAAAATAAAAAGAATAGTTTGTGATAATGAATTCAATACTATAAATATCAAAGAATTTTGTAAAAGCGAAAATATTGATATTCATTTTTGTAAACCGAACAACCACACTGGCAATTCAGATATTGAAAGACTCAACAACACATTAACAGAAAAAGTGAGAACACTAAATTTGATAGAGAAATTACCTATAAAGGAGCAATTGATTAAAGCTGTTGACTATTATAATAATACATTTCATTCTACAATTAAAGAAACACCCATAAATGTTCACAACAACAAAGTTGATAAAATATTGATTAAAAAACGAATAGAAGCACGAAAACTTGCAATTACTCAAAAAAGAAATGAAAAACGGGAGAATTATAAAGAAGACAGAATTGAGGGATATATTAAAAATTATAAAAGTTTGAGACATAAAGAGCAACCTAAGTTTAGAAAACAGAATTTAACAAATATTCATGAAAATAATATAAAGAGACCTTTTAAATTTTCAAACTGCACGAATCTTTCAAATTTAAATAATAATTAATTTCAATAAATAAATAAATGTAATATATGTAATAATTATTGTAATTTCAAAACAAATAAAAACAAACATATGTGTATGTATATTGTAATCGTGATTCAGGAGTATCACGAAGCAAAGGATGGAGGAGTTATGTATAGTTAGGAATAAAGGATAGGTAATATACTTTTCGACTTAATAATTTAAATGTCTTTCCATCCCTGTTTATCTGAATCATCTAAATTGCTTTTCCCTCCTTGTTCCGTTAAAAGCTTTAGAATTAAGTTGAACTTTTGTTAGATGTAAGCTTTATTATTTAAGATTCACTTTGATGTTTGAGGAGTTTAGTATTAAATAAACATTTGTTAAAAATAGATTGGTTTTGTTTCTCTCTCAAGAGTGGAATTTAGAAAACATAATTCGCGCAGTTCATGTGCGTGAATCGAGATGTTTCGAAAGCCAGAATCGTTTATTTCCATTAAGTGCTAATATTTGCAATGACGATTGTACGGATCCATTTTCATTTGGAGTGGTTAATGCTTAGCCCTTCAAATATCGTTTCGTCAATAAGCGGCACTGACGATCCTTCGTCTTGAAACGCAGAAGACTCGATCGTTTTATTATTATTTTTATTAGCTGCGTGCAGTTTCAGCGGTACTATGCGGAAAAACTGATTAGTAAACTTTTCAGATTTATGAGTACTTACGATTGATTGTTTATTCTCCGTAGCATGTAGTTTTCCACGTCCCTTTCATGGAACAGTGGATGATGTCTCTGTTGGCAACCGTCCACGCCACAAGGTTTCTTTAAGAAACAACCTTTATAGTGATTTTTCAAACATCTATAGTAACCCCTTTTACTCTTCACAGTTTCCCATCTTTTCCTTATTGATAAACGTTGAAATTAATCGCACTTAGCAACGAAATGAGCGATTGATCCACATTTAATACATTTCATTATGTTCTGTTTCGCTTGGCCTTTGTCATTTGCTGGATCATTGCTTGACGATGCTCTTGTTGTCGGGAGCAGAGGGTTTGATGCTGACGTTCGATCGAACGCGCCTGATCGAATGCAGCTTCAGACTCTAACAGGACAAAGGAGAATGTCAAATATTCAGTTGGTAAAAACAAGCACGCACGCGACGAAGCACAAATTATTTCTATGTAAACAACAACAACAATAATAACCATAGCTTATTAAATAAATCACTTGTGATATACATATATACAGTGAACGAACAAAATTATAAATATAAGAAGACAAAAACAAAATCTTTACATAGTCGAAATTTCAAGAAGTTAGAATACTGATTACTTTTAAACCAGGCAACGTATTTTGATATGGTTTTCACTGTTAATTAAAGAATTTCCTTAGAAAGGTTTGCATTTACATAAATAATTGATTCCATAATAAAAATAATAATGATTATTATCATTAATTATCCATATTTGCCATTCACTAAAGACAGCAACACTTTGTTTGACATTCACCAAAACAGGTTTTTGTCATTCACTACAACATCAAACAGCTTTTTTTCGTTCACAAAACAGTTCAAAAAGTAATTCTTTACCCATTTATCAATACTGCATTTTTATAATTTCACAAGTTGGCTTTGCGAGTACCGTTATGTTCGCTTTTAAAATTAATGTAGTGGTAATAGTGTTATAATTTAAGGAAAAATCAATTACTGCTACTACAGTATTGCAGCTTTTCATTATTTTCCCAGCAAAGTTATATAACTCAAGTTGATCCAGTTAGTGGAACACCTCTACATAAAACAGTTTCATGCATGAACTACTATTGTTATCGAATAATGAGAAGGCATGCAAATTTTAACCTCTTATTGAGGTATGGAATGTTAACGAACCAATTTTTAGTCGATCAGTATGCGTAAATCAAATCGGAGCGATTAGCTTACATCCGAAACAATCAAACTAAATTGAGAGCAGAAAACTACGTTCATCTTCAGGATGCTTTACAGTCGAATGAGCACAGCAACGAAATTGGACAATTAGTGATACTGCCTTCATCATTCACTGGTGGGCCTCGATATTTACATGAAAAATCACAGGATGCCATGACTTACGTGAGACATTACGGTAAACCTAATCTTTTTATAACTGCAACATGTAACCCGAACTTGGCAGAAATCAAAGAAAATAATTACTTCAATTTAAATCCACAAGACAGATATGACATAGTGAACAGAGTATTCCACTTAAAAGTGCAGAAATTTCTATTTCTCATAAACAATGCTCACATGTTTGGTCCAGTTCTATGCCACATGTACACTATAGAATGGCAGAAACGTGGTTTGCCCATGTTCATCTGCTGGTATGGTTAATGAATAAAATTAGACCGGATCAAATTGATAGCGTCATTTCGGCGGAGTTACCAAATGAAGAAATAGATCCAACCCTGTACGAAATTGTAAAAAAACAAATGATACATGGCCCTTGCGGATCTTTCAATCCTAATTCTCCATCTATGCGTGAAGGCAAGTTACCAAAAAATTTCCGAAATCATTCCAAAGCCAAACAGAGGGTGGGTATACTGCCACTGTGCGAAACCACGAAATTGACAACCGCTAGCTCGTTCCCTATAGACTCATTGCTTTTAAAAATTTTCGACGCTCATATCAACGCAGAGATGTGCAGTTCTATTAAATCAATACAATATGTTACAAAATATATTAATAAAGGTACCGATCAAGCTACATTTTGCATACAATCGCCAAATGAGGTAGACAAATATCAATCTGGTCGTTATATCTGTAGCTCGGAAGCAGTGTGGAGGATTTTATCGTTCGACATACATAACCGAGCGCCTACAATTACCCATCTCGCCGTTTATTTAGAAAATGGCCAAGAGTTTATTTTACTGAAGACAACATTACCGATGTTGTTACAAATCCGTGGGATACAACGTTAACAGCCTTTTTTAAATTATGTGCTCAAGATAATTTCGCAAAAACCTTGACTTATGACAAAGTTCCAAGCTTTTATACATGGAATAAGACTGCTAAAACCTTCCAACGTAGAAAACAAGGGGCTCCAGTCGAAGGGTTTCCGGAAGTATTGGGTGTATGCATATGATTCCGCCCTTTTTTGTGAAAACAAAACAAATTTGCTTGTTTAGAAAAAGGAAAATTTATTTATTCAAAGTATGCCCCATCTGCAGCTACAACCTTTGCCCATCTTTCAGGCAATTTACGGATTCCTTGCATAAAGAAGTCCTGGTCTTTTGAGGCAATCCAATTATGAAGCCAAATTTTGATATCTTCATAAGAAGTGAATCGCTCTCCCGTAAGATCAGACTGCATCCTTCGAAATAAATGAAAATCTGAAGGGGCTATATCTGGTGAATATGGCGGGTGGGGTAGCACTTCCCAGTCTTGTCCATTTAAATATGTACAACATTTGCCGTATGCGGTCTGGCGTTGTCATGTTGAAGAATTAATTTGTCATGCCTATTCACCCATTCCGGTCGTTTTTCTTCTATAGCTACCTTCAACCGCATTAGTTGTCGTCTGTAAACATCGCCAGTGATAGTATCAGACGGTTTCAGCAACTCATAGTGCACAACACCTTTCTGATCCCACCAAATACAGAGCATAACCTTGGTACAATGAATATTTTTCTTTGGCTGTGATGGGCCGGCCTCACCTGGCTTCAGCCAAGATTTTTTGCGTTTAGGATTCTCGTAATATATCCATTTTTCATCTCCCGTGATTATCCGATGCAAAAAACCTTTTCTTTTTGTCTTTGAAGCAGCATTTCACAAATGGTTTTGCGACGTTCGATGTCTCGGTCTTTCAATTCATGTGGCACCCAGTTATTGACTTTTTGAACCATTCCCATTGCTTGCAAACGTCTTGAAATAGTTGATTGATCAACATTTAATGTTGTTGCCAATTCTGATTGTGTTTGACAACAATCTTCGGCCAATAAATCTTCCATTCAGCATCTTCAAATTTTTTGGGTGGTTTTCCATGTTCTCTGTCCTCAATGTCAAAATCATCATTTTTAAATCGTCGAAACCATTCTTTGCAAGTTGTATTCGATGGAGCATGCTCACCGTAAACATCAGCAAGCAAACGATAAGTTTCCGCTGCACTTTTCTTTGCAACAAAATAGTGCAATAAAACCTCCCGCAAATGATGTTTACTTGGGATAAAACTCGACATTTTCAATGAGTTAGAAATATTTGTTGTTTATGCTTCCACCGAATGTTATACACTGTGTTTAACAGCTGATAGAAGGCACTATCGAATGCAAGTATTAGTATTTTAGTGTGCAAGTGTAAGCGGCGATACTAGCGAAACTATCGGAAAGGGCGGAATCATATGCATACACCCAATAAAAAAAACAAATGCGCTGGGGAGGGTTTATGTAGTTCATCCCAACAACAGCGAATGTTTTTATTTGAGAATGTTTCTTCATATAATAAAAGGTACATCATCTTTCGCACAGCTCAGGACTATACAAGGCGTAACTTATAATACGTCAAGCAGCGTGCAAAGAGATGGGTCTCTTAGAAGATAACTCCCATTGGGATAATACAATTTCGGAAGCTGCTATTTGCTGTTCAGCAAGGTCATTGAGGTATTTGTTTGCCATTATTGTAGCATTTTGCCAAGTGGGCGACTCTCTATTTCTCTGGAATAAGTATCAAGAAAATATGGCTGAAGACATATTGATTCAGCGACGAAGAGAGATAATGTCAGATGTCCAATATGATGACAATTTTTTTAACGAAGCTTTGTTAGAATTAAACAAAGTAGTAGAAGTTATTTCGGGTAAATCTATTAAAGATTTTGGACTGCCGATGCCTACAAATATAGCGAACTCGAATTTAAACAGTGAATACACAAGAGAAACATCCTATGATCAACCTACACTGTTACAAATTATAGCTCAAGATGAACATCGCATGAACATCGATCAAAAAAAAGTATACGATTCGTTATTAATATCGATTGATAGGAACGAAAGAAAAATATTTTTCCTTGATGCTCCTGGAGGTACCGGAAAAACATTTCTAATTAACTTGCTCTTAGCCAAAGTAAGATCTATTGGTAAAATTGCAATAGCTGTTGCTTCATCCGGAATTGCAGCTACACTTTTAGAAGGAGGCCGAACCGCACACGCAACGTTTAAACTTCCTCTAAAAATTCCTACTGAAGATACTAACAGTGTATGTAGTATTTCCAAACAAAGCAATACTGGAAAATTGATGCGCAACTGTTCATTAATTGTTTGGGACGAAGCTACAATGTCAAACAAGTCTTCTGTTGCAGCATTAGATAGAACATTGCGCGATTTGCGCAGCACAAACTCAGCTATGGGTGGGTGCACAATATTATTCTAAGGTGATTTTCGCCAAATTTTACCGGTTGTCACAAGAGGGACACGTGCTGATGAAATAAACGCTTCAGTGAAAAGATCATACCTGTGGTTGCATGTGAATATATTAGAACTCAAAACAAGTATGACAGTTTCGTTGCCTACACATGAAAACCGGAATTTTGAAAAGTTTTTGCTCAAAATAGGAAATGGACAGATGCCACAAGACAATGGAAGAATTCATCTTGAGAATGAAAACATTTGCGTTTTGGTAAATGATCTTCAAGAATTGGTAGAAAAGGTTTATCCCGAAATTGATAACATAAGTTCTAAGATAACATCTTGGTTAAAGGAGAGAGCTATTTTGTCACCTACCAACTATCAAATAGGTAAAGTAAATGATTTAATTCTGTCAAAGATCAATGGACTGACTCAAACGTACTACTCTGTAGACAATGCTATTGATCTGAAAGAGGCTGTTCATTTCCCAACAGAATTTCTTAATTCTCTACAGCCTTCTGGTTTGCGCCCACATAAATTAGTTTTCAAAGTAGGGTGTCCCTATTTTATTACGGAACCTTAATCCACCGAAATTGTGCAATAGTACACGTGTACAGATAAAACATTAAAAAACTACATAATAGAGTGTACAATACTGACCGGATGTGGAACTGGAGAAGTCGTTTTAATTCCCCGGATTCCATTAATACCAACCGATCCACCTTTCCGGTTAGGAAGATTGCAGTTTCCTATAAAATTGTCATTTTCTATGACAATTAACAAATCACAAGGTGAAATATTCAACGTTGTGGGATTAGACCTGAGCAATGAGTGTTTTTCCCATGGACAGTTATATGTAGCTCTTTCGCGCGTCACTTCAAGACAAAATCTGTTCTTATTGTGCAATGACAAGAAAGCTGTAAATATTGTATACAAAGACATATTGTAAACAAAATTTTGTTAAAAAATTAATTAATAAAATTTCTTGCTATGAATACCAAAGCGATATTTTTTAAATTGCACCCGTGCAAAGCAGGGCGGGTTGCTAGTTAAAAATAAAGTAAACATAAATCAAAGTGTTTTTCTTTACAAAACGGTGGATAAAAAATATTATCCTTCCTCAAATCACTTGTAATATTCGAGTTACGTTAGAACCTCTACCTCAATAGAACTAATATACCAAAACAGGTGTAGTGTGTTTCTTGTTACTGAATATGTAACAACAATTATAAGTAAAACATAAATTTAAAACAACGAATCATAGAAGCAACTCAGATAACAAAACGTCGATTTTGTCAACATTTGGGTTTTCTTCAAATTTGTAACGGCATTATCAGCCGTCATAGGTTAAGAGTGTATGGACATATATGTATATTGATATTGAGTTAAAGTATTGTGTAGTAGAGGTAATAAAATATGAAAATAATGTATTAATGAATTGATGTCGTTTGAAAAAAAAAGAGTAATGAATGAATTTGTTGAAGAATGAATGTTGAATTAAAATATTTAAGAGAATGTTTCAAAATTTGTGAAGAGCTGTATCATAAGTGATGAATATCAGAGCAAATATTGTAATATTTAAGAGAATTATTAGTCGGCGAAAATCCTCCAGCTATACCCTCCCCGCGGGTGCCGACTGGTCAATGGGTACCACCGTTTGCAGTGTTGCTAGGTCTACCTGATTTGCAGCAATGCAAGCAGGTGGTGCCTAGCCAAGACCGTTGTACGAACTTCCCTGTAACTTCTCGGAGGATAACTTCACATGTTACCCCAAGGAGGGATAGGGGAGCTAGTACAAAGGTCATTGCTAAGAGGTTCCTCGCAGTAGGAATAAAATGCTAGGGGTAGGGACCCCCGAATAAAAAAACTCATATGGAGATCGATAAAGATGATGATACACGAACCGGGATACCGGTTCAAATGTCGGTGGGAGAATTGGCTGCTACCACCGGCGGGCACGGGGATTCTATGAACCGTGTCGCCAGGGGCCAAACCTCTACTATAACGGGAGCAGGTTGTAGTGGTTGTAATGTTACTGCCAGTACAAATACAAACAAGGGGTTAGCCGTCAGGGGTACTGCAGTCGATATAGACTCGGACCTCGAAAGCGTGAGTAGCGTGGCAACCATTAACACAGCTGCCGAGGAAGAGCTTCTGAGTTCCCCAAAGGCCTCGACGCCAGGTACCACATCCGTTAGCAGGAGTTGGCCGAAGAAGAGGCTCAGTAAGGAAAGCTTGAAGGCACTTGCTCAATATAAGGCAGCTGTGAAAATAAATTTATGCCTGGGAACTAAGGTGACTCTTTTGTCTAAAGAACGGGAGGACTTTAAATGGGCAACTGAGACTGTCACGAAAGGAAGAGAGCACTTCGCGCAGAGTGATAAACATGCGACGACGCATCCTGCCTTCGTGAACAGAATTGAGGAGAATGTTGCGAAGAGTATCAAAGAGCCGAAAAGACAGCGGTCTAATGATGAAGAAAAGCCTGAGGCCAAACGTCTTCGCACACAAAAACCTGATACACCAATTGACCAGCCAACCACTTCCAAGAAGGCGATGAAAGTCAATGAAGTAGCTAAACGGCACTTGATCGTAGCGCTCATTGATCGGAATCACCCGAATGGACAGATGACGGCAGATCAATTGAGACAGGTGGATGCAAAAATTTTAAATGCCATCGTTAACTGGCTGACGGATGAACCCGACAAACCCTCGCCCTCGTTTGAAGGAGCAGGGTGGTACATGGGAGTTAAGATCCTAAAATGCAACGATGAGCTAACGTTGAAGTGGATTACGGAGGTAGCTCCCAAGATAGAAGGACTTTGGGAAGGCGCTAAGCTGGAGATAGTGGATAGAAACGATATTCCGTGTGTACCGTGTGCCAAGGTACGAGTACCAAACACGTTAAAACCAGAGGTCACTCTACTGCTATTCCGGCGGCAGAATCCTGATGTTCAAACTACCGATTGGAAGCTGCTTCACGCCAGTAAACCAGACAAGAAAGGCAATCAAGATCTGATCCTCCAAATAAACAAAGAGGCAGAGAACATATTATACCAGCGTCACGGGAAGATGTCGTGTGGAACGTGTAGTGTATACCTGCGCCTCAAGAAACGTCAACCGAAGGATGGTAACGTCAACACGCTGGAAGCGGGAGAAGTAGAGAGGGATCTCGGACTCGAATCGGTGACTAACTCTTCTGAAACCCTTCAGCTGCACGGGGAAGGAAAGTTGGAGGGGACAGACGGAGTGTCGGCGACTACAGCTACACCCGTACAACGCATTGCTGAACCTGATGGGGAAAGTATTGCAAATAAACCTCCATCACAGTAAGGCGGCTTCGGCCGAGCTGCTCCTCACGTTAGAGGAAGGCAGCTATGACGTGGCCATGATCCAAGAGCCCTGGCTATCATCCGGGAACAAGGTCTCGGGATTGGGGTCGAATAACTACAAAATTTTTCACGCTGCAATGGTAAGGAAGAAAAATATTAACGCATATTTATTATCCAATCTTAGCACAGATGACCTGGCAGTGATTGTCGTAGAGGGGGACGATGGGCCCAAATTCCTTGCCTCCTGCTACATGGCACACGATGCCGAGGCACCGCCCATGGAGTTACAAAATCTCATGGAGGAGGCCGGTCAACGTGGATGGAGGATAGTGGTAGGTGCAGACGCTAATTCGCACCACCCTCAATGGGGTAGTAAGGACATCAACCAACGTGGTGAGTACTTCTTTAACTATGTATTACAGTATAATGTAAGTATAGCAAATAGGGGAAATATTCCAACTTATAAGGGTCCAACATCGGAGGATGTATTGGACATCACTCTCTTTTACGGTGACAATATGCAGATCTTGGATTGGAAGGTGCTTGAGCAACCCTCCTTCTCCGATCATAGTTATATAAGTTTCACTGTAGATATAAAGATCCCACTAAGAACGAAAGACATATTTAGGAACCCTAGAAATACGAACTGGGGCCTATATGAGAACTTGTTAAAGGGATACCTAAGAAATGTTCCTCAGAATCACTACTAGCAGCGACGTTGAGGCAGTGACAGAACTCATAACATCTAAAATCCTTCTAGCTTACCATAAATCCTGCCTGTCTACGAGACTTGGACGCAAATCCAAGCCCCCATGGTGGAATAAGGACATTGGTAAGCAAAGACAGGAACTAAGAGAGTTCTTTAAGCTAGCCAAATTTGCTGATTGTGAAGAGTGCTGGAGAGAATATAAGACACTACTATCGCTATACAAAAAAGAGATAAGGAGAGCCAAGAGGAGATCCTGGCAGATCTTCTGTGGTAATTTGGACAAGACTTCTGAGGCGTCGAGACTTCGGAAAATACTTGCCAAGTCTCCTATAATCCCTTCACTAATCCGTAAGGACACAGGCAAATGGACCAAAGACGGAAAGGAAACGCTGGAAACTCTTATAGAAGCCCACTTTCCTTTCTGTACTGAGGTTTCAGACGTAACTGTAACGACACGGGGTGTAATAAAAGAGGTATGTGAAGGCTTAATTAAATCGGTTAGACTGGAATGGGCCTTAAAATCGTTTGAACCTTTTAAATCCCCGGGACCAGACGGCATCTTTCCTGCGCTCTTGCAAAAGGATTGTGCTGTACTGACACCATGGCTTAAAGGAATCTTCAGGAATTGCCTGAGGTTTAATTATGTTCCGAAGAACTGGAGACTCTCAAGGGTTGTATTCATACCAAAGCCAGGTAAGAGCAGCCACTTGTATCCAAAGGACTATCGGCCAATAAGCCTCACTTCATTCATACTAAAGACGTTTGAAAGACTATTGGACTCGTATATTAAGGAAAAGGTTTCACCGTATCTAATATTGAGAGACCAACACGCCTATACGAAAGGCAAGTCCACTGAGACAGTGCTTCATAAGGTCGTGATGCAGATAGAAAGGGCCATACAGTACGGGGAGTATGCCATAGGTGTCTTCCTTGACATATCAGGAGCCTTTAACAAAGTTTCGACAGAAGCGCTGTTAGAGGATCTTGAATCAGTCTACTGAACTGCCGGACAGTGGTGACTGAATGGGGTGCGACGAGTCTGGCAAGGAAGGCAAACAGAGGTACGCCTCAAGGGGGCGTAATCTCTCCGCTGCTTTGGACACTTCTAATTAATTAAATTCTTAATAAAATGCGAGGTGGAGGTGCAAGATTAACTGCCTATGCAGATGACCTGGCCGTAATCATCTCAGGCAGATGCCTTAGCTCAATGAGTCAAGTACTCGAGGGGGCACCTAAAGAAAATAAAGACTGGGCAAGCAATGTGGGACTGGATGTGAATCCAGACTAGACGGACTTAGTACTTTTCACAACAAAATACAAGATTCCGCACTGGCTCACTCCTAAATTAGGAAACATTGTACTGGCACCAAAAATGTCTACAAAATATCTTGGAGTCAAATTGGATAACAAACTGACGTGGAAGTTAAATGTGGAAGAAAGGGTTAGGAAAGCTCTCAATGCCTTTTATGCTTGCAGGAAAATGCTCGGAAAGACATGGGGTTTATCTTCCCGTCTAACATATTGGATGTACACGGCAGTGGTTAGACCTATATTACTCTATGGTATCTTGGTATGGTGGACAAGTGTCAACAAGAAGACATACGTCAAATAGTTGGAAAAGGTACAGAGAATCGCAGGGCTTTGTATAACTGGTGCAATGCGCACCACCCCTACAACAGCACTTGATAGAATACTCGACCTTCAACCTATAGGCTTGGCAGCGAAGAACACTGCAAAGAAGTCTGCGCTAAGACTAAAGGTAACAGGACAGTTTATACAGAGGCCTTATGGTCACAGTAAGATACATGAAGGTTTAAACAATAGCTCGGACTATGTTATTCCCCAGGCCAACTTCAATGGAAGGCCTAGTGTAGTAATACAACATAATGGGTGGCAAAGGGGACTCCAGTTTGGCGGTCATACTTACAACCTGTTTACAGACGGATTTAAAATGGCAGAGGGAGTGGGAGCTGCAGTATTCTGCTCAGAGCTTGACCTTAAACGATCATATAAGCTTCCAGACTACTGTAGCGTGTTTCAGGCCGAGATTTATGCGGCTACAAAAGCTGCAGAATTAGCAGCCAAGCTAACTCCTCTAAACTCCCAAATAGACATATTCATCGACAGCCAAGCAGCCATAAAGGCAATAGCGGCGGTGATGACGAAATCGAACTGTGTTCAACAATGTAGAACCAAAATTGACGAACTCTGTTTTGACAGAGGAGTCACCATCTTTTGGGTACCGGGACATAAAGGAATTGAAGGGAACGAAGAAGCTGGCGCTAGCCAAGCTGAGGTAAGTGCGTCATACTTACGTCCCTCTCTGTCCACGTTAAAAACAGAAATAGACGCAGCAACGATTCAGGAGGCGAAGAGAATGTGGAATGGCACACTCTCTTGCAGAACCGCAAAAATCATGCTTCGCTCTGTTAATAATAAGACTACCAACTACATCTTAGCTCTCCCAAGAGAGGATTGCAAGTTATTAGTCGGAATACTCACGGGACACTGTTTAACACCTTCCCACGCAGCCAAATTGGGCTTGGTACAGAGTGATGCATGTACAACATGCCACGAGGTAAATGCTAGGGGAACTCTGGAACACCTACTTTGCCAATGTCCAGCTCTCAACAGATCACGCTTTAGCTATCTCGGATCTGTATCTTTCCTCTCCTTGGAAAGTATCGCGGATCAGAAGAGTAGCAATTTATTAAAGCTCGCAAAAAAGTGCATTAAAAACAGTATTTAAAGAGTCTCCATACTTCTTCTTGGCAACACAAAGGACCATTATTGGTCTATGTGAGATCTCTTGATCAGCCAAACAAACCTAACCTAACCTAAAAGAATTATTGTAAACATTGTGAAGAGTCGAAACAAAGTTTAGAGAAACGAAAATTTAAGAGAGACAATTTTGAAATAAATTTTGACGTAAAATGTGAAGAGAAGTGTACAAATGTAAATTATGCGTATCGATGAAATAACTGTAAATTCAAATACTATTGTTATAACATATGTAATTAGATTTTAAGCAAAAAATTTAAGAAAATATTGTTAGCATGCAGCTTGAAGAAATATTGGGATTGACAGTTATAGAGTTAAAAGAGGTATTGAGGGAATTAGAAAAAGACATTACGGGACGAAAAGCAGAATTATAGAAACGTTTACTTACATTTTTCGGGTTAGAAAGACAATCAGACGACGGTTCAGTATACGAGGAAGCAAGTACGGTTGGGGCGGCAAGCAACAAAATGACGTTTACACTAAAAGATATACGAGATTCGATAGTAGCATTTGGTGGAGACGGATATCCGGTTATTGATGATTGGCTAGAAGATTTCGAAGCAAATGCGGTTGGATTGAATGATCTGCAAAAATTTATTTATGGGAAGCAACTACTAGAAGGAGCTGCAAAAATATTTATAAGAGCTCAGCAAGGCCTTAATGATTGGCCAACATTCAAAGAAGCATTAGAAGATGAGTTTCGGGTAAAACAATCGGCAAACGATGTGCATAGACTTTTAAAAAATCGCAGGAAGAAAACCAATGAGGTCTGAGAGAATATATGTACTGTTTGATGAAGATTGCGAAGCCGATTAGTTTGGACGAGGAAAGTATAATTGAGTACTTTATAGAAGGAATGCCAGACGCAAAGCATAATAAAATGGTACTTTATCAGGCCGGAACGATAGAAGAATTGAAAGGAAAAATAAAGATTTATGAAAAAATCATATTAAGTTCAAAACCGAAACAACAAAACGGAGGCAAGAAAAGACTTGAGAATTAGGCGTTGTTTCAAATGTGGCGAGAGAAACTATTTTGACAAGAATTGTAAGGCAGATCAAATCGTATGTTTTAAATGCAACCAGCCAGGGCACAAAGCAAACATGTGAACTAAAGGATGAATCAAAGAAAGTGAAATCAGAACAGGCGAACTTACAACAAGCATCAAAAAACAGTTACAATCGGGAATTCAAAGATGTGAAGATTGGCAATGGCACTGTATCAGCACTATTTGATTCAGGAAGTGACTTATGCACCGTTAGTTCAACTACCTATGAGAAATTTCACCCAGTGGCATTATGCACAGAGAAGAAACAGTTGATTGGCATTGGAGGAAAGAAGATCTGCACAACTGGATATTTCTCGATCAATACACACCTAGATTCAATTCCGGTTAAATTAATTTTTCATGTGGTTCAAGATGATGCAGTTATTGGAAATGATGTTCTTCAGTACGTTAACGCCATTATGTGTGCTAGTGGAGTAACATTCCAACCAATAAGGGAAAATAGCTTTGATAAAAAAATGATAAAAGAGGACAAATACAAGGACGAAAAGGAAAAAGTCAATAGTGACAAAATTTTGTGTGAAGAATTGCAACAACTAATGGTCATGGATGTTAATGAGCATGGGTCGAACGAATGTGACTTTGATTTGTTTCACTTAAGGAAAGTCATGCAAACGGAAGTGTTGAGTTTAATAGGAAAATTCAACCCCGGTAAGCCAACAGACAGCCCAGTAGAAATGAAGTTAATTCTTACAGATGACATTCCTGTTTACCAGAGACCAAGGCGTTTACCACTGAACCATCAGCGTTGGGTTGACGATCAAGTAAAGGAGTGGTTGATTGATGGTATAATTAGAGAAAGCACCTCTGAATATGCTTCACCAATAGTGATTGTATCGAAGAAGGACAAAGCGACTGTGTTGCGATTTCAGAAAAATTAACGAGAAAATTGTACGAGATAACTTCCCAACGGTGTTAATAGATGACGTTCTATATAGGTTGCAACAAGCGAAGGTGTTTACTACGCTCGATCTACGCAACGGATTTTTTCATGTACCACATTCACGAAAATACACATCGTTCGTAACACAAAATGGGCAGTATGAGTTTTGTTACGTGCCGTTTGGAATTTCAAATTCGCCAGCTGTGTTCACGAGATACATATTTGCGGTATTTAGAAAGCTAATTGAGAATAGGACTGTAATAATTTCTATGGACGATATAATAATACCATCACAAGACGAAGAAGAAGGAATGCAGAAAATAAGAAAATTTTTAGAGATACGTTATTGAAAATTCAACCATTTACCGTCATTAGAGAAAACAGCAGCAGTTAACATTTTTTCGATGGCGAGGGATAAGAAAGCCGTTTAACGATATTTGTGCTTAACTTCGTATTTTCGAAGATTTGTTAATAATTTCGATTCTGTTGCAAGACTGCCTTCTACACTTTTGAAGCAAGAGGTAAAATACCATATGGGTGATGAAGAAATAATAGCGTTTGAACAACTTAAAACATTCTTGGTTAACTCACCAGTGCTGGCTTTATTCAACGAGAGAGCAGCAACAGAAATTCATTGCGACGCGAGTATGTTTGAATATGGTGCAGTCCTGATGCAGAGGAGTAGAGAGAATCAACAATATCACCCAGTGGAGTATATGAGTCGGAAAACAACAAACTCCCAGCAAAAGTTCCATTCGTATGAATTAGAGGTTAAGCTATAATGCAAGCATTGAAGAAATGGAGAATTTATGTACTTGGACGAAAAATCAAAATCGTGACGGATTGTAACGCATTTACCCAAACCATCAGAAAGGCCGATGTACCTTTGAGAGTGGAGAGATGGGCTTTATTCTTACAAGATTTTGAGTTTGAAATTGAACATAGATCAGGTACAAAGATGAAACATGTGGACGCTTTAATCAGAATTCACTACATGATGACTGAAGATTCCTTGAAGTTCCGAATAAAGCAAGCTTATCTTCAAGACAATTGGATCAAAGCAATTCGCAATATATTGGAAACCGAGAGTTACGAGGACTTTTATATGAAGCATGATATACTACATAAATACCCAAATAAGGATTTGATTGTAATACCAACAAAAATGAAGGAAGAAATTATAAAAGTTGCTCACCGTCAAGGACATTTTGCTGAAAGGAAAACACAAGAGTTAGTGGAGAGAGAGTATTTTACGAGTATTCCAGGCTTATCAGGTAAAGTAAATGAAATCGTCAAATAATCATGCATCGAATGTATTGTAAGCTAAGCATGGTAAGAAAGAAGGGTCACTAAATGTAATTGACAAATCGGACAGAACATTGAAAACATTTCATATCGACCACATAGGACCGTATAAAGTAGTACAGCGATTGAAACACGGACGCTATAGTGTAGAGAAGATTGGTCAGATTGAAGGACCTGCAAAGACTATAACTGTTGCAGAATACATGAAGTGGTGGCTTCAGTATACGAGGAAGCAAGTACGGTTGGGGCGGCAAGCAACAAAATGACGTTTACACTAAAAGATATACGAGATTCGATGGTAGCATTTGGTGGAGACGGATATCCGGTTATTGATGATTGGCTAGAAGATTTCGAAGCAAATGCGGTTGGATTGAATGATCTGCAAAAATTTATTTATGGGAAGCAACTACTAGAAGGAGCTGCAAAAATATTTATAAGAGCTCAGCAAGGCCTTAATGATTGGCCAACATTCAAAGAAGCATTAGAAGATGAGTTTCGGGTAAAACAATCGGCAAACGATGTGCATAGACTTTTAAAAAATCGAAGGAAGAAAACCAATGAGGCTCTGAGAGAATATATGTACTGTTTGATGGAGATTGCGAAGCCGATTAGTTTGGACGAGGAAAGTATAATTGAGTACTTTATAGAAGGAATACCAGACGCAAAGCATAATAAAATGGTACTTTATCAGGCCGGAACGATAGAAAAATTGAAAGGAAAAATAAAGATTTATGAAAAAATCATGTTAAGTTCAAAACCGAAACAACAAAACGGAGGCAAGAAAAGACTTGAGAATTAGGCGTTGTTTCAAATGTGGCGAGAGAAACTATTTTGACAAGAATTGTAAGGCAGATCAAATCGTATGTTTTAAATGCAACCAGCCAGGGCACAAAGCAAACATGTGAACTAAAGGATGAATCAAAGAAAGTGAAATCAGAACAGGCGAACTTACAACAAGCGTCAAAAAACAGTTACAATCGGGAATTCAAAGATGTGAAGATTGGCAATGGCACTGTATCAGCACTATTTGATTCAGGAAGTGACTTATGCACCGTTAGTTCAACTACCTATGAGAAGTTTCACCCAGTGGCATTATGCACAGAGAAGAAACAGTTGATTGGCATTGGAGGAAAGAAGATCTGCACAACTGGATATTTCTCGATCAATACACACCTAGATTCAATTCCGGTTAAATTAATTTTTCATGTGGTTCAAGATGATGCAGTTATTGGAAATGATGTTCTTCAGTACGTTAACGCCATTATGTGTGCTAGTGGAGTAACATTCCAACCAATAAGGGAAAATAGCTTTGATAAAAAAATGATAAAAGAGGACAAATACAAGGACGAAAAGGAAAAAGTCAATAGTGACAAAATTTTGTGTGAAGAATTGCAACAACTAATGGTCATGGATGTTAATGAGCATGGGTCGAACGAATGTGACTTTGATTTGTTTCACTTAAGGAAAGTCATGCAAACGGAAGTGTTGAGTTTAATAGGAAAATACAACCCCGGTAAGCCAACAGACAGCCCAGTAGAAATGAAGTTAATTCTTACAGATGACATTCCTGTTTACCAGAGACCAAGGCGTTTACCACTGAACCATCAGCGTTGGGTTGACGATCAAGTAAAGGAGTGGTTGATTGATGGTATAATTAGAGAAAGCACCTCTGAATATGCTTCACCAATAGTGATTGTATCGAAGAAGGACAAAGCGACTGTGTTGCGATTTCAGAAAAATTAACGAGAAAATTGTACGAGATAACTTCCCAACGGTGTTAATAGATGACGTTCTATATAGGTTGCAACAAGCGAAGGTGTTTACTACGCTCGATCTACGCAACGGATTTTTTCATGTACCACATTCACGAAAATACACATCGTTCGTAACACAAAATGGGCAGTATGAGTTTTGTTACGTGCCGTTTGGAATTTCAAATTCGCCAGCTGTGTTCACGAGATACATATTTGCGGTATTTAGAAAGCTAATTGAGGATAGGACTGTAAAAATTTATGTGGACGATATAATAATACCATCACAAGACGAAGAAGAAGGAATGCAGAAAATAAGAAAATTTTTAGAGATACGTTATTGAAAATTCAACCATATTACTGTCATTAGAGAAAACAGCAGCAGTTAACATTTTTTCGATGGCGAGGGATAAGAAAGCCGTTTAACGATATTTGTGCTTAACTTCGTATTTTCGAAGATTTGTTAATAATTTCGATTCTGTTGCAAGACTGCCTTCTACACTTTTGAAGCAATAGGTAAAATACCATATGGGTGATGAAGAAATAATAGCGTTTGAACAACTTAAAACATTCTTGGACGAAAAATCAAAATCGTGACGGATTGTAACGCATTTACCCAAACCATCAGAAAGTCCGATGTACCTTTGAGAGTGGAGAGATGAGCTTTATTCTTACAAGATTTTGAGTTTGAAATTGAACATAGATCAGGTACAAAGATGAAACATGTGGACGCTTTAAGCAGAATTCACTACATGATGACTGAAGATTCCTTGAAGTTCCGAATAAAGCAAGCTTAGCTTCAAGACAATTGGATCAAAGTAATTCGCAAAATATTGGAAACCGAGAGTTACGAGGACTTTTATATGAAGCATGATATACTACATAAATACCCAAATAAGGATTTGATTGTAATACCAACAAAAATGAAGGAAGAAATTATAAAAGTTGCTCACCGTCAAGGACATTTTGCTGAAAGGAAAACACAAGAGTTAGTGGAGAGAGAGTATTTTACGAGTATTCCAGGCTTATCAGGTAAAGTAAATGAAATCGTCAAATAATCATGCATCGAATGTATTGTAAGCTAAGCATGGTAAGAAAGAAGGGTTACTAAATGTAATTAACAAATCGGACAGAACGTTGAAAATATTTCATATCAACCACATAGGACCGTATAAAGTAGTACAGCGATTGAAACACGGACGCTATAGTGTAGAGAAGATTGGTCAGATTGAAGGACCTGCAAAGACTATAACTGTTGCAGAATACATGAAGGGGTGGAATCCACCATTCGGGTCGAATGTGGGAACAGGTCGGCCGAATGTAGGATTGGGTGGCAACGCCTGAAGGTTGAGGAGTGGCCAACCATATTTTAACTAATATTAGTTGGCAACTAAGAAACTAAACGAGAGATTGGTTGAAGTGTTGCCGAACGGTGAGGTAGTTGCTGCGGAGATGTTGGATATGAGGAACGTGAACGAAGGTAAGATCAAACGCTAAAAGAATTATTCATTAAAATAAAAAGCCTAATAATATTCATTAAAATAAAAGGCACAATTCATAATAATATTAAATAAACAATGTATTAAAGAAAATTGAAAACAAAAAAAATAAAAAGAAAAGATTTGATTCATCGAAAACCCACATTTATATGATGAACTTCATATTTCTATGACATATTTCTTGTGTCCACACATCTTTTTTTTATCATATAATATGACTAGCAACCCGCCCTGCTTTGCACGGGTGCAATTTAAGAAATATCGCTTTGGTATTCATAGCAAGAAATTTTATTTTAATTAATTAATTTTTTAACAAAATTTTGTTTACAATATGTCTTTGTATACAATATTTACAGCTTTCTTGTCATTGCACAATAGGAACAGATTTTGTCGTGAAGTGACGCGCGAAAGAGCTACATATCACTGTCCATGGGACAAAACACTCAATCTCAGCTCAGGTCTTATCCCACAACGTTGAATGTTTGACCTTGTGATTTGTTAATTGTCATAGAAAATGACAATTTTATAGGAAACTGCAATCTTCTAAACCGGAAAGGTGGATCGGTTGGTATTAATGGAATCCGGGGAATTAAAACGACTTCTCCAGTTCCACATCCGGTCAGTATTGTACACTCTATTATGTAGTTTTTTAATGATTTTATCTGTAAACGTGTACCATCTATTACTTCGCCTATTTGATCGTTGGTAGGTGACAAAATAGCTCTCTCCTTTGACCAAGATGTTGTCTTAGGACTTATGTTACCAATTTCGAGATAAACCTTTTCTACCAATTCTTGAAGATCATTTACCAAAACGCAAATGTTTTCATTTTCAAGATTAATTCTTCCATTGTCTTGTGGCATCTGTCCATTTCCTATTTTGACCAAAAACTCTTCAAAATTCCGGTTTTCATGTGTAGGCAACGAAACTCTCATACTTGTTTTGAGTTCAAATATATTCACATGCGACCATCAGCACGTGTCCCTCTTGTGACAACCGGTAAAATTTGGCGAAAATCACCTTAGAATAATATTGTGCACCCACCCATAGCTGAGTTTGTGCTGCGCAAATCGCGCAATGTTCTATCTAATGCTTCAACAGAAGACTTGTTTGACATTGTAGCTTCGTCCCAAACAATTAATGAACAGTTGCGCATCAATTTTCCAGTATTGCTTTGTTTGGAAATACTACATACACTGTTAGTATCTTCAGTAGGAATTTTTAGAGGAAGTTTAAACGTTGCATGTGCGGTTCGGCCTCCTTCTAAAAGTGTAGCTGCAATTCCAGATGAAGCAACAGCTATTGCAATTTTACCAATAGATCTTACTTTGGCTAAGAGCAAGTTAATTAGAAATGTTTTTCCGGTACCTCCAGGAGCATCAAGGAAAAATATTTTTCCTTCGTTCCTATCAATCGATATTAATAACGAATCGTATACTTTTTTTTGATCGATGTTCATGCGATGTTCATCTTAAGCTATAATTTGTAACAGTGTAGGTTGATCATAGGATGTTTCTCTTGTGTATTCACTGTTTAAATTCGAGTTCGCTATATTTGTAGGCATCGGCAGTCCAAAATCTTTAATAGATTTACCCGAAATAACTTCTACTACTTTGTTTAATTCTAACAAAGCTTCGTTAAAAAAATTGTCATCATATTGGACATCTGACATTATCTCTCTTCGTCGCTGAATCAATATGTCTTCAGCCATATTTTCTTGATACTTATTCCAGAGAAATAGAGAGTCGCCCACTTGGTAAAATGCTACAATAATGGCAAACAAATACCTCAATGACCTTGCTGAACAGCAAATAGCAGCTTCCGAAATTGTATTATCCCAATGGGAGTTATCTTCTAAGAGACCCATCTCTTTGCACGCTGCTTGATACGTATTATAAGTTACGCCTTGTATAGTCCTGAGCTGTGCGAAAGGTGATGGACCTTTTATTATATGAAGAAACATTCTCAAATAGAAACATTCGCTGTTGTTGGGATGAACTACATAAACCCTCCCCAGCGCATTTGTTTTTTTTTTTACTTCCGGAAACCCTTCGACTGGAGCCCCTTGTTTTCTACGTTGGAAGGTTTTAGCAGTCTTATTCCATGTATAAAAGCTTGGAACTTTGTCATAAGTCAAGGTTTTTGCGAAATTATCTTGAGCACATAATTTAAAAAAGGCTGTTAACGTTGTATCCCGCGGATTTGTAACAACATCGGTAATGTTGTCTTCAGTAAAATAAACTCTTTGGCCATTTTCTAAATGAACGGCGAGATGGGTAATTGTGGGCGCTCGGTTATGTATGTCGAATGATAAAATCCTCCAGACTGCTTCCGAGCTACAGATATAACGACCAGATTGATATTTGTCTACCTCATTTGGCGATTGTATGCAAAATGTACCTTTATTAATATATTTTCTAACATATTGTATTGATTTAATAAGACTGCACATTTCTACGTTGATATGAGCTTCGAAAATTTTTAAAAGCAATGAGTTATAGGGAACGATCCAGCGGTTGTCAATTTCGTGGTTTCGCACAGTGGCAGTATGCCCACCCTCTTCTGGCAGACGTCGACGATATTTAGGATATCCGTCGTCATTGGTAGATGTTTGGCTTTGGAATGATTTCGGAAATTTTTGGCACACTTGCCCTCACGCATACATGGAGAATTAGGATTGAAAGATCCGCAAGGGCCATGTATCATTCGTTTTTTTTACAATTTCGTACAGGGTTGGATCAATTTCTTCATTTGGTAGCTCCGCCGAAATGACGCTATCAATTTGATCCGGTCTAATTTTATTCATTAACCATACCAGCAGATGAACATGTGGCAAACCACGTTTCTGCCATTCTATAGTGTACATGTGGCATAGAACTGGACCAAAGATGTGAGCATTGTTTATGAGAAATAGAAGTTTCTGCACTTTTAAGTGGAATACTCTGTTCACTATGTCATATCTGTCTTGTGGATTTAAATTGAAGTAATTATTTTCTTTGATTTCCGTAATGTCTCACGTAAGTCATGGCATCCTGTGATTTTTCATGTAAATATCGAGGCCCACCAGTGAATGATGAAGGCAGTATCACTAATTGTCCAATTTCGTTGCTGTGCTCATTCGACTGTAAAGCATCCTGAAGATGAACGTAGTTTTCTGCTCTCAATTTAGTTTGATTGTTTCGGATGTAAGCTAATCGCTCCGACTCAATTTTCGCATACTGATCGACTAAGTATTGGTTCGTTAACATTCCATACCTCAGTAAGAGGTTAAAATTTGCATGCCTTCTCAATATTCGATAACAATAGTAGCTCATGCATGAAACTGTTTTATGTAGACTGGATCAACTTGAGTAATATTTATAGTATACCGTCTTCTCCCCGACATAGCATCAAAGGATACTGTAAGCTGTCATAAGATCGGTGCAATTCGGATATTCTGTTCAAGTTGTTGTCACGATTGTGCAATACAATATCTCGTTTATCACAACTGCAACTTCACTCGTAGATGGGGAATTATAACGGTACGCTCTCAATAGCAGTTTTGAAAGACTGTACTTAGCTGTTATGGGAATGTAACAAATCTTGTAAAAGTCTTACCAAACTTTGATCCATTGGTTGTGCGACACTGTTACACCTCGCTGATGCTTGTGTTTCGGGATCTGATATAAAATAGATCTGTAGAAATTTGTGATCGTCGCACCCATATGGTAGCAAGCTTCCTGCTAAATGATATACTTAGCCCTGTGTTTTAAATGTAGGCATTAAACCTCTCTCAACAACCTGCGTACTCTTAAAAGATGTCATTTGGAATACATTGTTGTATCGGCGTATATTGCGCATGAATGTTTTTGATTTAGGATGATCACCCGTAAGAAGAGAGTAAAGTGGTTCAGGTGGAGGAAGAATTTCATGTAATTTTATTTTTCCTTGCAAGCAACAAAGACCTTTGTATTCATCCTTCCATTTCAAAGCAGAGCAATATTCGCAGACAACCGACATTGTACCTATTGAAACGACAGGATCATTCTTGTATTCAATAGAAGGATCGGAATTCATGGCAGAATTTAACTTGTTTGACCACAAATTAGAAGTCCTCATCGACCTGCGCTCGGACAATTCTAGGGCTCTCTGAGATCTGCGTCTATTTCTGCCATAACGAAGACGAATTGCATGTTCAACAGATGATTCTCTATTTCTACGTAAAGAACTTATTGATCTTGCATAGGACAGTCTGGTTTCCCTTTCTTCGTTAGTTTCATTATTCCGAAGTAAACGATATCTGTGTGCGTTTGGCATTCTATGACCTATATTTGAACGACTTGGCATAATTGATGTTTTGATAAGAAAAGATGTAAGCTTACTGCAATTACAATAAAAAGTTTTGTGTTGTACATTTTTTCCTTACATTGCAAGTAAACAAATGTTTCCTTTACCTTATAGTACGGCGTAAATGATAATAATGTTAACTTTAATTTAATTCTAAAATCACATTTGAAGAAACTTTGCTGTGAAAATAATGAAAAGCTGCAATACTGTAGTAGCAGTAAATGATTTTTCCTTAAATTATAACACTATTAAAAGTACATTAATTTTAAAAGCGAAGATAACGGTACTCGCAAAGCCAACTTGTGAAATTATAAAAATTCAGTATTGGTAAATGGGAAAAGAATTACTTTTTGAACTGTTTTGTGAACCAAAAAAAGCTGTTTGATGTTGTAGTGAATGACAAAAACCTGTTTTGGTGAATGTCGAACAAAGTGTTGCTGTCTTTAGTGAATGGCAAATATGGATAATTAATGATAATAATAATCATTATTTTTATTATGGAATCAATTATTTATGTAAATGCAAACCTTTCTAAGGAAATTCTTTAATTAACAGTGAAAACCGTATCAAAATACGTTGCCTGGTTTAGAAGTAATCAGTATTCTAACTTCTTGAAGGATGGAGGGGACAGACGGAGTGTCGGCGACTACAGCTACACCCGTACAACGCATTGCTGAACCTGATGGGGAAAGTATTGCAAATAAACCTCCATCACAGTAAGCCGGCTTCGGCCGAGCTGCTCCTCACGTTAGAGGAAGGCAGCTATGACGTGGCCCTGATCCAAGAGCCCTGGCTATCCTCTGGGAACAAGGTCTCAGGATTGGGGTCGAATAACTACAAAATTTTTCACGCTGCAATGGTAAGGAAGATTAGATCTGTCATCCTTGTAAAGAAAAATATTAACGCATATTAATTATCCAATCTTAGCACAGATGACCTGGCAGTGATTGTCGTAGAGGGGGACGTTGGGCCCAAATTCCTTGCCTCCTGCTACATGGCACACGACGCCGAGGCACCGCCCATGGAGTTAAAAAATCTCATGGAGGAGGCCGGTCAACGTGGATGGAGGATAGTGGTAGGTGCAGACGCTAATTCGCACCACCCTCAATGGGGTAGTAAGGACATCAACCAACGTGGTGAGTACTTCTTTAACTATGTATTACAGTATAATGTAAGTATAGCAAATAGGGGAAATATTCCAACTTATAAGGGTCCAACATCGGAGGATGTATTGGACATCACTCTCTTTTACGGTGACAATATGCAGATCTTGGATTGGAAGGTGCTTGAGCAACCCTCCTTCTCCGATCATAGTTATATAAGTTTCACTGTAGATATAAAGATCCCACTAAGAACGAAAGACATATTTAGGAACCCCAGAAATACGAACTGGGGCCTATATGAGAACTTGTTAAAGGGATACCTAAGAAATGTTCCTCAGATCACTACTAGCAGCGACGTTGAGGCAGTGACAGAACTCATAACATCTAAAATCCTTCTAGCTTACCATAAATCCCGCCTGTCTACGAGACTTGGACGCAAATCCAAGCCCCCATGGTGGAATAAGGACATTGGTAAGCAAAGACAGGAACTAAGAGAGTTCTTTAAGCTAGCCAAACTTGCTGATTGTGAAGAGTGCTGGAGAGAATATAAGACACTACTATCGCTATACAAAAAAGAGATAAGGAGAGCCAAGAGGAGATCCTGGCAGATCTTCTGTGGTAATTTGGACAAGACTTCTGAGGCGTCGAGACTTCGGAAAATACTTGCCAAGTCTCCTATAATCCCTTCACTAATCCGCAAGGACACAGGCAAATGGACCAAAGGCGGAAAGGAAACGCTGGAAACTCTTATAGAAGCCCACTTTCCTTTCTGTACTGAGGTTTCAGACGTAACTGTAACGACACGGGGTGTAATAAATGAGGTATGTGAAGGCTTAATTAAATCGGTTAGACTGGAATGGGCCTTAAAATCGTTTGAACCTTTTAAATCCCCGGGACCAGACGGCATCTTTCCTGCGCTCTTGCAAAAGGATTGTGCTGTACTGACACCATGGCTTAAAGGAATCTTCAGGAATTGCCTGAGGTTTAATTATGTTCCGAAGAACTGGAGACTCTCAAGGGTTGTATTCATACCAAAGCCAGGTAAGAGCAGCCACTTGTATCCAAAGGACTATCGGCCAATAAGCCTCACTTCATTCATACTAAAGACGTTTGAAAGACTATTGGACTCGTATATTTCCTCTCCTTGTAAAGTATCGCGGATCAGAAAAGTAGCAATTTATTAAAGCTCGCAAAAAAGTGCATAAAAAACAGTATTTAAAGAGTCTCCATACTTCTTCTTGGCAACACAAAGGACCATTATTGGTCTATGTGAGATCTCTTGATCAGCCAAGCAAACCTAACCTAACCTTACCTAACTTCTTGAAATTTCGATTTTGCTTTATACTATGTAAAGATATACATCATATTTCCATGATCGTGGGGCAGCACCTTAATACATAAGAATACAAGAATATATATAGCGGAAGACATTCTTAGAAGATACATAAAATCAGGTAAGGTAAGTATATATAGTGAACTAAATTACCATATTCATAACCATTTACAAAAAAAAATCGGGGCAGGTAGTATCGATACACTACCGTAATTGTTTTTGCGTGAAAACGGTTTTCAAGAACCATTAATATTAAAGCAAAGTCAAAAGTCTTCATATGTCCACAGCGCCGGATTTAACCACCCAGGCGCCCCGGACGAGTCAATCATTTGGCGCCCTTTATTATATGATATGACTTATATATAATTATATATGAAAATAATAAAAGAAGTTAATTGACTAGAATTTTTGTTTACTTAAAACTTTATTTTTCTAGCTTTCTTGTCAGCAAATTCTCTAATAAGATAAGCAAAATTTAGATTTTCTGCAGCTTGATTTTCAATGGACAGTGAGGCCAAACTGATCAATCTGTTTTGAGACATTGTAGACCGCAAGTAGGTTTTTTTTAATCTCAGTTTGGAAAAACAGCGTTCACCACTTGTAACAGTCACTGGTATTGTTAAAAGAATATGCAACGGGATCCAGGTGTTGGGATATAATTCTTGAAGGTTATGCTTCTTAATAAAGTTTACGGCTTCAATAGTCGTTGCTTGATTGTCTTCAAGATAATGTTTCAGGCTTGAAATTTCATCGCACAACAAACTGCCATCGATATCTGATTTAAAGTTGTCAGTTAACTTTTCTTGTAATTTAATTTTAATGATTGTTCTTTGTTTTGATATTTTTTTATGTTAAACAAGAAACTCCACGTAGTAGCAAAATCAACTGAATGCGTTCATACAGATGTCTAGTTTTAACCATTCGTAGCTTCTGAACTACTTCAATTTTATTGAAAAAATACTTGTTAGGAATCCCCCCCAAATAGTTCCGCAAGGTTGCCTTAATAATTCACTCTACATGTGGATTTCACGACATGCAGGTGTTTTTAATTGTTTTAGCAATTAAGAGCAGTTAGGAGATGGTGCAGTCAAATGAGTTTATCGTAACTTATGAAGAAGAATGTTGTGGAGCGGTAACAAAGGAGATATTGTAAGGGTTGGTTCGATATGCGTCGGAGCGTGTGGCGCCCCTGAGTCCCGCCGCCCAGGGCGACCACCCGTGTCGTCCCGCTCTAAAGCCACCGCTTTATGTCGAGTCAACATGTCATTTATAAACTGTAGAAATTAGTAGTAATTCAATTGTCGGATATAGATTCTGTCCATAACATATGTTTACATGTACGTATCAACCCAGTCGTCTTTTGTAAAACATATATTTTTGTTAATTCTTTGTGCGCCAATACTAAATCAATTTTCTTTTAAAGTGTTGCGCAATATACTACAAAGTTTGTTTTGCATAAATAAAAGTAAAGATATTTAAATCAATTATACCAAGAATAAGAAACGCAAACAGACATCGTTTGCTTCGGAATGATGAAACCGATTAAGAAAAGAAAATGTTAATTGGCTGTCAGGTGTAATTTAATTATTTAAATTTATTACATTCAACACTGGGTAATGATGGGAGAAATATGATATGTACGGTTTGCATGTCAATTGCACGTCGCGCGCGTGAGTTTGATCTAGACAGGCCCCGACGCGATCATTAAAAATGCTTATACACACGCTCACACATACGCCTGAACTTATGTCTGCTTTGACTATTTTATTTTAATCTCTTCTCCCCTTTGCACATAATCAAAGGCACACGATGCTTCCCCATACACATACTCACATACATCTAACTTATGTCTGCTTTGACTATTTCATTCTTCTATTTTCCAAAAATTAATGATTGCTCTTGCTCACGAGCAATTATCAAGCGTTCATATATGAACGCGAGCAAAAACAACAAAATTGAGAGCTCATGAGCGTTCGCTATGAATATTTTTGTACTCTGATAAATCCCAGAGGTCATTTTAAAAAGCTAATTACAGATAATGAATTCAGAAGCATAAATATTAAAGAATATCTAACCAATGAAGACATAATTCTTCACCTTGTCAAACCAAATAATAATATGTGAAATACAGATATAACGTTTACATAACGCACTATGTGAAAAAATTAGAACATTTGTAAACAGAAATTTTACCATACAAGAAAAATGAGTAAAAAAGCTATAGAATGGTATAATAATACATATCATTCAACAACTAAGGAAAAGCCATGTAACATTGAAGATGGAAAATATGATTTGGATAAGATACGAAACAGGTTAATTAAAGCAAAAGAATGGTATATCAATAAAAGAAACTATAAACGTGAGAATTATATAGAAACACTAGATTTCCCGGCGCGCGTTGCTACGCCCTAGCTCAAAAATAGGGTATACGTATGCCAAAATATTTTTCTTTGATGAAGTTCAAACGGATATGTCCTGTATCGCGAAATAATGAGTAAACCATTTTTAATCGTAATAATTTATAGTAAAATAGTAAAATGAAACAAAGAAAATCAGTATTCATTTCGTAGTGCAATTGAATGAACAATATTTTTTGTTAGTCCGTCTTCAGCCAATATAAATAAGTTCGAAGGTTGCCCACGCAAGAACATGCCACGGATAATTGTCCATGAGAAAAACATGGTGTGCCCAAATCTAAGCCGCAAACGGGCATAGTTTGGCCTTGCGACTTATTGATTGACGTTGCGAATGCCAATCTAATGGGATATTGAACGCGTTTGAATTCAATTGGTACGTTTGTTGGGATTATTAGAATGCGTGGCAGCAAAACATTTTCGCCTCGGAATTTGCTGTTCAAAATACTGGCTTCGATAATATTCTTCATTAATTTATTAATGACCAATCGCGTGCCATTGCACAGCCGTGGTGGGCTCAAATTCTGAAGTAAAATAACCGGAGATCCAACTTTCAGTCTTAGAATGTTTGGCGGCATGCCTGGAAAATCCAGTGAGTTCAAAAACTCTGTTGGAAAATTTACAGCTTCGTTGGCATCGCAAACTGTATCAATCGATTTGTATGATACCAAGTTGCCTGGCAACAACTGTTATATCTTAAAGTTTAAATTGTCTACGTGCATATTTTTTGGTGCTTAAATTGATCTTTCCACCAGCGACGCATGATTAATGTGCTGTATGGGTACATCGGGGAATATGCGGTCAATGAGAGCATTTTGCGATTCAACGATTGTGCAGAAATCAGTGGGCGATTTTATGCAGCCAGTATTTTCATGGACAGCAACTTTTCCATTGCCAATTATTGTGAGAATGTGTCAGAGGATAGATCTTGTAGCATTTGTACGCGCATGTTTCTTGTTAGCTGGACTTTTTCAACATAACGCCACAGTGACGATGATTTCAAGCAAGCGTTGATCTCATCAGCGTACGTTGAACATGGAATGATGGGAAGTGTTTGTCTGAAATAACATGAAAGGAGTAACAGAGTGCCACCGATAATATTTGTCGTTGTTTTTTATATCTCTGAGTGTTCTGTTCAACGCCTCAAGAGAATATTTGTGGGCCATAGTGCATTCATCCCAGATGATAATGTTGTACAGTTTCAGGACTGTGGCCATGGACGATTGTTTTTTTATGTTGAACACTGCGTCTGGGTTATTTTGAATTTTCAGAGGCAGTTTAAATGCTGAATGAGCTCTCCCTCCATCCAATAATATTGCTACAATGCCAGATGCAATTACTTCATAGTATTTTGGCGAGAATTAGCGAAATGAGAAATGTTTTTCCAGTTCCGCTTGGTGCATCCAAAAAGAAGAATCCACCTTGTCCCGCTGAAACTGCATGCATAATGCGATCGTAAACAAATTTTTGTTGCGTGTAACAATCGCTGCCATTTCTGCAGTATTGTACTGCAGCTCACGATTCATTTCGGTGTTCATTTAATCTGATGTACTCCGATATGGCTCACGCATACCGATATGACTGAGTGGTTATCTTGCTATGACAACGCAAAGATCCTCGATAGCAAACAATGCTTCATTATACATTGCGTCGCTGAATGTAATCGTTAGATCATTGCTCCGTGTATGAATTCGATGCAATATATCGTCAGTCATTGAATCTTTCTGTTTACCCCACAACGTGTCTGCTCGTCCCGGGAAACATGTATTCAACACTATAGCGAATAGTAGACGAATTTGTGTTGCTGTACAGCCCAATACTGCTTCAGCAAGCATATCGTCTCAGTCATTGTCGTCTTCCAGTAAACCGAGTGCAATGCATGCATCTTTCTACGTTGGATACTGTTGTCCATTCACTTTGCGTATATCTTGAAATGACAATGGGCCGGTCAAATTTACCAACAACAGTCGCAGATAGAAACACTCAGTCTGCCTTGAATGTCTGCGTTATTGATAATTTTCGTGAATGATTGTCCTCCATTATCAGTATTTCTTCGATGATATATTGGATATTCGTCGAAGTTTGTGATCGTGTCGTTGGTGAAATCTTTAGGTAAACGTTTTGTACATTTACCATCTGCCATGCAAGGCGATAAACGGTTCAGATCACCGCATAGGCCATGAATCATGTTCGTGGTAACAATATCGAACAGTAGTTGGTCAGTAGACGGATCAGTAATTTCCACAGAAATTACACTATCGATTTCTTCAGGGCGAATTTTGTCGATAAACCAAATCAAAATGTGTGCATGAGGTAATCCTCGCTTCTGCCATTCAACCGAATACATCCAGCAACGTGTGGGACCGAATACATGTACTTTTGTAATGAAGCTCATTAAAGACTTCAATTTTTGATTGAACACACGTGCTGTAATATCATGACGATGCATTGCGTTTTGGCCTGGCAATAATAAAGATGTTATATCCAGCCATTAAGGATTACATGTAAACGTTATAAATAAACACGGTCGTTCGCACTCGTGCACGAAAGCCATAGCGTCCTGTATGTATTCTTGCATATGACGTGGACTGCCTACGTACGATGATGGAGTTACCAATTTCGGCGGTGTCACCGTTCCTGATAGCGTGTCGCAAGTGAATGTATTCTTCCGCACGCAGTTTATTTTGATTGTGTCAAATGAATCGCAGTCGTTCGCTATCAACGTTCACGTCGATGCGAACATCACGATGAACACGTCGAATCATCATATGATACTCTTTAATATTAATTGAAAATAATCTCTAAATAAGTAATGATGTTTATAATGAATGAAGTACCTGTGGCGGGATCTTGTTGTTTAATGTTTATGCAATAACCGTCATGTCCCTTCTAGAAAATTAGCGGATATTGCAGAGCGTCGTATGAACGGCGTGTGTCAACGATGAACTCCAGATTATTGTTTCTTTTTCGAATCACAATTTCTCGAGTCTCTGTGCGGTCGCCAACTCTGATTCCAGCAACGTCTTCCACAACAGGCGCGTTGAATCTACGCACATGTTCTCCAGCTGGTGTTTTATTAGAATTGATGACAATAGCGTGATTGTCATTTTGTAATTCGTGCATGTGTGATTTCCAGAATTTCAATAATTCATGGTGCCGATTCAATAGGGCGTACAGCTCGCTGACGATGCGCCTGGCGTAAGGCGAAATGAGGTTAGTGTAGCCACAACGTGCATCCACGCGATTGGCGTCCTCACCGCTCTTGAATAATATGTGTAAAAATTTATGTGTTTCGTTTTGCATTGGCAGCAATGAGCCCACTTTGTGGTACACTTGGCATCTGATTTTGAACGTTGAATTGAATTATTGACCATTTGCCGCAGTATTATGAACTATTTCTGTTGCTCCGAATGATGTCATTTGGAAGCATGAATTGAAAGTCCGAATGGACATCAAAAAGAGGTTTGAATCTGGATCCGTGCCGATGAGCAAGCCGTTCAATGGTTCTGGTGGTGTCTCAATTTCTGATAGTTAAAGTTTTCCTGAAGCGCAACACAAGCCAGCTGGCTCATGTTTAAATTTAAGCGCATGACAATGGGGACATTCTTTATCCATTGCACCAATCAGAACTTTTGGATGAGCTGAAAATTCAATATCTGGCTCATACTCGAATGCGAGACGAAGAAATGAAGAGGATATAAAGGCTCGATGTACTTGTTGGCGTTGTTGCTCATTTGCTTTGTATGTATCAAATGCGAACCGGCATGAATGTCTCCGTTCCAATTGTCGTTGTTGATGTCGTTCAGCTCGTGTCTCTTGTGGTCGCACGCAATTGCGACATTCTCACACGCGCATTTTCGTTATCTTGTTGTATTTGTTCGTCAGTTCTTTCTGCACTTCTATTTTGCATGTTTGTTGCATTATTTGTTCGACGGCTCAAATTAGCCCCCCTGTGTCTTGCTGGCATTTTAAACACAGATACAATGGACCGTTTATCTATTTCTAATTTGCCAATTTGAATTGCGTGAACCACCAATTGTGTTTATACTTGGAAAATCAGTTATTGTCGAAAAAAAATGCCGGTGATTTGAAACAAACAATTGTATATGCCGACAAAAGTGGAGAAAGTAAATTTGTTGAAATAAGTATAAAAACTACAATAAATCATAAATCATTTTACGTGCGTCTATTTGTTTTAAATCAATTGTTATTTAAATTGAATTGGTAAAACATTTCACTTTTGGGCACACATGCCAACTCATAATAAATTCACAAAATTGGCAGCCCCAACTTTTTTTTGTTTGGAGTAACGGTCACTTTGTTTGCCAGTTTGCAAATTTATCAATTATATCAAGTTTGCCACGTTGCGTGAATGCTTTTATTGTCTTTCATTGTGGTCTGTTTCTGCGTTGCCATTAGTAACGGAACTTCATGCTGAGGGAGTGAGATCACAATACTGGCACGCTCATTGTCACATAAATAGACCAAATTGTTGTACTTGCTAATGAAAAACGGTGCGCCGATAATGTATTTGGTCTTTTGGTATTTTATTCCCAACCTGCCACAGTCACAAAACACGTATAAATTTCTTGTAACATAACAAATGCAGAATGAAATGTCAAAGTAACACGACGGTTAAATCTTGAAGTGACGCGCGAAAGAGCTACATATAACTGTCCATGGGACAAAACACTCAATCTCAGCTCAGGTCTAATCCCACAACGTTGAATGTTTGACCTTGTGATTTGTTAATTGTCATAGAAAATGACAATTTTATAGGAAACTGCAATCTTCTAAACCGGAAAGGTGGATCGGTTGGTATTAATGGAATCCGGGGAATTAAAACGACTTCTCCAGTTCCACATCCGGTCAGTATTGTACACTCTATTATGTAGTTTTTTAATGATTTTATCTGTAAACGTGTACCATCTATTACTTCACCTATTTGATCGTTGGCAGGTGACAAAATAGCTCTCTCCTTTGACCAAGATGTTGTCTTAGGACTTATGTTATCAATTCTACCAATTCTTGAAGATCATTTACCAAAACGCAAATGTTTTCATTCTCAAGATTAATTCTTCCATTGTCTTGTGGCATCTGTCCATTTCCTATTTTGAGCAAAACCTCTTCAAAATTCCGGTTTTCATGTGTAGGCAACGAAACTCTCATATTTGTTTTGAGTTCAAATATATTCACATGCGACCATCAGCACGTGTCCCTCTTGTGACAACCGGTAAAATTTGGCGAAAATCACCTTAGAATAATATTGTGCACCCACCCATAGCTGAGTTTGTGCTGCGCAAATCGCGCAATGTTCTATCTAATGCTTCAACAGAAGACTTGTTTGACATTGTAGCTTTGTCCCAAACAATTAATGAACAGTTGCGCATCAATTTTCCAGTATTGCTTTGTTTGGAAATACTACATACACTGTTAGTATCTTCAGTAGGAATTTTTAGAGGAAGTTTAAACGTTGCGTGTGCGGTTCGGCCTCCCTCTAAAAGTGTAGCTGCAATTCCGGATGAAGCAACAGCTATTGCAATTTTACCAATAGATCTTACTTTGGCTAAGAGCAAGTTAATTAGAAATGTTTTTCCGGTACCTCCAGGAGCATCAAGGAAAAATATTTTTCCTTCGTTCCTATCAATCGATATTAATAACGAATCGTATACTTTTTTTTGATCGATGTTCATGCGATGTTCATCTTGAGCTATAATTTGTAACAGTGTAGGTTGATCATAGGATGTTTCTCTTGTGTATTCACTGTTTAAATTCGAGTTCGCTATATTTGTAGGCATCGGCAGTCCAAAATCTTTAATAGATTTACCCGAAATAACTTCTACTACTTTGTTTAATTCTAACAAAGCTTCGTTAAAAATATTGTCATCATATTGGACATCTGACATTATCTCTCTTCGTCGCTGAATCAATATGTCTTCAGCCATATTTTCTTGATACTTATTCCAGAGAAATAGAGGGTCGCCCACTTGGCAAAATGCTACAATAATGGCAAACAAATACTTCAATGACCTTGCTGAACAGCAAATAGCAGCTTCCGAAATTGTATTATCCCAATGGGAGTTATCTTCTAAGAGACCCATCTCTTTGCACGCTGCTTGATACGTATTATAAGTTACGCCTTGTATAGTCCTGAGCTGTGCGAAAGGTGATGGACCTTTTATTATATGAAGAAACATTCTTAAATAGAAACATTCGCTGTTGTTGGGATGAACTACATAAACCCTCCCCAGCGCATTTGTTTTTTTTTTTACTTCCGGAAACCCTTCGACTGGAGCCCCTTGTTTTCTACGTTGGAGGGTTTTAGCAGTCTTATTCCATGTATAAAAGCTTGGAACTTTGTCATAAGTCAAGGTTTTTGCGAAATTATCTTGAGCACATAATTTAAAAAAGGCTGTTAACGTTGTATCCCGCGGATTTGTAACAACATCGGTAATGTTGTCTTCAGTAAAATAAACTCTTTGGCCATTTTCTAAATGAACGGCGAGATGGGTAATTGTGGGCGCTCGGTTATGTATGTCGAATGATAAAATCCTCCAGACTGCTTCCGAGCTACAGATATAACGACCAGATTGATATTTGTCTACCTCATTTGGCGATTGTATGCAAAATGTACCTTTATTAATATATTTTCTAACATATTGTATTGATTTAATAAGACTGCACATTTCTACGTTGATATGAGCTTCGAAAATTTTTAAAAGCAATGAGTTATAGGGAACGATCCAGCGGTTGCCAATTTCGTGGTTTCGCACAGTGGCAGTATGCCCACCCTATTCTGGCAGACGGCGACGATATTTAGGATATCCGTCGTCATTGGTAGATGTTTGGCTTTGGAATGATTTCGGAAATTTTTGGCTCACTTGCCTTCACGCATACATGGAGAATTAGGATTGAAAGATCCGCAAGGGCCATGTATCATTTGTTTTTTTACAATTTCGTACAGGGTTGGATCTATTTCTTCATTTGGCAGGTCCGTCGAAATGACGCTATCAATTTGATCCGGTCTAATTTTATTCATTAACCATACCAGCAGATGAACATGTGGCAAACCACGTTTCTGCCATTCTATAGTGTTCATGTGGCATCGAACTGGACCAAATATGTGAGCATTATTTATGAGAAATAGAAGTTTCTGCACTTTTAAGTGGAATACTCTGCTCACTATGTCATACCTGTCTTGTGGATTTAAATTGAATTAATTATTTTCTTTGATTTCTGCCCAGTTCGGGTTACATGTTGCAGTTATAAAAAGATTAGGTAATGTAATGTCTCACGTAAGTCATGGCATCCTGTAATTTTTCATGTAAATATTGAGGCCCACCAGTGAATGATGAAGGCAGTATCACTAATTGTCCAATTTCATTGCTGTGCTCATTCGACTGTAAAGCATCCTGAATGAACGTAGTTTCCTGCTCTCAATTTAGTTTGATTGTTTCGGATGTAAGCTAATCGCTCCGATTCAATTTTCGCATACTGATCGACTAAGTACTGGTTCGTTAACATTCCATACCTCAGTAAGAGGTTAAAATTTGCATGCCTTCTCATTATTCGATAACAATAGTAGCTCATGCATGAAACTGTTTTATGTAGACTGGATCAACTTGAGTAATATTTATAGTATACCGTCTTCTCCCCGACATAGCATCAAAGGATACTGTAAGCTGTCATAAGATCGGTGCAATTCGGATATTCTGTTCAAGTTGTTGTCACGATTGTGCAATACAATATCTCGTTTATCACAACTGCAACTTCACTCGTAGATGGGGAATTATAACGGTACGCTCTCAATAGCAGTTTTGAAAGACTGTACGTAGCTGTTATGGGAATGTAACAAATCTTGTAAAAGTCTTACCAGACTTTGATCCATTGGTTGTGCGACACAGTTACACCTCGCTGATGCTTGTGTTTCGGGATCTGAAATAAAATAGATCTGTAGAAATTTGTGATCGTCGCACCCATATGGTAGCAAGCCTCCTGCTAAATGATATACTTAGCCCTGTATTTTAAATGTAGGCATAAAACCTCGCTCAACAACCTGCGTACTCTTAAAATATGTCATTTGGAATGCATTGTTGTATCGGCGTATATTGCGCATGAATGTTTTTGATTTAGGATGATCACCCGTAAGAAGAGAGTAAAGTGGTTCAGGTGGAGGAAGAATTTCATGTAACTTTATTTTTCCTTGCAAGCAACAAAGACCTTTGGATACATCCTTCCATTTCAAAGCAGAGCAATATTCGCAGACAACCGACATTGTACCATTGAAACGACAGGATCATTCTTGTATTCAATAGAAGGAAGGTAATTCATGTCAGAATTTAACTTGTTTGACCACAAATTAGAAATCCTCATCGACCTGCGCTCGGACAACTCTAGGGCTCTCTGAGATCTGCGTCTATTTCTGCCATAACGAAGACGAATTGCACGTTCAACAGATGATTCTCTATTTCTACGTAAAGAACTAATTGATCTTGCATAGGACAGTCTGGTTTCCCTTTCTTCGTTAGTTTCATTATTCCGAAGTAAACGATATCTGTGTGCGTTTGGCGTGCTACGACCTATATTTGAACGGCTTGGCATAATTGATGTTTTGATAAGAAAAGATGTAAGCTAACTGCAATTACAATAAAAAGTTTTGTGTTGTACATTTTTTTCTTATATTGCAAGTAAACAAATGTTTCCTTTACCTTATAGTACGGCGTTAATGATAATAATGTTAAGGCTTCAATTATAATAATGATTACTTTAATTTAATTCTAAAATCACATTTGAAGAAACTTTGCTGTGAAAATAATGAAAAGCTGCAATACTGTAGTAGCAGTAAATGATTTTTCCTTAAATTATAACACTATTACAACTACATTAATTTTAAAAGCGAACATAACGGTACTCGCAAAGCCAACTTGTGAAATTATAAAAATTCAGTATTGGATAATTAATGATAATAATCATCATTATTTTTATTATGGAATCAATTATTTATGTACATGCAAATCTTTCTAAGGAAATTCTTTAATTAACAGTGAAAACCATATTAAAATACGTTGCCTGGTTTAGAAGTAATCAGTATTCTAACTTCTTGAAATTTTGACTCTGCTTTATATTATGTAAAGATAATTATTCTGATTATTCTGATATGTTTGACAAAGGCTACTTGATTGATTTTGAAATTTTTCTCTGAAAATACAAAAATCTCGATTAAAAAATGGGATAAGAATACCTTACGAACTATTCTCATACCTACCAAACATATAAAATTTCATAAAAATCAGTCGAGCCTTTTCGGAGGAGTTTACACACGAACAGTGTGATACGAGATTTTTATATAGAAGAAGAACCGAGGGATATACATAGTAAGAATAACAAGGGTGTTAGGCATAAGGAGCAACCCATAAACATTCACTCAAAATTAAATAACATTTATACAAGTAACATTTAAAGAATATATAATTTATGGAAAATACTAATGTTCCTAATGATACTGTTAATGTTGACCATAATAATAACAACTGAAATATCACAATCAATACTATATTGAACTACCAAAACTAAATTACAAACAATAAAATAAGTAGATACAAACAAAGCACTAAAACTGACACCAAAACAATTACTTAGTCATTTATTCGCACTTTGCCATTCGACCAGTGAAGTCGTGTGTTTTTTCGCTCGCAAGCTCAGCGTGAGAAAAACTTTTATCTTCATTCTATTGATTGAAAATTCTTGTGAATTTAATTTTATTTCGCTTTTCCATGCGAATCATTTCGTTCGTTAAGCGGAATTAAAACATACAAACAAAACAATAGAAACAAATTACAAAAACCTTAAGATGACCTTTGCTGATTAAAAAAACAACTCAGCAACAAAGAGCACAAGAAATGCATATTTCTCGTTTGTCTCTTCCTGCCCCAAAAACAAAAATGAATCTTCATTTTTAACCACCAAGTCGCCTGAGCGCAGGACAAGGTCTTCTTCAGATCAGAATCAGTAAAGAGGAGGAGACCTGAGGGAGGAGTTACGTTAGAACCTTCACCTCAATAAAACTAATATGTAAAAATATGAATAACGGAAGTAACTCAGATAACAAAATGTAAGATTCGATTTTTTCAACAGTTAAGTTTTCTTCAAAATTGTAACGTAGGTTACATCGTAAGTAAATTAGACGCTGCTTCTGCCATATGATAAATCCAATCGCTGAATTCTTTTATTAAGGCACTGAACTATCCCGAGCGTACATAGCCCAACTCAGCTTGTGATTACTTGTAGCTTGTCAATTAGTTCCTATGCCAGCATGGGGTTGTTGAGGTGGGCATCCAGGTTGCAAGTCTCAATTGTCGCGCATATTTTGCGTTCTGCCAAAGCGAACTCGATCAGGGCTTCTAGCTTGTCTTTAGGTGGCTGCAGGTTTCTTATCTTTTCGGTCATTTTCTTTGGCCTGCCGAAGGTAGGCACTGAAACCAAGGTGGGCAAGAGCATTTTATCTTTGACGAGTTCACGTGTGTTGCCTTTCAAACACTTCTGTAAGCGCAGCATATTTTCAGTGTGGGAGAAGCCGGCTACTGAAGTGCTATGGTCAAATGTGCTGATGAGAAATGGCCATTCTTCCGGATCGCCGCTGAATGTTGGTAGGTCCTTTGGTATAGCTTGACTATTTGAGAATTTGACAAGCTGCTGTTTATTGCCAGAAATTGACGAGACGAATCGTTCGAATTTGACGTACCTGCCGGGCTCAATAGCCCGAGTAGTTGGTATTTCTTCTCGATGTATCTCATTTCTGCTGCTCTCTGTTCCTCTAACTTGGCATTAATTGTTGCTGATGATCCGTCGTATTCGCGGACGCGTTAGAGATTGCCTGAACTCTTTTCATATTTTTGCTTGTTTATTCACTATATACACTGACGCTACTCAAAGCCAATATGTCATATTTTTCTTTTCTTTTCTTCTTCCCAACTATTCTAACAACCTGACATTGCAACTATCTCACTAGCACGATCTTTTTAACAGACTTGCCAGCCTCGATCATTGCAGCAGCGATTTCAGCCAAGCATATTTGTTTGACGTTAATAAAGGTCACCCTTCTTTGACAAGGCCATCCTCACCACTCACACGTCCCCGAGTGACTTGCTTTTCTCTTTTTTTTCTTCCCTCAAGTGATAGTTGCAACACAATTAGTTGCTTCCGGCCAGCTACAAATAATAGCTATCACTTCCATCCAGTGATAGTTACCAACACAATAATTGCTTACATCCAGCAACAAAATTAGCTATCTCTTCCATCCAATGATAGTTACCAACACAATAGCACAATAATTGTTTCCACCCAGCAAAAAATTGCCTATCACTTCCATCCAGTGATAGTTACCAATATAATTGCACAATAATTGCTTCCATCTAGCAACAAATATCTTGATACTCTCATAGGTACGATACTAAACATTTAATTGAACTTAAAATAGGATACATATCGTATTACTTCATTGTTACCAAAAATTCATTAACAACCAGATAACGTCTATAAGTCCTTTCATTTGTTGCTCCATACCATTCTCCATTCAGAGCATACTGTAGTCAGTTCGATGGTTGGCACAAGACTGAATCTTACTTTATTAAGTTCTCTTCACTTAACTCTAGGTACATTATTACTTAAAAATACTTATAACATAGCTTACACTAATGATAGAGGCGTGCTTACGACAAGAGAGAGATGTTTAGAATTCGGCCGTTCTGACGACACGGTTTTTTTGATCCTGACTTTTCCCACTTAACAATTTAACCATGCTACAAGCTACCCTATCACTTTTATCTATTCACTTTTCTTTACAGCTATATGATTTGGACATTTATCACATTCATTATCACTTGTTGTGTTTAAAACATTTTTTTGATACATGGTCTTTCGATTTAATTACATTTTGACTATTGTTAGTTAGTTAACATTTGACTTCTTCACCATTGTTTTCATTATGTATGTCAACTTCCCTTCCCTTTACTAGGTTTTGGGTATCATGTTCGTCTTCCGCATCTGACATGTGTGGTATGGTTGTGACTGTTTTATTTGCGTTTTCTATAGTTAATTCTTCTCTCAACCATGGCTTAATATTGGCGACTGCTGAATATACGTCATCTACGTCTTCTAGTAGGTATCTTTCGTTTCCTAACACTTTCGTGACTTTATAGGGGCCCTAATATTTTGGAATGAGTTTGCTTGATACGCCCTGCTGTGAACTAAAGTTTTTCACGACTACATATTGCCCTATGTCGATGGATATCTACGTAGTATTTGTTGTATATTTGTACTTTCTTTGATGTTTGTCTGCTTGGCTAGAGTCTGTTCTCAACTGATAAAATTTTTAACTTGTTCCTCTGTTATCATGTTTTCCTTTAGAGTATCAATAACTTGTCCCTTTTGGTTAGCTCCGAAAATCATAACGCTGGGGTGCTCTTGAATGGTACGTTGCATCGTATTACTTAATGCGAATTCCACTTTTTCTAAAGTTATATCCCAACATATTCTGTTTTCTAGTCCGTCAATGTTGCTATCATTCGCGTACAACTTAGCTGTTCGCTTGTGGTGAGCCAGTTGCAATCGTAATATATTGGATATTGTTGCTTATAAGAAAATCTTCGAATTCATTGGAAGTGAAACAACAAACTTTATCGGAAGTTATACATTTGGGGCGATTATAGTATCTAAAGTATTCTTTTAGTGCTATTATCGCTTCTTTTGTGCTAGTTGTTTTCTTCGGATACAATCTAACAAATTTTGAGTAAGCAGTGATCACCACTAAGATACGCTTATTTTTCGCATCTTTGCTGTGAATCGGACCGCAGTGGTCGATGTGGACCAATTCAAAAGGCGAAGTGCCTTTAGGAATCACATGCAAAAATCCTTCTTGTTTTCAATATTTTGGGGTGAAAGCTATACATTTTAGGCAATTTTTTATGTATTCAGTTGCTTTATGTTTGGTATTGGGAAACCAGTAGCTTTTTGAAATTAATTCTAGTTACAACTTTATCGACTCCTACATGATCCATCTCATTGTGATATTTGTAAAGTACATATCAGTCACCTTTTTTTCCTATAGACCACGCCATTTCGCATTTCGTATTGACTATGTTCACTCCTTTGTAGGGTTTCTTTGATTTCGCAAACCTTTTTGTCCTTTCTCTAGCAAATTACTAGATTTTCTTCAATATTTACTAAGTGCATCTACATGCTGCATCCGTTTTTCAGACCTATGCTCCAATCATAGTTCTGAAGTTCAAGAGCTCATCTCGCTATTCTAGGATTTAGATCTTTTCTTTTTGATGTCATCGTTGAAGAATTGCAATCAGTGACTATTTTGAAAGTTATACCATGCAGATAAACTCTGAATCTTTTTAAAGTGTAAATAACTGCTAATGTTTCTAGTTCGAAACTTTGATACTTGGATTCTGTCTGTGTTGTTGTTCGTTTTGAAAAATAGAAAACAGGGTGGAATAGTCCATCTTTTATCTTTTGCATAAAGATGGCTCCGAATCCAAGACAACTAGCAACGCAATGGAGTTCTGTTTCTTCTCTAAAATCATATATAGCTAATATTGGGGAGTCTAGTAATTATCTTTCAAAACATTGAAGCATTTGAACTGTTCCGGACCAAAGTTGATTTTTTTATCTTTCCGAGTTAAATCATATAAAGGTTTGGCAATAATGGAAAAGTCTTTTATGAGCCGTCGAAAATATGAGCATAGCCCAATGAAGCTTTGTTGGTTCTCTACAATTTTTTATTGCTTCCAGTCCTTTTTCATCCGCCTTAATTCGATTGCCCGTTATGGTGTAACCTAAATACACGACTTAATCTTGTGAGAATTCGCATTTTTCAATTCTGAGTTATAGTTTATTTTCCACTAACCTTTTAAAAATTTCTTGTAAAATGACAAAATGCTCAGTCATTTCTTCGGTTGCCAATAATATGTCGTCTAGATATATCGTTACTTTTCCACTTCTCACCATGTCAGCAAAAATTTTATTGACAACCCGTTGAAAAACGGATGGTGCATTACTTAGACCGAAAGGCATTCTTAAGAATTCAAATTGCCCTAAGGAGGTAGTGAATGAAGTATATTTTACTGAATTTTCGTTCATGAAAACGGGAAATCCATTTTTGAGTTCGAATTTTGAGAAAATCTTTTTATCCACCAGTCTATTTAAAAGGTCGTCTACGAGTGGAATCGGATAGTTGTCTTTAGCAGTTATCTTGTTAAGTATACGGAAGTCGACACACATTCTTGTTTCACCAGCCTTTTTCTTGACCAAGACAATAGGGGAAACGAACTCCGACTCACTATTTCTTATGAATCCCTTTGCCAAATATTCACCTAACGTTTTTTGAAGATCTAAACTCTCTGCATACGACAATCTCCTTTGTTTACAACTAAATGGCTTAGGATCAACTGCATTAAGAGTCATTTCGCATTTAATTCCGCGAGTTTCTAGTCGTTTCGACAATACGTAATGCTTCTGGAAAAAATCTTCAAAACATTTTTGGTTCGCAAAACTAGTTTTTGTTCCTACTACGTAGTTAGGTTGGCTATCTGCTTCGTATTCTATTGTTAAAATCTGGTTTTCATAATTATCGTCATTTGTGTCGGGTAACATTTTACATTTTTATTTGTCATTGCACGTTACTTTGTGAAATAATTTGGTAGTATTTGTAATCGGTGTTGCTCTTTCCAGCAGAATTTTTTCTGTTGCGCTTTCAGTTGTTAATATTAATTTAACTGTGCTTGCTGATAATCTATTCCTAGAACTATAGAAAAGCCCGATGAGTTGTCAGGCACCACTATTAATTCAATATTTATTGTTGCATTGTCAACTTCAAAAGTACAAAAAATGTTTCCAAAAATATTTAGCTTACTGCCATTTAAGCCATAATCAGATTTATTTATTTTAATTATGTTAATCTTAGATATAACGTAAGATTTTTTTTGATGAAACTTATTGGGCTTCCCGAATCTAACAGGCATGCTATAAAAAAACTTGCATTAATTTTAGATTTTAAAGTAACTAAATAATAATACCTTACGTATTTATTATTCTGCTGGGTCGCGACAGTCTTCTTGTAGTGGCTGGAGTCCTTAGCACGATGTCTAAATTGGCCGCAGGCATAGCACGAAGGCATGTTTTAAAAATTTTGCATTTGTGCCTGATGCGTACCTGGAAGTTTGAAATGCCCTCAACCATGTAGGTAACAAATCGGCTTCATCCACATCGACAAACTTTTCGTCTTTCTTCCAATTTCGTTCTTCGAATTTACGACTCATATAATTTTGTCTTCTTTTACCTCGAACACGTTTTTAATTTGACGTACAAGATCGTCAACACTTGTTTCTAGGTAATGTGGTTTTGAAAAGATCCACGATTTTGCACTTCCATCCATTTTGGCACAAATCAACGGGCTCATACTCCTATCTGACACTGTATACGTTTTCATTACGCTGTTTAGTTGCGCAAACCACACTTTGAAGTCCGCTCCGCCGTTATATGAAGGCAAAAGTTCTTTGAGTGTATTAAATGGTACATCCATTTCACTGTATTATTTCTCTTAACAACAGATCGTGCCCTCTTTCCAAAATTTTCCCTGCTCTGTCGTTTTCTTCTTTACTTCGTATTACTTGCTTTAACATTTCGTTGTTGCTTTTGGTGTTATTATGAACTATTTCATATAGCTGTATCTTTTCAGTTGTTTTTATTTCCGCTGAAATAGCTAAGACGTTGAAGTTTTTGTTATTGCTTGGTACGCTATGTTCCATTTCCTTAACACCACCGTTTAACATTGTTAGTTTTTGAACATTGCGGTTCTCCTGCACAGTTTCGTTGTGTAAATGCCCAACGTCAGCTATATAAACTTTCAAGTCCTCTTCGTTAGCTTCTTGCGCTGTGACATCAAGAATCCTTTGTTCACCGAGTGATTGTACTTGCCCTGATTCCTGGGGCGACACCTCATCTTCGAACTCTGACTGATCCATACAATTTTGCAATTTATCGGAAGGTATGTTATTAAGACGTTTTGTTAATGCTGCCTTGTTGCCGCTTAAGGGTAATTTAAGGGACTCGCAATAACACTTTCGTGGTCGAGTGTGAAATTATTTTGGTCTAACATGTTTGATTTTCACAGATTTACAATACTTAAATTTTAAACAAAAGAATAAAAAAAATTGCATATGTTCTCTTTTCTTCGTATATTCCCTTGTTTTTGTAGAACACACAATGTGTTTACTTGCATGTTGTTGTTTTAAACATTTTTATACACATAAACTGCATATTGTTGTTGTGGAAATGTAAACTCTTTGTTGAGACTTTTCCGGTGGGTTTTCCAATAATTTTATTATTTGGGATATGGCAATAGAAATACACATTCTGTGAAAATTTCAAGTGTCAATTTTTGGAAAATCCACCAGAAAAGTCTTAATAAAGAGATTACATTTCCACAACAAAAACATGCAGTTTGTGTGTATAAAAATGTTTATTACAACAACATGGAAGCAACCAGCGAATGTACGAAGAAAAGAGAACAAGAAACACACAGAAGCTTGCAGTTTATCTCATTTTTGTGCAAGAGGGAACATCAGACGGCAAACGTAAACACATTGTTTAACACAACAACAACAACTACACACGCCAAAGAAACCAAAAGCAATATACAGACGGACAGATAGACAGAATGACAGACAGACTCATAGAGCTGATGAAGAATATATGTATTTACTTTTTGTGGTTTCTCTTTGTCTCCTTCTGTGTGTTATGCCAGCCATACATTATGCCATCGATTGTACGATCAAGATCAAGCTAAATGAAATTGTACAATCAGTTGCATAGTGTGTGGCCGGCATTATAAACTTCTTGACAAACTTATAGTACTATTCAAGCAATAGTACAATAGCTTGACAATTTTTCAGAGAGCAAATGTAAATTTTTCATCAAATGATTCTTTGCCATTAACTAACTTTCTTCACGAAAAAGTTTGTCTTTACATAAATAATAATCCGAACAAATCAACAACAAAATCTGGAACTACAATAGATGCAATTTTTTCACGTTATATCGAAAACATCGAATCACGGGCATGTATCACATATTTTAGCTATCACCATTAATATCAGTAATATTAATTGAACCGCCAACCAACGAACCAGTAAATATTGAATAAAATAATTCAAAACAGGATAATTTTGGTCTTATTTATTATTAACTGAGTACTCACAAAGAACATTAAATATAAGGTTGTAATTGTCTACTTTTATTTTTAATAATCCAGCTTACAGTCGGCTGCGATAAACCTGATCTTCATGGTCTAAAAAAATTGGGATTTAAGTTAATTCTAGAATGAAGTCGATGTGTACTTACCTATATCGCTTTGTTGGACGTTTCGACCCAAAAAACGTAAGGTGCAGAGCACTTGCAAGCTTATGGGAACAGACAGACCTTTATTGTTCTTCTGTTCTTTTATGTCAACATGTCAATAATGAACTGTGCTGTGTTTTCGTCAAACCTGTACCGAGAGTAAATGTCTCTGTCATCTAATTCGAATGGATCAACACCTTTGCTGTAAATTTTACTGCGCCTCATTAATTTCATGTCAACCACAATCTCAATTTTAATGCTTTAATTTTTTATTTTTATCAACTTTTTCACTTACAAATGACACTTTGGAATCGACTCAGTAATGACGTCAGCTGTAACTAAGTTTTTAGTTGCAGCTAAGGATATAAATCGACTATAAATAGCTTAAGTTACAACTTAAGTAAAGTTTATACTTAAGCTGTGACTAAATACGACTATGAATATGCGCCTTTAACTCTAGCTTTTGTTTGAGCATATCTTGTCCTTGTCCCCCTTGGCCGACTTCTCAAAATTATTCACAGCCCGTTGTCGTATTTCCTTTATATCCATCTCCCGGATTTGCTCATCAAAAAGTATCAATCATCTCAATAACTGAAGAGGACTATACATCGTAACTCGACTCACAGTACAGTTCAATGCTAACTGTACATCAGGCAATGCTTCCTGCCATGAACGCTCCCCACCAGCTTCCACTGCCGTTAAAGTATTTTTAAGCATTCTCATCACCCTTTCAATTTGTCCATTTGCACGAGGACTGCCTGTTGCCACCAAATGCAAATCAATATAATGTAAACGACAGAATTCGCGAAACTCAGAACTACTGAAACAGCGGCCCTGATCAGCAATAACACGCCTCGGTGCACCAAACAATGAAATACTTGTTTTTAAGGCCCCGATACTACTAGTCGAATTGATTTGCTGTGTATGATGTAAAAACAAAAACTTGGTGAATGCGTCAATGAAAACGAAAATTTACTCTTTCTGATCATTCTTAGCGCAAAGCGTCCCCGTTGCGTCTATATGTACTGTGCGCCATGGAATGGGAATTTTCGATACAGAATGAAGTTCACCCTGAACCCTATCAGAATTCGTTTTGGGAACCTTACATGTGACACAATTGTCCACAAATTTTGACATACCCTCAAACCAATAAATTTTGTAAAGCTTTTCTAATGTTTTCTCCCAATGAAGATGCTTCACGGCTTCATGAACCGAGTTAACCAAAGACCACCTTAATGGTCGAGGAAGAATAGGCAAACAAAGTGTCCTGCAGTAACGCTGCACTTTGCAATGCAAAACACCAGACTTCATTTCATACGTATTAGCTAATTTTTCATTCAGCATATCCTCCTTTAGTGTTGCAACAATATTGGAGATATCAACATCACGTTGGTGTTATGTAATGAGCCAGGTCTTAGAGCTCTCTATCATGTTGTTTTCTTTGTGTTGTACTTGGTCAACAGGCAAACCAGGTAACGGATTTCTATAGAAAAAATCTGCATGAGCCATACGGCTCCCATTCCTATGAATAATATAAAATCAAATGTTTGCAAGAAAGCCCACCACCTATGAACCTTCGGTGTCAAATCCAACTTGGTACGCGACGACTTCAACGAATTGCAGTCAGTCACAACCGTAACATATAGGAAATGCCTTAAATGCTTTACTGAGTTGAAAACCGCCAGAGTTTCCAACTCATAGGAATGATATCTTGACTCAGCACACGTGGTACATTTACTGTAATAAGCTACCACCTGTAGTCTATCATGATTCTTCTGCATCAATACTGCCCCATAACCCACAGAACTTGCATCTGCATTTAGTTCAGTTGGACTGTTTGGATTAAATATGGTTAAGACCGGCTCATTAGTCAGGATATCCACAATCTGCCTTCTATATCTTCGTGAACAGATTTCCATTGAATTATGTTTTTAGGAGACCTAGTCAATGCATAAAGTGGAGCCATCCTAGAGGAAAACTTGGCACAAACTGGCGGAACTGATAAAGCCCCAAAAATTGGCGCACATTCGTAACGGTCTGCGGCGGAGGAAGGGCAACCAATGCTTCCACTTTCTTTAAATTTGGTTTTTAGGAACCCACACTTCATGACATAAAATGAAAACCCAAAGTGTCCAACACCTGTCGAAGCCTTTTCAAACTCTATAATACTTATAGACTACTGCAAAACTGTACGCCAAATCACCAAGTGTCCCTATGATGGTACGTTGAAACACTGCAGGGGCATTTCGTAACCCAAATCGCATTGACAGATACTCATAATGACCATCTGCTGTCACAAAGGCCGTTTTCTCTACAGAATCGGGATGTATTGGCACTTGATGATAGCCACTGGCTAGTAAAAAAATGACAATCATGCAACCTATTGATCTGATCTGATATCAAAGGCAACGGAAATCTATCAGGTATAGTGTTATCGTTTAGTTCGCGATAATCAATGCACACCTTTCTGACCCGTCTTTCTTCTTAACCAGTAATGCTAGACTTGCATAACGAACTATCTCACGCTTAATTGGACTTAATCTATAAGGCCGTCCACACAATGTCTTACTTGGGTCTCTTAACCGAATTTGCATTCGAGTGACAATGGCAACAATTCTTGGAGTACCCTTGATGAAATTGTTTTTGAATTCACTAATGTCGCGATGTCTCATAGGACAAAAACGGCAACAGAACCAGACTCCAATACATTTGCAGCTTGTAGTGTGGATAAGTGCAAGCTAATAGAGATATATGTATAAATAACAATAATGATAATAATAATAATAGAGACTAAATAAAAGCTTAAGTCTAAAGTTAAAGTTTACTGTACAGATTTGCTTTTTTAAAGAAGTTAAGAATAAGATTAATGTTAGAGGATGGATCGGAAAAGATTGAGATTGGGTCTATATTAGCGAATGTAGAGGATCTGAGGTGGTACAAGGAAGAGCAGGCAAGCTTTGCTGCTAAATCTGCCTTTTTCAGTGTGGCTGGGAACCCAGATAAGTTTTATTTTGGGGAATTTTGTATTAAGTAGGGATCTTATTGTTGAGGCATAGTAGTTGTGGTTATTAAAATTGGCTATAGCGGAAAGTGAGTCAGAACAAATAGCCTGTCTACTTGGCTTACGTATACAGATGCATCATGGATTGCAATGATTTCAGCTGCAAATACTGTTGAATAGTGGGGTAAGAGACCTGATTGGGTTTGTTACGGTAGAGATGCCAAAGCCTGTAATTTCGGATGATTTAGAGCCGTCAGTGTATATAAAGTTGTATTTAGAATGTTCGTTTTTGAGGGAAAGGAAGTGTTGTTGGAAGACTATTGAAGGAGTGTTGCTTTTATTAAAAGCAGTAAGAGATAAATCTATCGAGTCATAAATGTTTTGCAAGTTGTATTTTTTTATGTTAATGGTTTTGATGGGAGAGACGGGAAGATCAAGTTGTTTGCAGATATTTATCGCTCTATCCACTGTGCTTAGGTATTTTTGTTTTATTTTTGAAGTTTTAATAAGGTTGTATAGAGCTGTGTTGGAGGATAGGATTAATATTTTAGAAAGTTTGCCTGTCAGGAAGTTGCATCTATTTTCTATTGAGTAAATATTAGATTCTAAAATCATGTTCAAAATGGGTGTGGTCCGAAAAGCACCTAGAGCGGTTCTAATTGCTGCATTTTCAATAGATTTAAGTTTGTTAAGATACGATTTAGGGGAGTGTCCAAAAATTGGGAGACAGTAGTCTATTTTTGAAATAAGGATAGCTTTTACCACTTGAATTAGAGTTGAGGTGGTACAGTTGTATTTCTGGCTGGAGAGGTGCTTGATAATATTAAGTGGTTTTGTTAGCTCAACTGCTAAGTTAGCGATGTGAGTGTTCCATCTATATTTGCTGTTAAGGGTAAGGCCTAAAATTTTCAAAGAGTTTACAGACGGGATGATGAGATTGTCGATGCGTATATTGTGGTAGCACTTTAATTTGCGGCAGATATGAAGATGATTAGTTTTATCTGTAAAAAGAACGGCACCTGAGTAGTTGCACCAGTCTTGGATACTATGAAATAGTTGAGATAGATCTGTCTGGGGACTTTTTTGCATATTAAGATCAAGTAGTAGGTGGAAATCATCTGCATATGCGCAAAATTTTATTTCCTTGTGAAGTGCTAAGGTTTTTGTAAGGGCGTTGTAGGATATGAGGAAGAGGATTACAGAAATAGGTGAACCTTGTGGTATGCCATTATTAAGGGGGAAGCTATTGGATAGAGTTTTACCTGTTTTTACAATAATTTTCCTGTTTAACATAATATTTTTAGCATAAGCGATTATTTTGGGCCCTAATTTCCATTCTTGTAGTTGGTTTACAATGGTGTGTATGCCAATCTTGTCGAAAGCCTTGGAGAAGTTAAGAGAAATTATGGACAAGTGACGCTTGGATGAGATAGCTCGTGTTGCTAGGAGATTTATATAAAGTAGATTATCTAGAACCGATTTGCCTCTCTTAAAACCATACTGGTTGTTGTGAATGAGTTTGTTTGTTGAAACGAACAGGGGGCTGTTATTGATTGGTTGGGAAGTGGAGTTTGGTTGTTTCAATAATTTTTGGAAAAGGGTCCAGTCGGCTGATTTTAAATTAAATGTAGGTTTGGCAATGAGATTTGGTGTAGAGGTGGAGAAGAGAGAGAGAAAGATTGGAAAGTGATCGCTTCCGCAAAGGTTGTCAGATATTTCCCATTTAGTGTAAGGTGTCAGTTGAGAAGTGCAGAGGGATAGGTCAATATGGGTAAGTGTATTGTGGGTTGAGTAGTGAGTTGGCGACATATCGTTTAGAAGGGTAAGGCTAGAATGTTGAATGTAACTTGCTAAAGTTTTGCCTCTTTTATTTTCTTGTGGGGTACCCCAGCTGTTATGCCATCTGTTGAAGTCTCCGGTAATAACTGAAGGGTAGTTTAGTTTGGAAAACATATTATGAAGGATATTATTGTTAAATGATTTCTTTGGGGTATGTATGCAAATAGAACGGCGAATTTCATTTTGGAGTGCACCAAGACAGCAGATGCATCAAAGTCATTATTACGTGGTATTGTATTATGGTGTATTGAATTGTGAATTAATAGGGCGACACCGCCATATGAATTGTTAGAGGAGTTTTGATGGTGCATGATATAGTTAATTGGGATGGGTACATTTTTAAGGGAATGTAGATGGGTTTCTTGTAAGGAGATTATTTTAGGGCTATGGTGTTTAATTAGTATCTGCAACTGGCTGTAATTGTTTAGATAACCATTAATATTCCACTGTAAAATATTTAAACAAACAGTTAGATTTCTTAAGTTAGAAATAATTGAAGAAAACCTTGGCGGATAGCCAGTTGTGATAAAAGTGAGTATTTGGTCATAAGATCAACAGAAAGGAGCTCCAGGTGTTAAGGAAGATGCCTGTGAGGACGACGGTCCCCGCGGAGGCACAAAAGCAAAAAAAAAAAAAAACTTGTGCGTCTTCCCGAGGACCGCCGACCCCACAGGCATTCAAGTGGTAAGAAAGAAAAATTAGATAACTGTCGCTAAGGGATGAATCCAATTTTGGTCTTTTCTCTTTTTGCTTGTTCTTATTATTTGTATTATTATACTCTTCACGGGAGTGAATAGTATTATAAGTTTGTCATGAAGTTTGTAAGACACAGAAGGAGACATAGCAGACCACATAAAGTATATATATGTGTGATCAGCTCGATGAGGCGAATTGATTTAGCCATGTCCGTCTGTCTGTCTGCATGTATGCAAACTAGTCCCTCAGTTTTTGAGCTAGAGAGCTGAAATTTCGCACATAGGTTTCTTTTTATCATCTGCATGTATGCAAACTAGTCCCTCAGTTTTTGAGCTAGAGAGCTGAAATTTCGCACATAGGTTTCTTTTTATCATATGCAGCACATTTGTCGGAATCAGCTGAATCAGACCACTAGGGGGGTACCTCCCATACAAGCCCCCCTTTAAATTAATGTTCTTATTAAAAAAAGGAAATTTGGACACTATAAGTTTGTAATTTATAGCCATCAATCATGTAAATTTCATGATCCTAGGGCTACCATGTGGGGTACCTCCCATACAAACCCCCATTTAAATTAATGTCTTGTTAGACAAAGTTTTTTGTTTTTTAACGTATAGAACAGAAATTTGAACTCTATAAGTTTCTGATCTATATTCATCAACCATATAAATTTCATGATCCTAGGGTTACCAGGAGTGGTACCTCCCATACAAACCCAAATTAAAGCAAAGTCGAAATTTCAAGAAGTTAGAATACTGATTACTTCTAAACCACGCAACGTATTTTGATACGGTTTTCACTGTTAATTAAAGAATTTCCTTAGAAAAGATTGCATGTACATAAATAATTGATTCAATAATAAAAGTAATTATGATTATTATCAATAATTATCCATATTTGTCATTCACTAAAAACAGCAACACTTTTTTTGACATTCACCAAAACAGGTATTTGTAATTCACTACAACATCAAACAGCTCTTTTTGGTTCACAAAACAGTTGAAAAAGAAGTTCCTTCCCCATTTACCAATACTGTATTTTGATAATTTCACAGGTTGGCTTTGCGGACGAGTTCCGTTTTGTTCGCTTATAAAATTAATTGAGTTGTAATATTGTTATAATTTATGGAAAAAACATTTACTGCTACTACAATATTGCAGCTTTTCTTTCTTTACACAGCAAAGTTTCTTGAAATGTGATTTTGGAATTAAATTAAAGTAATTAATATTATCATTTAAGCCTTACTATAAGGCAAAAAGAAAAACATTTGTTTACTTGCAATACAAGGAAAAAATGTCACCTACCAATGATCAAATAGGTAAAGTAAATCATTTAATTCTGTCAAAGATCAATGGACTGACTCAAACATACTACTCTGTAGACAATGCTATTGATATGGAAGAGGCTGTTCATTTCCCAACAGAATTTCTTAATTCTCACAGCCTTCTGGTTTGCCCCCACATAAATTAGTTTTCAAAGTAGGGTGTCCCTATTTTATTACGGAACCTTAATCCACCGAAATTGTGCAATAGTACACGTTTACAGATTAAATCATTAAAAAAAAATACATAATAGAGTGTACAATACTGACCGGATGTGGAACTGGAGAAGTCGTTTTAATTCCCCGGATTCCATTAATACTAACGGATCTACCTTTCCAATTTAGAAAATTGCAGTTTCCTAAAAATTGTCATTTTCAATGACAATTATCAAATCAGAAGGTCAAACATTTAACGTTGTGGGATTAGACCTGAGCATTCAGTGTTTTCCCCATGGACAGTTATATGTAGCTCTTTCACGCGTCACTTCAAGACAAAATCTGTTCGTATTGTGCAATGACAAGAAAGCTGTAAATATTGTACACAAAGACATATTGTAAACAAAATTTTGTTAAAAAATTATTAATAAAATTGCATGCTATCAATACCAAAGCAATATTTTTTAAATTGCACCCGTACAAAGCGGGGCGGTTTGCTAGTTTAAAGAATAAATTTACAATAAAATTGCCACTCAAACTGATGTGATGCTAAGAAAGGAAGGTTGGATGTAACCTGGAGGATCGTGAAGAGTATTACATCATTGGCACAGCCAATGATAGCCTTCTTTCTGATTTTTGTTAATAGGTTGTTGAGTTATTTTAAGTTTGAGATCAGAGTAAGCTTTGATGTAAAACTTTTGTCATCTTCAATGGGTCAGGATTCCCCATCTGCGTCCATTACGTCGATATATGATGTTGGAGTCCTTGGGTCTAAATGAATGGGTGGTGAAACACGGTGTCCAGCTTATGTTGAAGGTTTAGAGGAGGTTGCCGTCATTGCTATGGAGGTGGTATTAGAGATGACAGTTGTGTTTTGAGTATTGCTGTTATTGTAATTGGCTAGTACTTTGGAGAATTGTGCATCGCGTTGTAGGTTGCTGATGTTTTAAATGTTGAGTGCGGATTTGTGGTCTACGTTTTCTTTGATTTTAATAGCTGTTAACTCCTGTTTTTTAATAAATACTGGGCACTTCTTATCGACTGGAGCGTGATTATTTTCAACTTCTGGATTATGTTTGCAGTGAATGCATGACTTTACCTTAGAGCAAATTTCGTTCTCACTTGTGTGGTATGAGCAATTGGGACATTTTTAATTTTTCCGGTATAGTGTGAGAAGCAAAGGTAATAATAAGAAGTCCAGTTTCTATTAAAGAGTTGTCTTGTTTCTCTTTGATTTTGTAGACATCTGTAACTTTTTGTGTTTTATGTTCCTCTTTTATTTCATTTATATATTTATCTCTGGTATATTTCTAAGGTCGTTAGAGTATATTACGCCAATTTTATTTAATTGTGAAAGTTTTGTAGCTTGAGCGTCGGTTTTAGTTTCTACGAGCTTTTTTTACAAATATCTACATACTTCACCTCCGCACGTGTAGTGATACATTTTGAAAGCTTTTATTATCAGTTCTACTAATAACAATATATTTGCCTGCAGAGAAGCTTTTCTTGATTGCTGTTGTTGAAAATAACTTGTTCACGTCTGGCGGTTTATTCATGTTGGATGATGAGCCTAAGCTCTGTAGCTGCTGCTGTTGTTATTTCTTTTTGTTTTGTATGAATTGACAGAAACGGTAGTTAATGCTTGCTATTTTTAGTAACGGTGAATTTCTTAAAAGCTTATGTTATTACAATTGTAGCCTGGTGGTTTTTGTAAACACAACTGATCGCAAAGAGATTCAGATCAGAACTGTGAATTAATAATAATAATATACATATGTACCACAATATACAAGTTAAAAACTAAACAGACAATGATGACAGACTACAACCAACAAAAAAGAAGTGACAAACAATGCTTTGTGCTGTCACAGCAACATATTCTATTGGATCATTGAATCACAGCATCATCATGATGGGAAGAGACATTAATTTCCTTTCTCCTCATGATGATGATGATGTGTATGCCAATGATTTGATATTATCAGTTTATTATTTGTCCAGTTGTTGTTTGCATTTCGAGCGTTTAACCCATTTTTCGACATTTAATTATAATTAATTTTTACACAACAAAAATAGGAAAACACATATAATTTAGATTTTAATTATTTTTTTTTGCATTGTTCTCAAGGGAAAAAAAAAACTTTAAAAGAAGATAAATTATAATACATTAATTAGGTTTAGTGGACCAAAAAGTCGATAATTTTCTTATACCTCATGAATTTCACGTAGTAGAAGAAAATTTTCGCATACCATGTGATAGAATACTTGGTATAGACTTCATGAAAAAGTATAACTCTAAACTGGATTTCCAAAATGAACAAGATTGGTTGATACTGAGACCAGGGAATTTTCATACTGAAATTCAAATTCGTATTATACATGCAATAGATAATAAAAGTGAAATATTGCTTGCTAGATCGGAAGTGATAAGACAAGTGCAAATAATTAACAAAGAAAAGACAGTTGTGATATTCAATCAAGAACAACAACCTGGGTAATTATAGCAAACACCATCACAAATGGTACAAACGCACTGATCAGGGTACTAAATACTACAACAGAGGACGTAACACTAATATGCAATTTACACCAAAGCACATCAACATCAACATTGATATGCCTACTGATACGTATCAGATTCGACAACAACCACAAGGAAAATGACGTCATTCAGGGGTTGTTGTTATAGAATGTGATGGGGATCAATAGTCGCATCAAGAACTGATGTGCCTTGATATGAAAATTAATAATGGTCTCTTTAGACATTTCTGCAGTGCTGCCAGGTTTTTGTGTTTTTCCACCTGTCGCATCACTAAACAGCAGCTGATGGTTCAAAACATTGTTAAGTAAACAATAAATTGACAATTTTTTTTAAAAGAATTTAATAAAATTAGTATCAGGAATGAAAAAGGGAATTGCAAGAATTATTTGCATATGTTGCAAAATGTTCTAAATCATGTATTTTCCACAAACTTTTAGTTTTTATTTAACCAACGTGCTCGCAAGCTCCACGTGTGTGTATAACCAAAACAAAAAACAGCTATTCGTGATGCAAAATATCCGGTGTAAACGGAAAACCCCATCAAAGTGATGTACTTTGGTGTAAATTGCATATAAAATTTAATAAAATTACATATGAATCAATAGACAAGTACGAAGTACTGCCATATGTAGTGAACAACAACAATAGAACAGAAAAGCTTTTAGCAAAACTAACATTCCCCAAGTTATAAAAAGAAAAGCTTACAAAATTGTGTGTACAGGAAGGAAGAACCAATAACTGCAAACAATTTTTATAAACAAAAACTCAGACTGGGTGATAAGACACCAACCTATATTAAAAATAATCGTATACCAGAAGCACATAAACAATACAGACAGGTCGAAAAATTAAAAAAGGATGGAATTGTTGAACCATCAATATCCGAATAAAATAACCCAAAATTACTGATTCCAAAGAAACCACTTCCGAATTCAACAGAAAAAAGATGGCGACTTGAAGTAGATTATAGACGAACTAACAAAATAACTGCTAGTTGTCAAATTTCCTTTACCAAGGATTGAAGACATAGTTGATCAATTAGGACAAGCAAAGTACATCTCATGTTTAGACCTGATGTCCGGATTCCATCAAATTGAATTAGAAGAAAAATTAAGAAACTTAACATCAATAAATGGGTCATATCGTTTTAAACGTCTACCTTTCAGACTTAAAATCGCGCCCAATTCATTTCAGCGTACGATGACCATAGCTTTTACTGGGTTAAAACCTTCACAGGCTTTTCTCTATATGGATGATTTGGTTGTGATCGGATGTTCCAAAAAGCACATGCTAAAAAACTAAACCGACGTGTTTAAGATGTGCCGGAAACACAATTTAAAACTTAACCCTGAGAAATGTTCTTTTTTCATGCATGAGGTAACATACGTAGGTCACAAGTGCACAGATAAAGGCATTTTACCTGATGACAAAAAATATGAAGTCATCTATAAGTATCCAATACTCAAGGATGCTGATAGCCAAGACGATTTGTTGCATTTTGCAATTATTATAGACGATTCTTAAAAAAATTTGCTCAACATTCACGTCATATAACAAGACTATGTAAGAAAAATGTAGAGTTTCAATGGACCGAGGAATATAATAAAGCATTCGAATATTTAAAAAGGGAACTAGTACAACCTACTCTATTACAATACCCAGACTTTGATAAACAATTTTGTATTACGACAGATGCTAGTAAACTCGCGTGTGGAGCTGTGTTGAGTCAAGAACACAATGGCTTGCAAATGTCTGTCGCATGTGCTTCAAAAACATTTACACAAGGAGAAAGTAATAAGTCGACTTGTGAGAATGAGCTTACCGCTATTCATTGGGCAGTTCAATATTTTAGACCTTATGTGTATGGACGTCATTTCTTGGTCAAATCAGAAATTGAAAAACCCAAGCTCTAAACTCACACGAATGAGGCTAGACTTGGAAGAGTATGACTCCACGGTAGAATATCTAAAGGGGAAAGACAATCGTTGAGTCAAAAGATCTGAATAATACAGTACATAAAATACTGATTACAACAAGATCAAAAACAAGACAAGAATGCGCAGACAATTCTAAAATAAAATCGCAAAATATAATTAAGCCCAATGTTTATGAAGTCATTAATAGTCAAGAAATTAAAGCTTACACCCACTAAATACTCATTGCAGCATGGGAAAGCGATAAATTCAAGAATAAATGTTGATGATCTCCATTCAAAAAAAGGTTTTGACCTAGGTCAATTCTTCCCAAGGCTAGAAAAAGAAGCCGGGGTATTGAAGATCAAGCAACTCCAAATGGCACCTAGTGAACAAATTTTCGAATTCGTATCACTTAATCAATTTAAAGAAATGGGCAAAAAATGTTTAAAACATTTAACAGTAGCGCTACTGCCAAAGGTGACCACAATAAACAATAAAGAAAATGCGAAAATAGAATCAATTCTGTCAAATTTCATGATGACCCTATACAAGGAGGTCACATAGGCATCTCGCGTACATTAAACAAAATAAAAAGAAAAGAAAATACCACTGGAAAAACATGATAAAAGACATAACCAATTATGTCAAAAGGTGTAATAAGTGTCAACTGGCCAAAACAACAACACACAAAAACACCATTAACTAAAGTTAAACAGAAACACCCACAAAAGCATTTGAAATTGTATTTTTAGATACGATGGTGGGTCAATAAGTCCTTAGCAAATCCAACAGATAACGCGACTATTATTGTAAACGGTCTGTTTTCATGCAGCATCACTACCGTCTAGGTATGCTGTGAAGTTTCAGCCAGTTCAGTTGAGTTATTGTGTGTTTCTCGTGCATTGAAGAAAAAAAATTTGTTTGTTTACAAAAATGGAGAAAATTGAGTTTAGATCTATTATTAAACATTTTCATATAAAAGGCTCAACAGCAAAGGAAATAAAAAGTGAGTTGGATTTAGTCCACGGCACATCTGCTCCTTCACTTGCAACTATTTATAACTGGTTAAATGAATTTAAACGTGGTCTTACATCAACAAAGGATGAACCACGCTCAGGACGCCCTGTAGAGGTGACTACGCCAGAAATGATCAATAAAATCCATGTTATGGTGTTAAGTGATCGAAGATCAAAGTTGAGTGAGATATGTAGTTGAGGTCACAGGGATATTAAAAGTCAGCGTCATTTCTATTTTACAAGAAAAATTGTGTATGAAAAAGATTTCGGAAAGATGGGTGCCGCGTTCGCTCACAGTCGACAGTAAACGCAATAGGGTGGTTGCCTCTAAAGCTCTGTTGTCGCTCATGCAACGTAATCCGAATGAGTTTTTTCGTCGGTTTGTGACTGTAGATGAAACATGGATTCACCACTACACTCCCGAAACGAAAGAACAATCAAAACAGTGGATTTTGAAAGGCGAACCATGTCCAAAGAAGGTAAAAACCGTAAAATCAGCTGGTAAGGTTATGGCTACTGTTTTTTGGGATGCACGTGGAATTATTTTCGTTGACAATTTGGAAAAAGGAAAAACAATAACAGGTGAGTATTATGCATCTTTATTGGATCAGCTAAGAGAAAAAATTGAAAAAAAAACGGCCTCATTTAAACAGAAAAAAGTCCTCTTTCATCAGGACAATGCCCGCGATCACACTTGTTTACGATCAATGGCTAAAATTGAAGAAATAAAGTTCGAATTGGTCGCCCATCCACCGTATTCGCCAGACTTAGCTCCCAGTGACTTTTTCCTATTCCCAAACAGTGGACAACGTTTTTTTCAAATGAAGAAGTCATCGATCAAACAATTGCTTATTTTAAGGACCTTCCAAAATCTTATTTTTCTGTCTGGTTAAAAAAATTAGAGAAACGTCTAACCAAGTGTATAGAGCTCCAAGGAGATTATGTTGAAAAATAAAAAAAATTTACCAAAAAAAAAATTGTTTTAATGCTTTTTTCTAAGGACTTATTGACTCATCCTCGTATTATAATATTTTTATATAAATACATATATAATTGATTCTTTCCACTTCAGATAAACAGCGCTAGTCCAATGAAAAACATTTGTCAAAAATATTTATTCATTCCAGGCTCATCGACGGAGTCTGAAAGGACATTTAGCGAGGCATGGCAAATAGTATCCAACTGTCGATGTGCATTGAAACCGGAAGTTGTAGACATGTTGTTATTTCTGAATAAAAATCAAAGCTTTAACTGATCTCCATATGTATCAATAATTACAATGCTCCTAATACCAATGAAGAGTTAATTGATTATTTTAAAATTAATTTTTATATATTTTTAAGAATCCCATGTAGAAGATAATATTGTTTAATTCATTGTTTTTGTTTTTTATTAATAAATGAATTTTTTATTTGTGGACATGTTTTCCCGCTTTTTTTGCGTTTTTTATCAAAAACAATCAAAAGCATCGATGGTCGCAAACATCGATGTTTCTCCAGCTCTAATGTATAGAGAATGTGAATAAAAGTGAAGTTGGTACGACACAGCCACGGATCTACGATTTTTTCGAACCGAGGCAGAAACTTGATGGTTGGTTGGTTGGCTTCCGCGGCTGGCTCGCATAATCCACTGCGAGCCACAATTAGCACTAGAGTGCCGTTTTGATACCACTTCCTCGCCGAACGCAATCAGTATCCAACCTGATCGAATTTATGTATATGAGTAAATCACCCGGACATGTGACTGAACAGTCCGAGAGATTGTCGATGAAATATTTGCCCAGAAACTTATTTCTAGTCTTTGCCAAGGCATTGACATAGAAAGTGGGTGAGTGACTCCTCTTCCTCTTCGTTTCCGCAGCTCCTACAATGGCTTCTAAACGGAATACCCAGTCTCTCCGAGTACATCCCTACACACCAGTGACCGGTAAAAACCGCTGTGAGCCTTGAGGTATCCGAACGTCTTCTGTTAATGAGTCTAAAAGGCCTATTTTCGTTGTAACAAGGCCAAGTAGCATGTACCGCTCTGCAAGATTCAAGATCTTTCCACCGTCTGTTAGCCAGCTGGCGGAAAAACAGGAAGTTGCTTATCTTGACGACCGCCAGGGGAATCGAGACCTGTTCCGCCAACGATACATCAAGAGAAGCACCAGAACGAGCCAATTCGTCAGCCTTCTCATTCCCCTCTATGTTCCTATAGCCGGGAACCCATAAGAGAGTGATATCAGCTTGACGACTTAGCTCGCTCACCGTCGACCTGCATTCCTTAACGAGCTTTGACTTCACAGTGGTGGATTGTAGTGCTTTGAGTGCCGCCTGACTATCAACGAAGATAGCTATCATACGACCTTCCGGTACGTTATTTCTGGCCAGCTGACATGCTTCCCTAATGGCAAGGACCTCCGCCTGAAAGACTGTGGCCTCGTCGGGTAGCCGGAAAGAGTGGTCTAAGCTTATTTGTGGTGAGTGCACCCCTGCTCCTACACAACATTCCATCTTCGACCCATCCGTGAAGATTGAAATGTCAAAATCACTCTGAAAACTGTTCTCTTTCCATTCCATCCTGGTAGGAAATTTTGCCTTGAAGTCGCTCTCAAAGCTATTGTGCGCCACTATATAGTCTGTCGTTTTCATGAACATAGGAATATTAAACACTCCTAGTATATTGCTATGTCCATATGGTCGTTCTGCCCAGCAGCCGGTTTCTTTTAACCTTACCGCGCTGTTGCAGACCGTGTTTTTGATATGGAGGTCAATTGGGAGAAGATATAGCAGCACATTGAGTGCTGCCGTAGGGCACGTGCGCATGGCTCCTGTGATTACTACACATGCCGACCTCTGCACCCCGATAAGTTTGTGCACTATGTAGCTCTTTCCTAGAGCTGGCCACCAAACAATTGCCCCGTATGTAAGAATCGAACGCACTATCGCTGTGTACATCCATGCTGTTATTTTAGGGCGTAGGCCCCATCTCTTACCAAGCAATCTTCTGCAAGAGTAATAGGCCACAGAGGCTTTCCTAGCCCATAGCTCTATATTGGATTTCCAATTATATTTTGCGTCCAGCATAACGCTCAGGTACTTGGCCTTGTTGGAAAGATGAAGCTGTTGTCCATTCAGAAGAGGAAGGGAGAAAGTCGGTATTTCGGTTTTCGTTGTGAAAAGCATCAATTCCGTCTTGCTTGGTTAACCTTTAGACCACATCCTGTGGCCCATTTTAACAGTCTCCCCAGAGCTGCCTGCATGATGTTGCTTATCACACTAGGAAACATCCCTGATACCTTGATCACTACCCTTGCCCTTGTCTCCTCTAAAACCTTGAGAATGTTATCTATGACTAACAGCCACAGCAGTGGAGAGATTACCCCGCCCTGTGGTGTCTCTCTACTGACATATCTGGTTAGAGACGAGTTTCCTAACTCTGACTGCACTCTTCTGGTTTTAAGCATGTTAACTATCCATTCCCCAATGTCTTCTTCTACGCCAATCCTAGCTAGAGAATCCTGGATAGCACGTGTACTAACGTTATTGAATGCACCCTTTATATCTAAGAATGCTGCGAGAGAATATTGTTTATAGTAAATCGCCCTCTCTGCCGCGCGGACAACCTCATGTGGAGCCGTTTCCGTGGAATGATGGTGGAAAGATGGTGCTCCAATACCCTTTCCATCGTCTTCAAGAGGAACGATGTTAGGCTGATTGGACCGAAATCTTTTTCGGACTCATGACGAATTTTCCCAGCCTTTGGTATGAAGACTACCTTGAGTCTTCTCCAACTCATTGGTATTTGGTTAAGACGAATCATCATCATCATCATCATCATTGACGCTACAGCTCTTTGTGAGCTTTGGCCTAGCTTCTCGGCTGCCACTCATGGTGTGTGCACTAAATTTTATCCATGGAGGTCCATGGAGGGACCTACAGTTTATAGTCGAATCCGAACGACTTTTTTGTGAGAAGCTTTTTCATGGCAGTTTTTTGTTACTCTCAGAGCTTTTGCCAGAAGACTGCTGAGAGGAGAATCGCCGTTAGAAATAATTGTTTTTATTTTTTATTTCTATATAAGGTGTTACCGCCGCTGGTATTCGAACCTGCGGCGGCCGCATAGTAGACTAGCACACTATCCACTAGGCTACGGCGACCTCGTTAAGACGAATACATGCCCTAAAAATCGACCTTAGCCACGGAACTACCTTGTCCCGTAGCTTCGGTAGCATTATCGGATGAATTCCGTTCATGCCATTCCGTTTATAGGGCGAAAAGGTATTGATTGAGTGCGTGATCTTGTCCTCTGTGAAGATCGAATCAAAGTCTCGTGAAGTTTGCCGTAACCGTACGGGTACTTCCGAATCAGTTGTCGCATCTTTGCAGTCGGGGAAATATGTTTTGAATAGGAGGTCAAGTATCTCAGCAGATGATTCCGTCTTCCTTTTTCCTTAGCCAGAACCTTTCCTAATCTTGCTGAGACAGAAGTAGACTCGATCGCCTCACAAAATTCCTTCCAACCATTATTTTTGGCGTTCCTGATGGCTTTTTTGTAAGTCTTGAGACAGTCTTTGTAGACTTGCCAGTTTTTATCCATGTAACAATGATTGAAAACCTTTCTCGTTTTCTCTCTGCGTTTCGAGAGCTCTTCGTTCCACCATTGTGGGAAACTTTTATGGCTCCTTCTAATTGGACAGGATATCTTGTACGCTTTGCCGAAAGCTTCCTCAAGATATTTAACCCTCCTTTCAATTTCGTCCTTGGAGTCAATGTTTGAGCATGTAAAGTTATTCATTTTCGATTTAGCTACCCTTGTAAAAACATCCCATTTTATATTGCGTGTGTTTCTGAATGGAACAGAATCCGTTGTCTTTAAATTAAAATTGTAGAGTATCCAACTGTGATCCGAGAAAGATCTTTTGTTGGACACTCTCCAGTTTTCAGCCTTAACCTCTGAATTTTCGGAAAGAAGGGTTATATCTGGTACCTCTTCCCACACCGGAAAGCCTTCTGTACTAGGGAATGTGAAGGTTGGAGTATTTCCTCTATTGCAGGCTAACAGACTGGAACTACTTATAAAATTAAAAAGCGACTCACCCCTTTCGTTATCCTCGGTGCTTCCCCATAGTGTATGGCGTGCATTGGCGTCGCATCCTAGAAGTAGGGGAGTGGCACTGGCGGTCAACTGCGCAGCCTCATCCGGAGGCACCTCTTTGTTGTGCGCCATGTACACCGATGCTATAAACATGGCTTTCTCCTCCAACACTGCAGAATTGAGGACAAAGGAAAGAATTTACATTGTTTTTGACTAAAATACATGTTCTTGGCTTGTCACATACCTTAGCGTATAGTATCTTGTAGTTTTTGTTTCTGAGCCCCAGAATGTTAATGCCTCTGACCCAAGGTTCTTGGACGATGCATATGTCAACGTCCTCCTCGCCTAGGAAGACGGCAAGATTATACGGGGCATTCTTGGAATGCTTTAGGTTAATCTGCACGACCTTCAGCATCGGTAGCTGGTTTTTTTGGGGTGCTTGTTGCTTCTTCTGATGACCGGAAAATTTTTAGTTTGGCGTACCTCACGCCAAACCGCATTTTGTGGTCAGTTTTCTCCAACTCCTTAATAGAATCTTTGTTTATGGAGAGGAGCAGAGACATGCTGCTCTTTTGTTGACCTTCACCTTTGATGACAATCCAATCATTCATAGGCATGGTAGGGTTCTGCCGCTATAGAAGCTGTAGCACCTTGCAGTGCTCCACCTTCATAACAGGCAACCAAATGCGAGCTCTCGGCCGCCTTGGGATGTACCGAGCTGGAATGAGCTTAAGCCTTAAGTCCTCCCAAGCATTGCTTATCTTAGCAATGCAATTGCCCAGAAACTCCAAAGACGGACGATCGTCGCACTTGATCACCCTGCTGCCGCGGAGAACCGCAGAAGAGTTGAATCCTGGTGGAGATGAAAACAGATCAGAGAGATGGTGTTCCATAAGCAGCTCTGTTAACCTGTGTTGAATCTCCCCCCATTTCTCTAAAACCTTACCGCGGTTTGTGACATCATCAACAAGTGCTACCGTCAGCTCATCCCGACCAAAATCGCTAAAAAGCAACTTGATAGTGGCGCCACTCTCTCCAGCGTTTAAAATAAATAAATTTAAAATAAACTCACAAATATATAACTCACAATCTTTAGGTCTCAGCATTTATTAATCTTTTTAATTATGCAACAGCTTAACACGGCGTACTTTCTTTTCGGCGAAAGAATCTATAAGCTCATGAAAGTCCGCTTTAAAAGTAGTTTTATTTTCAATGCCTAGGATCGCGAGGCCAGATGGACGTTCCCAAGGGCGTATTGGTGACAGCAATTAATATCATACATTTTTATCGCGCTGGTCAAAAAAGTATCAAAGTATAATCCAATTCAAAAATCATTATTGTGAAATAGTTGTGGGCCTAGAAAAGCTGAGTGCCGAAAGCAATGCATTGCTGGACGAAGTGTTTTTATAATTTTTATGTGCATAATAGCAAAATATTATGGACTTCTTTAACCAGTTGTGAATGTTATGCAGGCCAAAAGCAACGACATAATAAAATATAGAGGTCACATACTTAAAATGTTGAATGTCATTGATACGTACAGATGAGCACCTGAAATTATATTCAATGAAATTTTTAAAGAGTGTTTGGAATTAGCACATGAAGTTTCATTCGATATTTGTGTGACCACTTCCGAATTCAACAGAAAAAAGATGGCGACTTGTAGTATATTATAGACAAACTAACAAAAAACTGCTAGTTGACAAATTTCCTTTACCAAGGATTGGAGACATACTTGATCAATTAGGACGAGCAAAGTACATCTCATGTTTAGACCTGATGTCCGGATTCCATCAAATTGAATTAGAAGAAAAATTAAGAAACTTAACATCAATCTCAACAATAAATGGTTCATATCGTTTTAAACGTCTACCTTTCAGACTTAAAATAGCGCCCAATTCATTTCAGCGTACGATGACCATAGCTTTTACTGGGTTAAAACCTTCACAGGCTTTTCTCTATATGGATGATTTGGTTGTGATCGGATGTTCCAAAAAGCACATGCTAAAAAACTAAACCGACGTGTTTAAGATGTGCCGGAAACACAATTTAAAACTTAACCCTGACCGAGGAATGTAATAAAGCACTCGAATATTTAAAAAGGGAACTAGTACAACCTACTCTATTACAATACCCAGACTTTGATAAACAATTTTGTATTACGACAGATGCTAGTAAACTCGCGTGTGGAGCTGTGTTGAGTCAAGAACACAATGGCTTGCAAATGTCTGTCGCATGTGCCTCAAAAACATTTACACAAGGAGAAAGTAATAAGTCGACTTGTGAGCATGAGCTTGCCGCTATTCATTGGGCTGTTCAATATTTTAGACCTTATGTATATGGACGTCATTTCTTGGTCAAATCAGACCACAAACCATTATCATACTTGTTTTCAATGAAAAACCCAAGCTCTAAACTCACACGAATGAGGCTAGACTTGGAAGAGTATGACTCCACGGTAGAATATCTAAAGGGGAAAGACAATCATGTAGCGGATGCACTATCTCGCATAACAATCGTTGAGTTAAAAGATCTGAATAATACAGTACATAAAATACTGATTACAACAAGATCGAAAACAAGACAAGAATGCGCAGACAATTCTAAAATAAAATCGCAAAATATAATTAAGCCCAATGTTTATGAAGTCATTAATAGTCAAAAAATTAAAGCTTACACCCACTAAATACTCATTGCAGCATGGGAAAGCGATAAATTCAAGAATAAATGTTGATGATCTCCATTCAAAAAAAGGTTTTGACCTAGGTCAATTCTTCACAAGGCTAGAAAAAGAAGCCGGGGTATTGAAGATCAAGCAACTCCAAATGGCACCTAGTGAACAAATTTTCGAATTCGTATCACTTAATCAATTTAAAGAAATGGGCAATAAATGTTTAAAACATTTAACAGTAGCGCTACTGCCAAAGGTGACCAAAATAAACAATAAAGAAAATGCAAAAATAGCATCAATTCTGTCAAATTTCATGATGATCCTATACAAGGAGGTCACATAGGCATTTCGCGTACATTAAACAAAATAAAAAGAAAAGAAAATACCACTGGAAAAACATGATAAAAGACATAACCAATTATGTCAAAAGGTGTAATAAGTGTCAACTGGCCAAAACAACAACACACAAAAACACCATTAACTAAAGTTAAACAGAAACACCCACAAAAGAATTTGAAATTGTATTTTTAGATACGATGGTGGGTCAATAAGTCCTTAGCAAATCCAACAGATAACGCGACTATTATTGTAAACGGTCTGTTTTCATGCAGCATCACTACCGTCTAGGTATGCTGTGAAGTTTTAGCCAGTTTGGTTGTGTTATTGTGTGTTTCTCGTGCATTGAAGAAAAAAAATTTGTTTGTTTACGAAGATGGACTATATAATGCAGCTATGTTGATTGGTTCAGCAGTGTCATTTATTTGAATAATTGTTGACTAGATGTGATCTGTTTTATAGTGGTCTAACTCTGTGTATTTTGTATTGCTTTTTATCATAATAGCTGTTCCTCCGTGTGCTGTTCCGTCTGGATGGTTGGTAGCCAATATATCGTTCCCGTAAATGGCTAATATCAAAAACACCGCACCAACCTCCGCTAAAGAAAACGAATGGTTCGAGAAAGCCACCACCTTAGCTGACCACTTTGAAGACACATTTACATTGAATATTCAAACCAACACTAGCTTGCCAACTTTTAATGCAATTATATCGACGAATTATATAATAAGAAACATCAGACCACGAGAAATACTCCTCTGTATAAAAAATCGAGTCAAAAAATCGCCCGGATATGATTAACTGACTGGTAAAATAATAAAAGAGCTACCCAGCAAAGATATAAGTCTCCTTTGCAAACTATTCAATTTTATATTAAAAAGTCAACACTTTTCATTACTTTGGAAAATCGCAGAAATAATCACTATACCTAAACTGGGTAAAGATCCAGTACTACAATTATCTTACAGACCCATTAGCTTACTTCCGATTTTAAGCAAAATATTTGAAAAGCTACTACACGACAGAATAAACTCAATATTACAAGACAGGCGTGCAATTCCAGATCATCAATTCGGATTCCGACAACAACACTCGACCATACAACAAGTCCATAGGGTGACTGGGGGCAAGGTTCTGTGTAAACGAGCCAGGAGCTTAGTGCTCAAGACTGTCCATACGTGGTGAAGAGCCACATCCTGCTAGAGGTGTCCCTGCTGTTGATTGAATATGACGGATCTAGAGAGGTTAACTCTATAAAACCTGCAATCCCGGGTGTTGAACGACCGTGCCCATGGGATGAATGGCACTGCGTGAGTGTGTCTTAGGACGGTGGACTCCGGATACCTGGCAACCTCTGGTTTCATTTTTAGCCTTGCCGGGGTACAGGGGGCTATGCCCCGGTGGACCAACTCTCCTCTACACTCGTGGGACAAAACATGTACAATAACAAACTTAATAAATCACAAATAAACAACAAAACAAAGGAGGACGAAATGGAGCTCGGGAAGAGGAGCTAGTCACTACTGACAGCGGGCAAGCTATAGCGAAATCAACAGCACTCAAAACAACGACGTTAGCTACAGGTTGTAGTGAAAAACCCACAACATCAACAAAAGCGGCTAAGGATAGCGCCAGCCGTAGCGCATCCAAGCCAAAAAAAGGCAAAACGGAGCAATGGTCAGAAAGAACATTTACCAGAAAGATCGATTCATCCTAAACAAGATTGCTAAGAGTGAGGAGAGTGGGTCGCTACACGAGTTCGACCTCGCGTACAAAGCCAAATACCAGGCCGTGGTGGACGAGAACGAGGAGTACGTGGCCACTCACGCAAAGCTTGTGAAGGCGACTAAACGTAATCGGTCTCAGGACGAGACCATTACAAATGCAAGGAAAAGCAAAGTCACCAAAACTACTAACGAGTAAAGTCCCTCAGTAAGTGCCAAGATGCTTTTTAGCGACAAGGCTCGGGATGAGCTTACGGTGGCACTAATTGATGAAGTCACTAACGGTGGCAAGAAGGTGTTAGAGAAGTGGGTGGAGACTGAACCCAGGTTAACGGAGCTGGTGAAGGAACACCTCCTCTCTTATCTCTTTTCAACTCCACCAGGATTCAACTCTTCTGCGGTAATCCGTGGCTGCAGGGTGATCAGGTGCGACGATCGTCCGTCTTTGGAGTTTCTGGGCAATTGCATTGCTAAGATAAGCAATGCTTGGGAGGGCTTAAGGCTTAAGCTCATCCCGGCTCGGGACATTCCTGGAGCACGACAAGGTTCTACAGCTTCTGCAGCGACAGAATACTTCCATGCCCATGAGTGACTGGGCTGTAATAAAAGACGAAGGTCAGCAAAAGAGCAGCTTGTCTCTGCTCCTCTCCATCAACGAAGTTTCCGTTAAGGAGTTGGAGAAGTCTGACTACAAGTTAAGGTTTGGCGTAAGGTACGCCAAGCTTAAGGTTTTCCGGCCGGCAGACGAAGAGCCTTATGACATGCAGGTTTCCAACAGGCTGATGGACGACCTGGAGCTCCAGGATGAAGCACACCAAAGAGATCTCCCGATGCTGAAAGTCGTGCAGATTAATTTTGCACCTCCGGACGAGGTTGTGCATTTGTCCGCCAGTGCAACATCCACCAACACTACACTACTCCTGGGATGCGACGCCAATGCATGCCATACGCTATGGGGAAGCACCGAGGATAACGAAAGAAGTGAGTCGCTTTTTAATTTTATTATTAGTTCCAGTCTGTTAGTTTGCAATAGAGGAAATACTCCAACCTTCACATTCCCTAGTACAGAAGGCTTTCCGGTGTGGGAAGAGGTACCAGATATAACCCTTCTTTCCGAAAATTCAGAGGTTAAGGCTGAAAACTGGAGAGTGTCCAACAAAAGATCATTCTCGGATCACAGTTGGATACTCTACAATTTTAATTTAAAGACAACGGATTCTGTTCCATTCAGAAACACACGCAATATAAAATGGGATGTTTTTACAAGGGTAGCTAAATCGAAAATGAATAACTTTACATGCTCAAACATTGACTCCAAGGACGAAATTGAAAGGAGGGTTAAATATCTTGAGGAAGCTTTCGGCAAAGCGTACAAGATATCCTGTCCAATTAGAAGGAGCCATAAAAGTTTCCCACAATGGTGGAACGAAGAGCTCTCGAAACGCAGAGAGAAAACGAGAAAGGTTTTCAATCATTGTTACATGGATAAAAACTGGCAAGTCTACAAAGACTTCAAGACTTACAAAAAAGCCATCAGGAACGCCAATAATAATGGTTGGAAGGAATTTTGTGAGGCGATCGAGTCTACTTCTGTCTCAGCAAGATTAGGAAAGGTTCTGGCTAAGGAAAAAGGAAGACGGAATCATCTGCTGAGATACTTGACCTCCTATTCAAAACATATTTCCCCGACTGCAAAGATGCGACAACTGATTCGGAAGTACCCGTACGGTTACGGCAAACTTCACGAGACTTTGATTCGATCTTCACAGAGGACAAGATCACGCACTCAATCAATACCTTTTCGCCCTATAAATCGCCTGGCATGAACGGAATTCATCCGATAATGCTACCGAAGCTACGGGACAAGGTAGTTCCGTGGCTAAGGTCGATTTTTAGGGCATGTATTCGTCTTAACCAAATACCAATGAGTTGGAGAAGAATCAAGGTAGTCTTCATACCAAAGGCTGGGAAAATTGGTCATGAATCCGAAAAAGATTTCGGACCAATCAGCCTAACATCGTTCCTCTTGAAGACGATGAAAAGGTTATATCCACGGAAACGGCTCTACATGAGGTTGTTCGCACGACAGAGAGGGCGATTTACTATAAACAATATTCTCTCGCGGCATTCTTAGATATAGAGGGTGCATTCAATAACGTTAGTACACGTGCTATCCAGGATTCTCTAGCTAGGATTGGCATCGAGGAAGACATTGGGGAATGGATAGTTAACATGCTTAAAACCAGAAGAGTGCAGTCAGAGTTAGGAAACTCGTCTCTAACCAGATATGTCAGTAGAGAGACACCACAGGGCGGGGTAATCTCTCCACTGCTGTGGCTGTTAGTCATAGATAACATTCTCAAGGTTTTAGAGGAGACAAGGGCAAGGGTAGTGATCAAGGTATCAGGGATGTTTCCTAGTGTGATAAAATGGTGGGTAAACACTGTGTTCACTTGTTGACGTCGTCGCAAAGAATAGCAGCTTTAAATGAACTATGCCACCTCTCAATCAGGCCATTTTATTGTGGGTGATATGGTATAGTTCGAAAATGAGTTCGGTGAAAACCGAAGACTCGAATTGTCTGCCACGATCTGTTGTGATTTGTGCCGGGACTCCAAATCGTGAGATCCAATGTGTCACAATGGCTTTTGCGACCGATTCTGCTGTAATGTCAGGAATTGGTGCTGCTTATGGCCTTCGAGTGTAGCGGTCGATCCTCGTGAGACAATATCGTTGCCCTTCACACAATGGAAACGGGCCAACGATATCGATATTTATGTGACTAAACCGTGCATCAGGAGGTTCGTATCTCGTTGGTGTAGAGCGTGTGTGGTGGTTTACCTTAGAGCGTTGACAACTTATGCCGCTCTGCACAAAAATGGTGGTATCTCTCTTGATGCCAGGCCAAACAAATCTATCTGTGATTAATTTGGTCGTCACTGTTTAAAACGAATAGAACAAGGATGCTTACAGTTTTTTGTTAAAAGCGCTTGGAGTTCGTTGTCATCTTGCTAGGCTGCAGCGATTACCATGAAGTCGATTGGTTTCGTGATGACTTTAACCCATGATAGTAGGTCGGCTGTGACGTTGTCTTTGCCAGGAATGTGACGTATGTCGGTTGAAAACTGACCGATGAAATCCAAGTAACTTATCTAACTTTTGACGAAAAACGTAGATTAACGGACGGTGGTCGGTGACGATGCAACATCTGCGCCCCTCGATCATGTAGCGAAAATGGCATACGCCTTGGTATATCGCAGTCAATTCTGGGTCGTATAAGCTATAGTTACGCTGGGCCTTGGAAAGTGCCTTTGAGTAAAAACCCAATGGTTGAAGAATTGAGATTTTGGTGAAGGGCGACGCCTACAGCGAGGTCAAAGCAAATGGTGTCCGATCGTTTCTTTTTTGTTACCTGGCGTGATCTCCCGAAGAACTTGTTGGTATGAAACTGCGTTTAGCAAGAACTTGCGATAAAATTTTAACATAGCTAAAAACTTTTAAGGTCCTTCACCAACGCAGGTTTCGGAAAATTGCTGATAATGTCTTTTCTCTCTGGCAAGGGCTGGATTCCTTTTGAGTCGACTAAGTGACCTAGAAATTTTAGTTCTCTTTATGCAAATTCGCATTTCCCTAGGTTAATAGTAAGTTTGTTGTCTCGTTAGCGTTGGAAAACATCTCGTAGATGTTTGCGGTGTTGTTCAGGCGAGAAAGAGGCAACACAAAAGTCGTCAATGTAAGGAAAAACACAATCCAAACCGCGTAGAACTTCGTTGATGAGTCTTTGAAAAGTTTGTGCTGCATTGCATAAACCAAAAGTAATAAATTTAAACTCAAATAAGCCGAAAAGTGTAGTAATGGCTGTCTTCGGAATATCGTCCTCATGAACAGGTACTTGGTGGAAAGCTTTTTGTAAATCTATTTTTGAAAAAATCACCCAAATTCGGCTCGGGCGGCTGCTGATTTCTACGGCGAAAGGCGTCTTGGGCGAGAGTGTACCGGTTGCCCCTTAGTCTTAATTCGATGGACAACGATTGGGTTGGTAGCAGTGCCGCACACTGGGCCGCTAATAAATTGGCAAATGGGCTATTGGTGTTGAAAGTTTTTATTGCTGCCGCAGAGAATGGAACTGTAGTTGTAGCTGACGATTTTAGGGAAGTTATGTTGTCTATGAGTTGATTACGACGCATGTCAACAAGAAGATCGTAATGTCGAATGAAATCTGCACCAATAATAGGACACGACAAGTCGGCGACCACGAAAGACCAACAGAATTCACGTCGGAGGCCTAAATCTAGTTTAACACGCTTTTCACCAATGACCCTAAAAGGTGTCATACAGCATACAGTTGTGTAGTAGTCGGACGTAAGTTGAACGTCTTTGAGGATATTGGCAAAATGGACACGTCCCGTGTTAACGAGGAATTTTCTCTTTGAAATCATGTCACTCACCTGCAAACGGAAAATTGTACGTTCATTAGCAGAATCTCCGCTAGGACTCGCCACGTCCTTTTGTATTCAGGACCGATGTTCATTTGATCCCGCCGCCTGCATGGATTACAGCATCTCTGTGGTACCAACACATACCGATTTGGGAGCTCTCAGAATTTTGTTGGCGATGTCGGGAGTGCTTCAGCCGCTCTGATTTTGTTCTCGTGATGGTAGTATCATCTTGTCTCTATGCCTGTTGAGCTCGAAAGCTGCTACACGCAATTCGGTGAGGCTGTCTGTTTGTGAAACGCTGAAATTGTTGCTATGTGGGCCGACTGCATCCATTACAGAATCTGCGATCTTCACAAATTCTGCGGGAGTTCCAGAAGATGCTGCAACCACTGCCTGAACAACTTCAGGGAGGCGCTTTGTCCATAAGCCTTTTAATGCTGCATCACTTAAAGTAGTCCCTGCCACTCGCTTCATCTCAAAATATAAATCGGATGGTTTTCTATCTCCAAGAGGTAGCTCAGACAATAGTCTATTGAGACGGCGTTGTTCACTGTCTGCAAAATGTTCTATGAATTTGCGTCTAATGTTTTCGAAACGGTAGGTGGTCGGCAATGCCGCAATCATATCGCTGAGTTGCGAGATGATGTTTGTGTCCAGCGCTGCTAGTATGGTTGCCGTTTTTTACGGTCGTCTCTCATTCCAGATGCGATGAACCAAAAGTCCATGGAGGTGAATCAAGCCTAGATGTTAGTGCTGCTCATTTGTGGTATCGGCAATCTCGCGTGCACCATTTCCACCTCACTCTCTTGTGTAATTGTGAGTGTGGAAGTGGTACTGACAGCACCTATCGCGAAAACTTTATCGTCGGGCATACTGCTTTCTTCAGCGGGGTTACCAATTTGGCTGTCTTTGCTATGTTGGTTTATTTATTGATGGTACTTTTATTATTTTTGTTGTAATGGTTTTTATTATTTTTAATACGTAGCAATCTGTCTGGCGTCAATCAAAATTCACTTAACCTCTAATCATTAACACGTGTCTACTCTAAATCAATTTTCAATTCACAATAGTAAAAACTTATTCGCAATAGTAAGAAACTCATTCACAATAGTGTGGTGAGATCCTTTAATTTCGATCGTAGTGGGATTCCTAATTTGGAGTTGCCACATATATAATAGATTAAATTTATCAATTTCAAAAATTGGTTTACAATATAGTTTCATTACTTAAAATAAGTTTACTCCATTATATTTTTCTCTTTTTGTTTTTTTTTTTTTTTTTATGTTGATTATTTAGTTTATTCAAATCAGATGTATGTAATGTAGTACATAATTATGTCTAACAAGCATCACAAGTACCATATGTAATAAGTTTGTATGTATTTTAATTATAATTATTACTACATAAATATCGTCTTAATTTATTTAATTTGAGGCATTTCTTTTCGTTTTTTTTTTTTCATTTAAAAAAAATCAAATATATTATTTGGTGTTTTCTGTAAATATTTTCCTTTTAATTAATTAGGGCTTGCATCACCATCATCATCGTTTTGATTGCCTATCATTGAATTTTTTAAGTGAAACTTCTTTAGCGGCGTTGGGCAAAAAATTAGTATGAAATTTTCAGTGAAAAATACAAAATGTAACGTTTTGAGATTTCTGTATCTCATGAACCGCACTAAGTAGAGACTTGAAATTTTCACAGAATGTGTATTTCTATTCCCATATCCCCAAAAAATAATAAAATTATTGGAAAATCCACCAGAAAACTCTTAATAAAGAGATTACATTTCCACAACAACAACATGCAGTTTGTGTGTATAAAAATGTTTAAAACAACAACATGCAGGCAACCAGCATGTGTGTTGTACGAAAACAAGCGAATGTACGAAGAAAAGAGAACAAGAAACACACAGAAGCTCGCAGTGTATATAATTTTTGTGCAAGAGGGAACAACAGACGGTAAACGTAAACACATTAATTAACACAACAATAACAACTACACACGCCAAAGAAACGAAAAGCAATAAACAGACGAACAGATAGACAGAATGACAGACAGACTCATCGAGCTGATGAAGAATATATGTATTTACTTTATGTGGTTTCTCTTTGTCTCCTTCTGTGTGTTAGCCAGCCATACATTATGCGATCGATTGTACATGATCCGTCCCCGCACACGTTGCGAGGTCCACAAGCTAAATGGAATTGTACAATCAGTCGCATAATGTGTGGCCAGCATAACAAACTTCTTGACAAACTTATAATACTATTCAAGCAATAGTACGACAGCTTGACAATTTTTCTATATGACCATCAGAGAGAAAAACATTTTTTAAATTTTTATGCATATTCAATGTGTTTGGAAGTGCTCGAGCGGTGACAAAATTTCATAGTGAAAATATGTAACAAAATTTTGAGATGATCACTCTGTCTGTTTTTAAGAAGTTTCACTTCTATCACGTGTATGATAGAACACACGCTTTTTTTTTTTTTTTGATTGTTTTGTTTTATTAACTATTTTCTTCTTTTTTTTTATAAATTTTTTTTTTAACATTTCTAATGAAAATAAGAATAACATTACTAGCGTACCAAGCGTAAAACGCCGCGAAAGTACAAAAAAAAATATTGAAAGTAACGTGCAAATTATTGCACTGTTTACTTCTTCCTGCACTTGTGTAGCAGGGTGTTAACGGTCCTCAGTCGTTACTTACGTTTTATTTTCGGCTAGTTTATTTTAATTAACTATTTATTGTTTATTGATAATTTTGGAATTGATTTCCATACATATCTGAATTTAATAAATTTAGATGGTGAAATCATTCACTCGACGGGTTTTAAGTTCTGTTCCGTCGGACTTCTAATCCGAAGATTGCAGGTTCGGGTCGTGTCACGGTCGCCATGTAACCAAAGAAAGACGTTGTTGATTGTTATGCTGTTTATTAGCAACTGATTCACTGATACAATTCTTAAAAAACCTTTATGCATTATGCTTACCATCTATGTGGAGTATGTATGTGTGTATTAGTGTATTGTGTGATCATGCGATCAGCAACGTGACTTATGCCTGTGCTTGGGACACTTGGCATTTGATATCTTAAGAATGTACAAACGCTGCTAAGGGCGTGCACGTTAATCGTTCGCTGTCAACGACCAGCGACGGGTTTTCATGGCCACTTATGTTGCTTGCACTTATCCACACTACACTTGTTCGTAAAATGAGTCTCTGATATAAGTGCGATGTCAATAAGGTTGTCATTTTAAAATTGTTTCAGTTCAAGAATATGGCGGTTTAAGCCGTTAGCGTTCCACACTATTATTCTAAGTTGGTCATTTGATTGCTTAGTAAGGCTTGGTTAGGTAGAAGGATGTTGTTAAGTTGTTTACTTGTACAACTAAATCTTTTACTATAGATTTTAGTTCTTGTATGTCATTTGATTGTGTGTTAATTTCCTGCTTACTTTCTTGCGTGTTGTCAATGGTTGTTTGAGTGGTGGCCATGGACTGGCGAACACTAGGTTGTGATACTGTTTATTGATTTTATGTGTATTTACTTTTTGAGGTGATATTGACATTTCTGTACCACTGTGCATTGCTTCGTTGTAGTCGTTTTGTTCATCCATTGTTGCTAGTATTTCGAATCTGTTTGATGACGAAGTGGGTTTGCTTAACCAGTACTGCTGTAAAGTTGTTTGTGCTGAGTTTTGTACTGTTTGCTTTTGTGCGGTATTTTTACTTTTTTGCTTTTTACTGTTATTTGGTTGATCATATGTTTTTTCTGATGTGTCTCGGTTTCTTTTAGTTATTGTTTTTAAATTGTTTTAATGAATATTTTCAATGTTTTGATTTTCTACCTGAGCCTTTGGTGATGTAATTGAAGTAGTTGTTGTGAAAGTAAATATTGTGGTAGCGGTTTATGCTAGAGTTGTGGATATAAACTTTGAGTTGTGCTGGTTATTGATGACATTGTAGTCAGTGGTATAGGCGAGATGCACTGTGCGCTCCAAGTTAGCGTGCTTGTTGACGCTGGGGCTAGAAAAACCGGAGAGTAGGAACGTGTTGTCTCTTCAGCTCTAGAGAGGAGCAAGCGGGCTCGAATGGTAAAGTAACCATTCTTGTTTTTCGAGTTAAGCCTTCGCTCGTCTAATTGAGCATTAGGTATAATTCCGGATTTTCGAAATTTATAGATAACACAGAACGATAAGAGTCACACTACAACGGTATGTGTTGTTGTTGTTTTTGTTCTCTCACTAAATAAAAATAATATTCGAAATAAACTAAACTCATGCACGGTTGTATATGCGACTGCACTCAACGGGAGTTAGATTAGAGTCTAGGTAAGGCAGAAAAATCGCACGCCGAAAGTATTCCTTTGCCGTTGTAAAAGGAGGTTCGTCCTTTTCTGTTGCTTTTCTGCAACTCTGAGCACACAAATATCGAAGGAAGCTTCATGTGCTACTTCTAAACACTCTTCAAAATTTCATTGAATATAATCTCAGGATTGATAATATTGACAGTCGAACAATCAGGACGTGTGGAAATGTGCTCTGCAGTGCAGTGATATCAATTAATATAAATAAAGAAAAATACAAAAGATAAAAAGACAAAAAGTGAACCAAAAATTTGAATAGAACACACGGCTTAAACATACATAATAAAATAAATTCAAATATAAAAGAAAAAATTATACATACAACAACAATTTTGTTTTTGGAAGCGCAATACATAAAAATATCCTCAGTGAAAGTAAAAGCAGAGAAAGCACAGTTAAAACAACAACAAAAACACACAAGTAAAGATATTCGGTATTTCGGCAAACTAAGCAGCTAACCTTTTGCAAATAATCGAGAAGTGGAAGCAACAACAAAGAGCATCAGCAGCAAAAATTCAAAAAATACATAATACAAAAGCTAGCTGTTCCCGAGCTTTGGACTTTGGACCCCAGGACTTTAAAAGCTGTGATTTGCATCACTTAGTTGTAAATTAGAGATAAGCCCAAAAGTATACCCAAAACTAGTACATACATATTTAATATTGGAGTAAGAGTACTCCTTAAATAGCAACAACTTTGAACGAGAAAGTAGAGTAGCCATTTACAATGCAACGTACGCCAAATAAACAAAACCAAGAAGTGGGCACACCGTCAGAAAAGAGATCCGGAAGAGCGCTTTCGCCAGAAATGAGCCTGCATGATGTCTTAAATGCGATCAAATCGGTAGAAATTAAATTAGAAGCAATAATTGAGTCAGTAGAAACTAAAAATCCAAGCGCCGAAGATATCAAGGCCATTGTAAGAGCAACAAATAAGCAGACGAATAAAGAGGCTCTTGATAGAATATCGAGTATGGCAGAAGATGTAGCAGAACTGAAAAAACAAAATATTGAAATGAAAGTGGAGTTAGAGCAACTAAAATCGGAAAAGGAAGCTGACCGAAAACGGATTGCACAGATGGAACAACATATCAAAGGCAGGAACTTGATATTCAAAGGGCTGCCAAGGCAGTTCATGACGAAGTGAAGAGGGTAGGTAAAGAGTGTTTACAGTTACCATCGGCCTCAGTGGTGAAAACAACAAATAGGATTGCAGAGCGAGGTGGTAAAGTGACTGCGTTGGTTGAATTTGACTCGGAGAAGGGGCTGCTCTGGGTTTTGAAACGCACAAATAAGCTGGCAGGTTCATCTATCTACATAGAACGTAACCTCAATGCTGACCGCCAACTGCAGCTTAAATCGGCGATATTGGCTACAAACAAAAAACATTCGATTATGGTGAGGGATGATAACTTAAAAATTAGGAATAAATGGTTTAGTTGAAACCGCGAAAAGAAAAGTTGATGCAAGGCCAGCAGGAAAGTGGAATTGCGCACAGGGAGCCGAATGGAAACGACGCTAAATTAATTTCCTTAGATTATAAGTACTGGTTCAACAAGCTACAAAAAAACTGATAAAAACGCCTTGCCAAAACACAAAAATTAGTCTTATCTCCTACAACGTTCATGGCCTGCAAAGTAAATTTTTATATCGTTTCCAATATTTGCGGCAAAATGATGTATTCGCATTAATTAAAACACACATCACTGATGATAAAGTAGTACAAGCAACTAAATATTTTAATGGATTTAAACATATTGGAAACCCGCAACAAGAAATAGCCAATGCGGAAGACCTAGCGGTGGAATGGTAATTGGAATTAAAAAGGATTTAAAACTATACGTTCACTATAAAGAAATAACTTTTATTCTAACGAGCAAGTCGAGTTCTCATTGCTCAAAAATTTCTTCAAAGAAACATCAGAAAGATATTTAATTATGGGCGATTTTAATGTAAGAATTGGACAACTACAACAACATATAGTAATGCAGATTACGAAAACAGAAAATCAAAAGACATGGTAACAAATTCAAATGGAAAGGTACTCACTGAGTTCTGTACAGACTATGGATTATTGATACTGAATGGAAGCACGCAAGGTCATGAAAGTGGTGATTTTACTTTTGTAAATGCGATCGGAAGTTCTGTAAATGACCTATGCGCAATATCAGTGGAGTGCCTTCATTTGGTCACAAATTTTGTAGTGGGTCATCAAATATGGTCAAATCACATGCCAATCAAGCTTACTATGAAGTTTGAAAATATTAACAGTCAAACAAAACCACAGAATTTAATACCGAATCTGCGCTGGATAAAGTCGAAGCGTAGCACATACCAACAAAAATTAAATGAGAACCTACAGACCCTAAAGGAAGAAACTAACACACCGACCTTTCCCCAGCTGGTTGAAGTTATCAGGAACTCAGTGGAGATACAGAGTGTCACAAAAGTAAAGTAAGTAAAACAGAAGTGGTATAATTTTAAATGTCATAAAACGCGCATAAAATCATTTGAAGCTCTAAACAAATTTAAACGAAGTCTATTGAAATGTGTGTGCAGGCCAAACTTGAATATCTTAAAAGGATGGAACAGGAGATAAACCATATAAAAGACTCCTCAGATTGGTGGAGAGTTGGAAACGAAATAAGAGGGCAAACATTTAAAACTGGAGCAAATTTATCCATTTATTATTATTATTTATGAAAACCATTATTGCCAACGATATCAATCTCATGACATCCTAGATAGTACTATACAAATATCCGATAATCACCAGGTTTTAAAAAAGTCAAAAAATAACAAGGCCCCTGGAATGGATAGGATACTTTATGAATTTGTCAAAAATGCAACCAGCGAGTTCTTAGAGGAATTAACCACTTACAACGTTATATTCAAAACAGGAAAAGTGGACAATACATTTTTCAATACAATTCTGTTCCAGATATTTAAAAAAGAGATCCAAATATGATAAATAACTATAGAGGAATAGCATTTATGAATACCATCGCAAAAGTGTTCATGGGTGTACTAAATTAGCGAATCTACAAATGGGCAGAACAGTATAACATTCTTAACGAATTCCAAGCAGGCTTTAGAAGGGGATACTCAAAGGTGGATAACATATACAACCTGTCAAGTATTATGCACATAAATTAGCAGAAAACAAAAAAATTTGCGCCTTCTTTGTTGACTTCAAGGCTGCTTTTGATAAGGTGCCCAGAAACCCTCTTATATACAAGCTGCATAAGATTGGCCTTTCAACAAAAATATTATGACTAATAGAAGATATCTACAAAGACACCAAGTACGCGGTATGGTCGGGTGATGAAATGTCAAATGTCTTTGATACTTATTGTGGGTGAAACAAGGTTCTCTACTGTCGCCGTTGCTGTTTATTTTATATCTAAATGATATCCACAACAATTTGGAAGGTGGTCTGATGATTGATGGGACAAACATAAGAGTGTAAATGTACGCGGATGATATAGTACTACTAGCTGATGATGTGAATGTACTCCAATCGATGATATATAAGTTATAGGTTTAAAATGGAGTATGGAAGTAAACCTAATGAAGTCAGAAATAATGGTGTTCAGAAACGGAGGTCGACTTTTGGCCCAAGAAATGTGGACTTACAATCAAGAACCTGTGAAGATAACATCAGAGTACCTACTGTTACTTTGGTGTAATTTTCACACCAAAGATGCCTTTCACCAAACACATCAACAACGGAATTGAGGAAGCAAAAAACGGCATTAACTCGACATGGCGTAATTTCCTAGGCAAAAGCGAAATCTCATTGGCATCAAAATGGAAGCTATTTTTGGCAAGCAAGTTCAAGCGGTATTTCTTGAAAAGTGTGCTGAGGCTACCGGACACAATCCCAAACTATGCATTGGCATTGGAAACTGGTACTGAAGACAGTATCTTCTATACATTAGGTCTGCATATGCAATACATCACAAAGACTTTACTGTCATATAACGCAGATAGATTGCCGCATAAGTTGTCCAAAGCTACTCTAATAAATTTAATCAGCTGGGAGCAGAACACAATATAAGTTTTCAATGGAATGCTGGAATAGAAGAAGACTGGCATTAAAAGGCACACACTAGGCGAATGAACGCGAATGAAAGAGAGTGAACGTATGTGTACAATCAAAGTATGCGTCGAAGCGAAGAAGAACGGTAGCATCACTTCGGTTGCATGCGTTCGTTTGCTTGTTTAAAGCTGGCCATCCACGACGAACATGCACGTTCGATCTGCTATGTATAACTGCGTGCGGTCGCATTTTTCTTCGATGTATCGCCAGCCAGACATAACGCTGCGCATGCAAATGAATGCGACATACCACGTTTGTTCTTTTTCGCTAAGATATGTTACCTAGTATATTCCCACGGATACCACTTTTGGCGTTTTTAAGCCAAAACTGGAGTTTATTTTCCTGTTGGCGCACTGGCTCTTTTTTATTATAAATGGCTCTTTTTGCTTATGATTTGCTTAAGTAAAACCACAAAAAAATGTTGGGAATAGCCATGACAAGATGACTGTCCTTAGAAAAAGTTATTGAGATAATTCTTGAACAATGAGATACACGCCAATTTTATTTCTTGGCTTAGTCCCTACAAGTCAACAATAAAAGCCAAAGTAGCTAACTTAATGATTACACCCGAAACCAAAATAAACTTATACTTTTTAAATAATATTCTTAAAAATTTCATTGGACTTAAAGCTCACCAATACTTGGTACCCAAGAGCTTAGAAAAATCCAAAATTTTGTAAGTAAAGGAAACAGTGCGTGAGTTTTACATGGAGCTGGTTCGGCAAATAGTTCATCGTTGTGACTTTGGCAGAGAGGATATTAAGTCTTTTATTATGATCACACCAACAAATAGGCTGAAATAATGACTTTAATTAATAATTTTGAGTAATTATGCGAATCGGATCCGGATGAAATTATTTCACAATGGGCCATATTAAAGTTAACTGCCGCTAAGTTTAAAAAAGAAGAGAACATATCTATATTCGGAATGTAGTAGTATTAGTATAAGCTAGAGAGTAAGATGATGTTAGAATAAGCTAGAGAGTAAAAGTATATGAGTATAAGGTAGGGATAAGTAAAATGTATTAAAAAAAAAATAAAGTCAGTCTTTGTACGACACCTTACAAACTAAGAAGAATAAATAAACCGCTTGGTCTGTGAAATCAAAAATATCAGTTTTTTTCATTCCATATTATAATTGTGTCATTAATAACGACTGCTTTGCGTTTAAGTTGTTGTGTACAGAAAACAACAAAACCACAAAAAGAAAAAAGAAATTAAATAACAACTAAAGAAAATGACAACACATAGAAGTCAGTCGTGATCCGAACACTTCTTATGTGCAGACGTGCCTATGGAGAATTTCTGATTAAGTTTTCGCTTAGTACACTGTGTTTACTGTTATTGTTACTTTAACTGATGCTTGTAGTTCTAGTCGTTTGTTTACTACTGATACTTTTACTTCTACTCGTTTATTTATTATGCGCTGATTGGTTGAGCTGATCGCGTGTTTCTCATATTCTGTTTTGTGCTTCTGTTTTGTGCATTAGAAAAATAAAAACTAACAGTCCGAGTCGTAAAAAGTTCTGCTCGTTTTTGTCTAGCAATAAAAGACTACAGGCACTAACATGAATGTCTGTAGTGCCCCCACCTCCTTGGCAGTAGACTGTCAAGCGTAAAGGCGAATCTGCCGAAATTGGCCGAAAAAGTAAGTTACCGAGGTCTGCAGGTGTAAAGGATTTAGCCAGGAGACTTTAAAACTCCAACAGAAACTCTAACTCTAATCGTTTTGAACTGCTGGGTCAAAATCTTGAGCCTGATAATGAGACGATGGAGAAAAGATGGGCCAGTTACGGTGACCCCGAAACCGTCACCAATTTTCCTGGATGAAGTGAACGACATTGAAGGTATTGTTAGAGGTAGCACTGGTTTGTACTACCTGTTCAATTAAAATGAAAACACGATCACGCGTTTAGGTTTTAATAGATTGTGATACACTTTTATTTATAATATACATTTTTAGCATGCAATTGCATGTGATGAGTTCGAGCGGTTGTTACAGAGTAATTAATGCTCTTATCTGCTGCTGCGAACATTCTCCCCCCGTTGGAAGACCAGAGCTTTCAACAGAACCAACATCAATAGGTAGAACTGCAATTCAATTTACGGCTCTCTTAACTGGCCCAGTAGACGTCTTGATGATTGCAACCCTTGCAACGTCATCCTGACCTTTGACAATGCTTTCCACACGACCGAGCTGCCACTTTAATGGTGGTAGGTTGTCATTCTTCAATAAGACCATGGTTACAGGCTGTAGATTCGAGATTGTTGATCGCCACTTACTACGTTCTTGTAGCAAATGCAGATAGCTGCTGCTCCATTTCTGCCAAAATATTTGCTTCATTAAACAAATGCGCTGCCACTGATTGATACGACCGACGTTTAGACTAGTCAAGTCTGGCTCAGGAAATGGCGTGAAAGGCGCTCCAATTAAAAAATGTGCTGGTGTGAGCACTTCCAGATCATCAGGATCTTCTGTAATTGGAGAAAGAGGGCGAGAATTTAAAATTGCAGAAATCTCACAAACCAAAGTTCGCAGCTCATCAAGGCCAGGATAGACAACCCAAATGTGCGATAGAAATGATGTTTAAAAGCTTTAACTGCTGCCTCCCAGAGACCGCCAAAATGAGGTGAGCGCGGTGGGATGAATTTCCAATCGATACCATAAGCAATGCATGTTGCAGCAACTTGGCTGTTATGAGAGCTGTGCGAAAACAGCTGCTTCAACTCAGCGAGCTCATTCTTTGCACCGAGAAAGCTTGCGACCAGCTTCCGTCTTCCCAAAGGCCAAAATCTTTGCCGTAATGAAGACAACAGACTCTGTGGCCCAGCATGTAGCAGCTTGCGATGATAATACTCAATCATTGCTGTTGTAACCGGGTGATGCTTAGGCAAAATGAGGGGATGATTGGCATCAAAAGTTAACAATGCATTTTGAAGACGTCCTCCAACGCGTAACAATCCAAAAAAATCGACAAACGGATTGAGCGACAATAGCCTGCTGGATGATGATAATAATTCAACTGCCTTGAGCCGCCTAAGTTCATCAGCAAAGCACACTTGTTGAATGCTCCTGATCAGCAAATCTGTTCCCATTTTGATGTCTTCTACAGCAAGTGGGTGCTTCAGGCGTGACAAGTGCTTATTCTTGAGCTGCACAAATTTGTAAATATAAGCAAAAATGCGTTGCAATTTGTCAAACGAATTTTGGAATTTACAATCATATAAAATATTTCGGTTCACCGATGCGGCCAAAACTTTTGGTCTTAGTTCTGGCAATTCAACGACAGATGCTGTTTTTTTTTGGCCATTTGGAATCATTCTCCAGTAAGAATGACGGACCACGATACCACAAATTCGAATCACGCAACCCGATTAGAAACAAAGACATTGAAACTTGATGACGACTTACGAATCCAGGAAAGTGCAATTGTGGAGTCAGACCAACAGTAGATGCTGCCAGGGCATTTAATGATTTGAGTCACAGAAGAAACAAGTTCTGCGAATAACAGTGCAGCTGACAATTCCAACCTTGGAATGGTTAAGGTTTTTAAAGGCGCAACTCGACTCTTTAAACACAGCAACTGTGAATGCAAAAGCCCTGCAAATTCTGATCTGATGTATATGCAAGCACCAAAAGCTGTCATGCTAGCATCACAAAACGCATGAAGTTCCCACGAGGTCTGTTCAGACCAAGCGTTTTTGGTCCACACGAGAATTTACTAAGGTGCGGGGGTGTAACATTAACTATAATCCGTAATGCACAAAAACACGACTTCACTCAATTGATGCTCTAAGTGAACTAACTTTATTAAAATTCTTTACAAAACGATAGACTTAAAAATAAAAGAAAAAGGTAATGAAAGATAACAGTTTTTATGTACAAACAAAGTAGCTGTTGTGTTATGTATATGTACTAATCAACAGCTATGTTGTATTCTGCTCCAACATCCCGGCCCCGTTGAAAGTATGCGTTTTGCTTTCAAGAGAAAGGTAATAGCGCTAGTTTATGAATAGGGCGTCGAATTATTCCCTTTGCTGGCTTGATGTCAGCTACTCGTATATGGCCATATCTTCCCGGGATAGTAGCTTCGATGCGACCCAGAGTCCATTGTTGTGATGGTTTATTGTCATCGTGTACAATAACCATATTTCCCAAGGACCAGTTAGATGAGGTCTTGGTCCACTTTGTTATGTTCTGCAACTCGCTGAGATATTCGTGTGACCAATGTTTCCAAAAGTGCTGTCTGATTGCACTGACGAGATGCCAGCGTTCCAATCTGTCCAAATTTCTTTCTGCAATAGGATATTCTGGCAGCGTGCGCAAGGGGCGTCATACCAGAAAGTTACCTGGTGTTAGTGCTGTCAGATCGTTAGGGTCAGACGAAAGTGGTGTCAACGGACGAGAGTTAAGAATTGATTCAACTGCAGTGACAGTACTTAACTTTTCTAGGGTGAGTCTAGTGTTACATAGAGTGCGGTCCAACAGTCCCTTGGCACTCTTGACTGCTGCTTCCCATAATCCTCCAAAGTGGGGTGCTCTAGGCGGAATAAAATTAAATGTGATACACTGTTCTGTGCATCGTTTCATGATCCCCTCTTGCGTAGATTTGTTGTATAAAAAAGATTTTAGTTCCTCCAGCTTGTTCGATGCTCCGGTGAAATTGGTCGCATTGTCGCAGAATATCTGTGCAGGTGTGCTGCGGCGGGCAGCCATACGTATAAGAGCGCCTATAAATGCTTCCGAGGACAAGTCCGAGACAACTTCGATGTGCACAGCCTTGGTGGCAAAACACACGAAAACAGCAATGTAAGTTTTAGTGGGACCCTTGCCCCTGATGCAAAGATATGTGTTGACAGGGCCAAAGAAATCAACAACGTTGAAATGGTGGTGACGGTGTTACTCTCTCCAGTGGATGATGATTTGTTGTGCTAACTTCGGCTTGTAACGTATACAGATGATGCATGATTTGACAATACGACGTGCCAAATCCCTAGCGTTGACAATCCAAACACTCAGACGAGTTAAAGCTACTAGTGCCTTTGGTCCAGCGTGATAGTTCTGCCGATGCAAATGCTGAACGTATCGAAGGATAAATTCATCCTTCCCAGGTAGCAATATCGGATGTCTTTGAGTGTAAGGAACATCTGCCAGCTCTAAACGACCTCCAACCGTCAGGAGCTCGAATCCATCGATCGTCTGTAAGAATAGATTAAAAGATTTTAGACTGTTGCAAATAACCCTACCCTTGGGGAGAGTCTGTATTTCTTCTGCGTAGTATGTTATTTGTAAAAAATGCTCTTTGCAATTCCTTCAGTGATAACGTCGGCGGTTCCAAAGATCTTAGTTTCCTGGATGCGTCACTAAATCGGAATAACCAGGCTACAATTTGCAGGGTACGACGATGGCAGCTATATCTGTGTACTGCTTCAAGCAAATGGTTTGTTGAGGCAGTGGTAACGAACGATGATTTGCGCTTTTCCTGGTCGACGTCATCCAAATTCAATTCAATGTATTTTTTAACTGGCCAGTAATGTTGATCTTGTTTCAAATATTCAGGTCCGTCAAACCAGTTCGATTGTTGTAATTCTATTACAGTGCACCCTCTTGAATCCAAATCTGCTGGACTGTATCATGTCGGAACGTATCTCCAGCTGCAAGTTGTTGTCACTTCTTGAATATCAGAAATCCGAGCGCCCACAAAAGTAGATAGTGTAGCTGACTGTTGCTGAATCCAATGCAACACAATTTGTGAGTCACACAACAGATATGGGGGGAAGTGTTCGTTTGCGAATAGTGGCCTTATTTTGACGTACAGCTGTGATAACAGATGTGCCCCACACAATTCCAATTTTGGCAACGACAATTTCCTCGTTGGTGCCACCCTTGACTTTGATGTGACTAATTGCACCTTCACCTCACCATTCACACCAATCGTACGAACGTAAAAACAACAGCCATAAGCGCGGATGGACGTGTCACAGAAACCATGCAGTTCTAAACTCTTTCTCTTGAGTTGTAACAAGTATCGTGGTATGGTAAGTAACTGCAATGATGTTAGTGATGATATGAACTTCATCCATCATTCGTCCGACTGTAGTTTTTGCAACCATAATTCCGGTAATATAATTTTTGCAACAATTATAATAGGTGAGATTAAACCTAATGGATCGAATAATGGTGATGAAACGGAAAGGATGTTCCTTTTGGTGACAACCTGAGACAAGGATTTTGGTAAAAAGGCAATCTTAAACACGTATTGACATTGATTCCATGCCAGACCCAATGTACTGGTAGCAGCTTCTTCTTCAAGATTCAAGTCCTTTACGAGGGAGTCTTCGATGAATTCTCTAACGTTGGAATGCCATTTAGCAAGTTCAAGTCCTCCACTACGAAGAATTTCGGTGACTTCAAAGTTGATCTGCCGAAGATTTTCAATAGTGTCCGCTCCACAAAGTAGGTCATCAACGTAGAATGACGATTTTATGACTTCCGCTCCAATTCTATATTTGTCTGCTTGTTGGTCGGCCAGAAAACTCATACTGCGTACTGCTAAGTAAGGTGCAGATGCAGTTCCGTAAGTGATAGTATTAATTCATAACTGCGCAGAGTCTTTTCTGGTGAATCCCTCCAAAATATGTACTGAAATCTCCGATCCTGAACATCTACGAGGAATTGTCTGAACATCTTTACGACTTCAGCCGTCATAGCGAAGCGATACATCCGAAAACGTAGAAGGAGTGTATACAAGTCGGACTGTATGGTGGGTCCAACCATGAGCAAGTCATATTACCCGATGAGGCCTGACAGGATGCGTCGAACACGACCCTTAGTTTAGTTGAAGTACTTGTGGGCTTCAGCACACAGTGGTGTGGTACGTAGTAGTGGGAATCGCTTAACCTTGGTGTGACCACCAGACTCATGTGTCCAAGTTTCTCAAATTCTTGCATAAACTCTATATAGCGTGTCTTCAAATCTGGTGTACGACATAAACGACGTTCGACAGCTTCGAATCTTCTTTGGGCAGTTTCGTGTGAGGAACCTAAGCAGGCTGGATCATCCTTAAATGGAAAACGGACGATGACTCTGCCTTCAGGTTGTTGTTGAACAGTTTTAACAAAATAGTACTCGCATTGGCTTTGCTCCGGTGTACAACTCGCTCCCAAATTCTTCACCTCTTCGATGTGCCATAAGCGTTCTAATGCCTTGCTTATGGATTCATTTATGGTAGTTGAGAAGCTACTTACTTTGTTGTTGCCAGATCTTCTGAAACGACCAGATACAACCCAACCAAGTAGTGTTTTCTGCAGTGTGGGCAGATTCGTACCGAGTTTTATTTGGCCAACTGAAGATTTCAGTACCTAGTAGTAAATCTATACGACGTGATTGATAAAACTTTTCATCCGCTAACACTGCGTTGTTGGGCAATCTCCAAGTTGATGTGTCTATTTCAGTGTCAGGCTGGTATGCAATCTGTGAGGAGATGCCAAATTCGAGCGATGATTCGAATGTTCCAAAACGTGATTTAATTGCTGAGCAAGTACGAAACCTAATGTCGTATCGCCAATACTGTGAATCTGCATATGATGTTTATTTCGTGGAAGACGAAGTAATTGGGCAAAATTTCTGATATAAGATTCACCTGTGAGCACGAATCTAGTAGAGCTCGGCCCACCTCAAATCCTCCAGATGCATCGTTTACCAGCACCATCGCAGTAGCCAAAATAACTTGATCTGGGGATCTCGGAATCTATCCACATGTGTGTGAACTACAGCAGATTGGTCACCATGAGTACTATTAGCTTGTGAGGCGAAAACCGTATACGAATTAGCCTGTCCAACAGCATCACGGTGTAACAATGTGTGATGTCCACGAGAACAAATGCGACACCTCTGGGTTGACTGACACTTAGCCACCTGATGTCCTTTGCCTAAACAATTCAGACAGAGGATAAGCCGTTTGATAGCTTCACATCGGTCATGTACGGACATTTCCCTTACTTGCTCACATCTATAAATTCTATGATCGTTGCTAGAGCAAATTGGACAAGTTTGGGTCGAACAACTAAAGACATGTCCATGACGTGGTGATTGTTGGTTGCGTTGTTTCCCAGAAGGGTGCTGAGTATGAATAATGGAAGTATCTACCTGCGATTTAAGGGTAGACTCCAAAAACTGACAGTGTCGTTCAATAACCTGAACGCACCTGTCCCAAGTTGATATGTCGGCAAAGTCCAACGACTCATTCCACTTTTCCCTTGTGTTTTGGTCAACTTTATCCAAAACGACTGAGATGAGCATTGACTGACGATTTGAGATTCGTTGCCAATCGATAACAAAGACTTGTACAATGCCGATGCATTGTCATGAGACTACGTAGTTATTGACCATTTGGTTTGCTAATTGATGGTAGATTGAATAATGTTGTTATGTTGTCTGAAAATACCAATGTCGGATTGTCATATCGAACTCTCAAACGTTCGAGTGCCTTTGAATAATTCTCAGGGGTGACCTGAAAAACTCTTACGGTTTCCAAGGTTGCCCCTCGGAGACAGTTAAGCAATTGATTAAACTTTTCTATGTTTGTTACATGCACTTGATTATCAATGAGTTGCTTGAATGAAGTGATAAAGTTCATGTACTCAGCATATTTACCATCGAATATCGGTAACGCCAGCCTAGGCAATTTCATGGCGGTTGAATGACCCGAAAACGATGGCGTCTCGGCAACAGTTGAGATGTGAACATGATCGCCTAACTAATTTTGAATGCTCATTTTGATAGTAACGTATGAGTCTTCAAGTTCTCCACGTATATCTCGATTCCCTTCTTCAGGATCAAGCTGCTCAATGTTAGATTGGACAGTCATAACTTGTTTGAAGTATGCCACCAGAATTGCAAGACGGCAGTTCAGCTCCGATGACGTAATTCTAGTATATCTCTGAATTGGATCTACGATGGTGGGAATCCGAATGATGCTTCTACTAATATTCGAACGTTGTTGTTTTAAAGACTCCAAATCAGACATAATGAACCTTTTGAGTGAATTTAACAGCTCAAAAAACAAATAATATTAAATAAATGATTACAGTCGATAACAAAAAAAATAACGATAGTGATGTATAGCTTGCTTGATTAACAAAGAAACGGTGTATGTGCACTTGTACACGTCCCGTTAGCGTAACTCACGCAAACAAACGGCTGTTATGTAATTATTATGCTTTGAACGTCCTCCGTTATGTAGCTCGTCGAAGTGTTGATTAGATTAACGGAGAGATGAAGTAGATGTAAAATAGAATTTTGATACGTAGGCAAAGAAACGGTAACAGCAGCAATGATGAAGATCTATGACGACAGCGAGGGGTCGGCAACAAGAGCAAATGATGAGTACGTTGGTAATAGCAAAGGATCAGCAACAGTAGCAAACAATGAGTATGTTGACGACAGCGAAGGATCGGCAACAGCGGCAAATGATGAATACGTTGACGACAGCGAGGGGTCGGAAAGGCAGCAATATAATTGTCTGTCGACAACGAGGGGTCGGCAAAACAGCAAATATGATTGTTTCTCGACAACGAGGGGTCGGCGAAACGGCAAATATGATTGTTTTTACACGCGAGGTTGCGACCACGAATATGTCAATTACACTACACTTGCCCCACGTTGGGCGCCAAAATGTTCAGACCAAGCGTTTTTGGTTCACACGAGAATTTACTAAGGTGCGGGGGTGTAGCATTAATTATAATCCGTAATGCACAAAAACACGAAATCACTCAATTGATGCTCTAAGTGAACTAACTTTATTAAAATTGTTTACAAAACGATAGACTTAAAAATAAAAATAAAATTTCTGCTTCTATCACATTTGGTTGTAAATTGGTCACTTTTAACCTGGTACCGTTACACAGTTTGGGTGGGCTTAAATTTCTATGGAGCATTATAGTACACTGACTTTTAAATTAATCTTATAAGCTGGCAGTCCAGGAGTGCTCAGGGATTCCAAAAATTCCACTGGATAGTTAGTAGATTGTCCTTGATCCATCACCCTGTTCATAGTGCTCCCGGAACCAAATTCAGAATTTCATCATTTATTGCTTCCGCCTGATTGCTATATGGGGTCAAAATAGCTCTCTCACAAAGCCAAGAGTTTTCATAATATCCAAATTCCATTTCTTCACCATATACAGACGATACGAGATCCCGCATCGATAAAACTGTACGGCACAGGTTTTCATGTAAGACAATTTTTCCTTGTTCTTGTGGATACGTACCATTACCAATCTCAAGTAAGAAATCAGAAAACACTTCTGCATTATCGTTGCCCCCAATTCGCGCTCGCATATTTATTGTTAAATGCATGGGGATTATGAAGTGCCATAGACTGGAATTCTTAAGGCAGGCTCTAATCTCATCAGCTCTTGTTCTACGTGGTATAACAGGTAGAGTCTGCCGGAAATCACCACATAATAGTACAGTGATATTACACATGGGTTGGTCGTTTTGCCTGATATCACGTAATGTCCGATCAACTGCTTCTACCGCTTTACGGTTTGCCATGATACATTCATCCCATATAATAAGGCTACAATCACGTAGAACCTTTGCTTTGTCTCTGTTTCTTGAAATGTTACAAATAGGACTCTCTGTACTGTTTAAATCTATAGGGATCTTAAACATAGAGTGTGAAGTTTTTCCTCCTGGCAATAAAGTAGCAGCTATACCTGAAGGGGCTACAGCAAGAGCAATTTTACATTGACTTCGAACTTTTGCCAAAATAATTTTGTGAGAAAAGTCTTTCCGTTCCACCGGGAGCACCTATAAACAACATTTCTCCCAAAGCATAATCAACGCTGCGACATATAATCTCTGTTAATGCGTTCACCTGTAAATGATGGCTCGGGCATACCATAATGACACATAGGGTTACCTCCAATAGAAGTAACAATACCTTGAATTGCCAGCAAAGAACAATTGAAAAGACATTCATGTAATTTTGCAGTCATAGCGTTGTCATTAGTTACTTGTACGTGCCTAAAAAAGTCTTCAGCCAACTTGTCTTGGTATTTACGCCACAACTGTTCGGGATCTGAAAGTGCACAAAACACCAGCATGACCGCAAACAAATGGCGTAGTCGATGTGGACTTTCACTAATAAATGCTTCGGAAAGAGCGTCATCCCAATGTTGATCATCTTCTGATAAGTGACGTGCTTGGCAAGCCTCTTGGTAGGTTGGGTACACAACATCACTAACCCTTCGTATATAAGCAAAAAAAATAGGTCCTCGAACAGTGTACAAAAGTAAGCGCAAGTAAAAGTAACGTGTTCCATTAACGTGTTCTTTAAAAATACCCGGTTCTCATTTACATCCGTTACACGTCTTCTGCGATTAAAAATACCCTCTTGTTTATTATAGGTATAATAAAACGGAACTTCGTTGTATAGAAGCATTTTAGCAAATGTATCTAAATCGCAAAGTTGAAAGAATGCAAGTAGAGTAGTTCATCTTGGGTTTTGTAAACGCTCTGTAACATTATCAGGATTGAAGTACACCCTTTGTCCCCATTCAAGATGTACATCCAGATGAATTACGGGTGGGTATCTTTCGTGAATCGGAAAGCTTAAAATGCGCCAAACTGCTTCCGATGAGCTAATATAACGGCCAGATTGGTAACTTGCAACTTCATCATAATTATTATTTGTAAGCCCAATCGTAACTTGATCGCTACCCTTGTTAACATATTTACATACGTATTTTATAGTTTTAACGCTATTGCATATTTCAACGGTGATATGAGCTTCAAATGTTGTGGATAATATGGGTGAATAGGGTACAACCCATCTATTATCCAAAACAATTTCTTGGCCACGTAGCCTAATTGTAGCCGTAAAGCCACCATTCTGCGGTGATTTTCGACGGTACAGTGGATACCCGTTTTCCCCTGACATCGTTTGCTCTGAAAGCGCTCGGGGGTATTTTTTAGAGTAACGACCTTCTTGCATACAGGGTGAGTTGTTGTTCAGAGCACCGCATGGTCCGTGTACCATGTGAGTCTTGACGATCAAATATAACGGTGGATCTTCGTTTTTATCAGGAAATTCAGCACTTATTATGGTGTCGATATCATCAGGCCTAATTTTTTCTTCCAACGACAGAAGTAAATGTGCATGTGCCACGTTTTTGCCACTCAACGTTGTACATAAAACAAAGAGATGAGCCGAAAACTTTTTCTTTAGTGATCAGGTCAATCAGAAGTGCTTGTGAAATTTCAATCCATTTCGGGATTACCATACTTTCGAACATAACTAAAAGCGTCTTGTGTACGTGGTGGACGTAATCTTCAGCACGTAAACGTACCTGGTTAGTTCGTATATAAACTAACCTCTCAATTTCTATTTAAACATACATGTCCACTATGAATTGGCTAAACAAACCAATCGTTGCAATTAGTAAAATGATTTTGTCTTATTTGCATTTGGTATGAATAAAACTGTAGGGCTGATATTTTTTTATTCAAATTTGGCATCCTAGTAGTTGAATCAACTTGATAAAGTCCAAAATTGTATCCGTCTTCACCGTGGCAATATATTAAAGGATATTACAGGGTATCATATGATCGGTGTGTTTCGGATATATGTTGCAAACGATTATCATGAGTGCGTAATACAATATCACATCTCTCGCATTCCTGATCAACTAAGATCACTGCAACTTCGTCAGTAACGGGGGCATTGTACGTTCCACGATGTTCACCAGCAGGACGTCTGTCTGCCCTAATCACGATTTTGTAATTATTATTTTGATTCTGTGGAATGGAGTCTGACCCGGCTTTGAAGCTACTTACGTACGGATCAAGTAGATGCAACATATCCTGAAGATATGAGGTTGATATTCAGTTGTGGAAAGTTTCGATTCCGTTTATTGACCTATTCATTGTAATTTGTAAGGGTTCAACCCTTAGCTAAAATTACTGAAGTTAAGTACGTTTTACTTGTTCCTCCAGGTGCGTCTATAAAAAAAATGTCTTCTGTATTGTGGCTCACACTGTCAATTACCTTCTGGTAAATTAAATGTTGCTCCACTGTTAATTTTGGTTCTTTTTCCTCTACAAATTGATGTAGCTCGTTGCTAATGTACGTTGTCTCGCGTACATAGAAAAGATTATTTAAATGTGAATTTTCGCGATTAGGCGCTGGCAAACCGAATTTTTCTCTCCATATGAAAAGACAATATTTTTAAGAAGAATCAGCCCATCATTAAAAATGTCGTCATTAATATCCATATCAGGATGATAACTTATCTCTCTCTCTCGCGATGTAAAACATCTTCACAAAAATTTTACGGAATAAATTCCATAACTCTGCTGGATCGAAAATATCGCAAAAAATCTTGTGATTGCAAAAAGATTTCGCATTTTGTGTGCGCTTTCGAAAATAGTTGCATCAAACAATATATCTTTCCAATGTGAATCAGCCTGGAGCAAATGTCACGCATGGCAATCTGCACGGTAGGTCGGAAAAATTGTGCCGTCTAAGCGTTTTAAATCGGTAAAAGATGTTGGGCTTCGACATTATGTAGCAAAAGTCTCAAATGAATACATTCTGAATAATTAGGGTGTATAGTGTATACTCTACCCAATACAGTGTCCCGTTTAATACCAGGATGATTAGAAACTATCTGTCCATGTTTGCACCGTTGCCATTTTTATTGGCCAAGTGTAAAATGCAGGTGTTTCGTTGTAAAGTAAGGTTTTTGCAGAGTCGTCGATTGCACAAAGAGGAAAAAAGCGGTAAGTGTGGTTTGTGGAGGTTCTTGTTGTACACGCTCAAAATTATTTGGTGTAAAATAAACCCTTTGGCTATTTTCTAAGAGTACAGATAGATGTACTACTGTTCGGTAATTAAATGCTAAATTGAGTCCAATTGCAGCTTGCTGTGACTGAAAATTTCACAATTTCTCGAACTGCAAGAACTATTTGCATAAATTCAAAATGTTCTAAATCACGTATTTTTCACAAATTGTTTTGTGTTAATTTATAATGGTTTCACACTGAGCATCCACATCCGCATTTACAGAAAGTGCTCACATTGTATTTTCGGAGCAGCTGTTTTTTGTTTTGGTTATAAACACACGTGGAACTTTGGCTAAATTAAAACAAAAAATTTGTGAAAAATACGTGATTTATAACATTTTGCAATGCATGCAAATAGTTCTTGCAGTTCCCTTTTTCATTCCTGATACTTATTTTATTCAAATCTTTTAAAAAATGTTGGCGCGTAACAAAAAAAGAGAAAGTAAATCGAAAATGACCTAAAAAAAGCCAACAATTATCCAGCAAAGGGTAGAGTGAGCAATTTCACAAACAGCATTTTAGTTGCATTCTTATCAAATGTACATTTTCTACTACAACAACAACTACAAAAATAAGTCATTTTCCATGTTATTGTTGTTGACGAATGTAGCATTCAACGCAGCATTCGAGAAATGTACATTGGATGCTCAATGTTAATTGGGTATTAGTCAAAGTTCCACGTATGTGTATAACCAAAACAAAAAACAGTTGTTCCGAAAATGCAAAATGGAATGTGAACACTTTCTGTGAATGCGGATGCTCAGTGTGAAACCATTAATAGAGAATTGTGATTGTGTTACTCTAAGCATTTTTATAGTCGATTAGTTTAAGTAGTTTATACTGTTAAATAAAAAGAACTGGTCTTCCTTAGCATTGTTGGGAAATTGCGTTTATTTTGGTGCATTGCACGTTGAAAAATGAGATGTTCAAATATTAATATTGATATATGTTTGTCATAGACGACTTGATTGATTTTAAAATATGTCTCTTAGCTTTACATGCAACATTTTATCCACCAATTTCTCGACAACAGCGGGTCCGATCCGAAAAGTAGGTATGCCACTCGATTCCTTAGCACTATTGTAGGATTTAAAAAAATAAAATTATTAATTTTTTAATTTTTTTTTTTTAATTTTTTTTAAAAATGACAAACGAATGCTAATGAAAAAAGTTGCATACTTATTTTTTTCAGTTGTTAACTTCTAATATAATATTTTTAAGTATTATTTTTTTTGAAAACCACTGCAAGACTAAAAATAAAAAGTTGTGTACTTTTTTTCGCTTTTTATGCTTTGGTTGTTGTTATTGTTGTTTTTCCTCTGTGAGTACGCACTTTTTGCGCTCTTCGTTTATGTCTTTGATGTTCATTGAGAGAAAGAAAGAAAGAGACAGGATGTTTCGTTGTTTGTGCTTTGATTTGATTGTGTTTTGATTTTGATTTTTTCTTCTTTTTTTTTAAAGCAAAACAACGTTTGCGGGGACAGCTAGTTTTATATAATAGTATAGATATACAATAGATAAGTTTTTTTTTTGTTTTTATATTCCTTTATTTTTTATTTATAGTCCTTTATATGTGTTTTTTTTAACGGATGATTTTTTTTTTTTTTTTGCTAATTTGATCTAAAAAAAAAAACACATAAAATTCAGAAAAATGTATGAATTCTTTATTTGAGTCGATATAATTTAATGTTTAAAGATAATTTCATGTAAATGTTTGCCGCAGCAAATAGTCCATACGCTGGGTCCAATTTTGGCATACTCTCTCCAACATATCGGCCGGTATCTCATGACTAAATTGTTCAATATTGGCTTCCAGTGCGTCAATCGTTGCGGGCTTGTCGCTATAGACATGAGCCTTAACGTAGCTCCACAATAGTCTAGAGGCGTTAAATCACATGATTTAGGCGGCCAATTGACCGGCCCCAAACATGAAATAAACTGCTCACCTAACTTGGCTCTCAATTGGGCCATTGTTTCGCGTGCTGTGAAACCACTTTCTTGTTGAAAACACATGTTAGCCTAGTCAAGCTCTTCTATTTTGGGCAAAAAAAAAGTTTGTAAGCATCATACGGTAGCGCTCGCCATTCACAATAACGTTCCGGCCGTCGCCGTCTTTGAAAAAGTACGGCCCAATGATGCCACCGGCCCATAATGCACACCAAACAGTGACTTTTTCGGGATGCATTGGTAGTTCTTGAAATGTTTCTGGTTGTTCTTCAGTCCAAATGCGGCAATTTTGCTTATTCACGTATCCATTCAACCAGAAATGAGCTTAGTCGCTGAACACAATTTTTCGATAAAAAATTGGATCTTCATTCAACTTTGTCAGCACCCATTCAGCAAAAGTTAGCCGTTTCTTTCAATCCTTGCACCAGCTGTATTTTAAAAGGTTTTACACCCAAATCCTGTCGAAAAATTTTCCACGTAGTGGAGTAACAGAGGCCCAATTGCTGCGAACGTCGCCGAATCGAACATCAGTAACACTGGCGGATACAGCTGCGATTTTTTCCTTTGTCCGCACTATACGTATGCGTGTTGGTGGTTTAATGTCCAATAATGTAAATTAGGTGCGAAATTTAGTCACAACGTTTCGAATAGCCGTCTCAGAAGGTCGACCAAATTGACCATAAAATGGAAGAAGTGCACGATATACTTGCATTACCGAGGATGAATTTTGATAATAAAATTCATTAATTTGTAAACGCTGTTCGTTTGTAAGTCGATTCATGGTTAAATTATAGACCAAACGGAACGTGTTTGACAGTATCACAGGACCGTAAACCGCGTCAGCTGTTAAAAACAGTGATGCCCAAAAAAAAAAATTGCTAAAAAATCACCCGTTATTCATTTATCTTTATTTATTGTTTTTTTTTTTAATGTTAGTGTTTTTTGTTGATTATGAATAAATATATCTGAAATGGATTAAGTGTTTTATGCATGTAACGGTGGGATGACGTTCGGACGGTGACCACGACCGACAACACCTATGGTCGTATAGGTCTAGGAAGGGGATTGAGTAGGATAGGGGCAATTTGAGGAGCTTTATAAATGATGAATTGTCCACCCCTTTTCCAGCAGAGTGGTTAAAAACCCCGCCCTGGGCCGTTGATAGCCGGACAAAACTCTGTTGGTACCTAGGTATATAGGGATTCGGCGCAGTGTTAACTCTTGTCGACTATAAGTGCATGCGTGTATGTAGCATGTCTAATCGAAGCCGCGAATAATATTTAAATAAAAAAAAATAATAATAACTACCTACAGCTTAACTGCGCAAAATCCATGTTTATGACTTTTCATCGCCTGAAACCTCATCTTCTTTTTTACACGATCGACAACAATTCATTAGAGCGTGTCTCTACCTTCAGTGACCTCGGAGTCATTTTTGACCCTAAACTGAACTTTAACCATCACATTTCTTCAACTGTTAATACAGCTAAAAATATTTCTGGTTTTATTAAAAGATGGTCTAAAGAATTTAACGATCCCTACGTTACAAAGCTTCTTTTTATCTCTCTAGTCCGCCCAGTACTCGAGTACTGTTCGTGCGTCTGGAGCCCTCAATACAAAATACATCAAGACCGTATTGGGTCGGTACAGAAGCAATTCCTTCTTTTTGTACTACGGGGCTTAACCCTAGTGTACGTTTGCCTTCTTACTCAAGCAGGCTTCTTCTTATAGATTGTTCTTCGTTGAGTAACCGCCGAATTTCTTTCTTCATAAACTTATTACTGGTATTGTTGATTCGCCGGGCCTTTTGAGTTAACTTAGTTTCCGTGTCCCTAGTCGTACTACTAGGAATTTTGTTCCTCTTGCTCTAGGTAGGTGCACAACTAACTTTGCCTCACATGATCCATTTCGTGTATTATGTGATAATTATTATTTATTTATTTATTTATTTAATGACAAAAAACTGTCAAGCTTAAAACTAAAAAAACAATAGATTTAAAATCAGAACAATTACACATAAAAAAGGAATAAAATATATAAAAATTGCAATGTAAATAACAATATAAATTAATTAATTAAAAGACAGAGAAAGAAAACAGAAATTAAAATTAAAATAATAAATAACATAAATAACATACAACAGCAGCCTCTGACACGATGGGGGAAGTTTATTTGCAGAACTAGCGAGCTATGCCCCTACTTACAGCTATGTTTGGTCAGAGGCACATAAGCTACACAGACGGTACAGCTGAACAGCAAAATCCAGAGCATCCAGCCAGTGAGGTCATGAATCCCGTAGGCAACGAAGAATGATTGCATTAATTGAATCTGGAGATAATTCAGGATAGAGAACGTGATAGAATTTATTATAATATGAGCATAAAACTCTAAAAGGATCATGAAGGGCAAATTTAGTAGTGCATCTATTTAACACTACAGGGACAAAATTTCTCGTAGGACAACTAGGGTTAGAAAAGTTCAAAAGATTCAAAAGATTTAAAAGCTCTGGAGAGTCAATGTTTCCGATTAAGAGCTTATGAAAAAAGGAGAGAGCAATTCTACGATGCGCCAAAGACGGAAGACTGATAAGTAGGAGTCTATCAAGGTAAGATGGCAACCGGGAATTAGGATTCCAGTTTAGGCCACGAACAGCAAACAGAAGGAATTATTTCTGTACAGACTCAAATCGATCTTGCTACTTTAAATATTGCGGTGACCAAATGCAAGAGCAATATTCGAGAATTGGACGCACAAGAGACACAAAAAGAATCTTAGTGGTATAAGGGTCATTAAACTCAAAACACGTTTGATGAAACCAAAAACACCCTTCGCTTTGTTTACAACAGAAGAGACGTGCTGGTTAAAACACAGCTTAGGATCAAACAGGACACCGAGGTCATTAAACGTAGAGACTCGCTCAAGTAGGACATTGTCAATCTTGTAAGTGAACAAATGAGGCTTACACCGATGATATGTCATGAGCATCACATTTAGAAATATTTAGATCTAAATAGTTTGTCAAGCACCAAGTACGTAAGGAATCAATATCCTCTTGAAGTTTAAGATGACAGGCGCCATCATTAACTGAAAGGCACAATTGTACATCATCAGCGTACATGAGCACACGAGAGTGTGAGATGGAGAGAGGCAGGTTATTAATGAATAAATTGAAAAGAAGAGGTCCTAGATGACTACCTTGAGGAACCCCAGAAGTTACGTGGACAATATCTGAAAGAGAAAACCTAAACAACACTCTTTGAGAACGATTTTTTAAGTAGGATGCGCTTAGCATTAACAAAATTATAAAACCGTTTGGGATTACTTGAAAATTGCAACCTACAACGGATATGATAAGTGTTGTTGCAACGGAGAGAAACTTATAACGTGCCACACAAAATCTATCAAAATCACAGGAAGACCCAGAGATTTTAAATTTTTTGTAGAGTCTAGACTTTAAGTTTTTTAAAGTGGAGAGCTCACGCGTAAACCAAGGTGGTTTGTATGATACTTTTGGTGCATTCATTAGAGGAATACATTTAACAAAGGCAGAGTACAATGTGTCACAGACATATCGGTACAACTCTAAAGAAAGGACCAGTCAATCTGTGCAAGCAGAAAATTAAGTGACTCAAAATTCACTTTGCGGAAACAAAGACGCCGGGGAGGAAGAGGTGTAGTCTGTACAGTAGCATGGTATGTGAGACAGAGTGAAATTTCTAAGGACGGGTGATAATGGTCTTCAGGAAGAGACAAAGGAGGGGTTTTAGACACAACGGTGACAGTACTATCATTACACCATACTTAATCTAATGACCTATGAAGATGATTTACAACAAAATTCATTCGGAAGAGAGAAAGTTCGATCAAGCTATCAATGAAAACATGGTTTCCAGAGGGAACAAGGTAGCTTGAATGTCCGAAAAAGTACCAAGAAATTGTAGGTAAATTAAAATCACCCAGCACGGCCAGGAAATCACGATCACGAGTAAGTTTGGAAACGGACATAATAGTTTCATAGTGATGCGTATAAGTTTCTAAACTCGAACCTGGAGGAATATAAGAGCACGTAACAAAAATCGCAACGTGGGAAAGGACTATTTTGGCGCCAATAAATTCGATATCAGCAGACAGAACAACTTGAATAGCTTCAGAACGAATACTTGACTTATCTGCAACAAGAACACCACCACCACGACGAAACTGGCGATCCTGTCTATAAATTACAAAATGATTACCAAGGACTTCATTATAAAGTACATTAGATGTAAGCCATGTCTCAGAAAATATTCCTATTCTTTTTCTTCTGTTTAAATTTATGAACTACCATATTTGGAGGCCAGATTTTAGAATTACACACTTCATTGAACAAATCGGAAGGTACGATAATTTTAAACGACGAGATTTCCCTGGGTTGTGAAAAATTTAATTTCTTTACCGTCTTTGGGGGCTAAGTTTGTAACACTTCTGTGATGATTGTTGATTGTCTACGGGGCAGTGCAAACAGAGGCGAAAGGCTATATTGCTGAAAGCCTAAAGACCGACCATTGTGGTACATAGCCACACCTGCACGAGGTGCCCCTGCTTTCAACTGAAAATGGCGGATCTAGAGAGGCAAACTCGATAAAACCCGTAATCCCAGGTATTATTCGTACCGTGCCTATGGGATGAATGGCACTACGTAAGTGTGTCTCTAAACGGTGGCCTCCAGATACCGGGCACCCTCTGGTTGTAATTAAGCCTTACCGTAACACCGGGGCACTGTTGCGGTGGACTTTTATTCCCCTTTACTCGTGGGACCAAATGTCTGAGAAAATAATTGAAACTTTTATACAAGAGGCAGTAGTGCCTAATACAAACCAGGTCAATACTGACCTTTCTGCGGAAATTGCGGAAGTGCTTTCGTTATCGCAAACGGATAAGGCTTTACATAGCCTACCCAAAAGCGGTGAAAGCATTGTAATGGATGTCGACAGTGTGGATATAGGTCCCGAAGACAACCTTACAAAAGAGGAAGAGGATAATCTTCTCGACTCACCCACCCCTATCCCTGAAAAGACGGTAGATGGCGTCAAAAAGGTGCGGCTATGTGGTGCTGCCCGTAGACGCCTCAAATTCCATCTATGTCGAGGGCATAGTATTGAAGAGGCTAGAGCACTTGCTCAAAAGCCAACTGCTCTGAAGCGTCAACGCCCTAGCAGTACCTCACCTAAACAAAGCGCACCTAAAAGAGCTAGCTTAGGAACGGTGGCAGTAACAGAAAACAGGACAGCTGTGTCCACTGAAACTACAAGGCCTGGACCAACAGGGCCTACCCTTGCAGGGGAGGTGAGCACAGCACAAATGTCCTACAAAGATGTTACGTGCAGCACAAAATTGGGTATCATATCACCCAATTATCCAAACACCATATGGTCTACTGAACAACTCAAGGCCATACAGCACACTATCCTAGAAGCGATTAGGAAAAACCAATCGCGTGCGGAAAAACCAGTCTTTAATAGCTGCACTTTCCGCTCGGGATGGCTAGTTATCTCCTGTGGTAATAATGACACAGTCACTTGGTTAAAGGCAGTAGTGCCTAAACTAAAGCCGTGGAAGGATGCCGAGTTGAAGATCGTTGAAGAGGATGAAATACCACGTCCTCAGATCTACATTGGCTACTTCCCTGAACTGGACAGTACTACCACGGAAGATATACTAGGTCTTCTGAACGGGCAGAACACTGGCCTAAGGGTGAACGACTGGCGAGCACTCAATAGAGTGCGTAAAGGTACGGTCTCTGAAATTACCTTCGCCATAGACCCTAGCTCAGCCGAAGTCATAAGAAAAAATCAACTCTGGTTGAACTATGGCTTCGGTAGAGTACAAATGCGCCCCAAAAATAAAAGTGAGGCCAATGATGGGACACATGACAAAGTGTCTGAGGCACCGGCAAGCTCCAAAAGCTCTAAGTGTCCATCCACGAGTACTGCAGATACATTACCAGAGCAACCACAGTGCTCTAATGTAGCTGCAGTAACTACCTCAGCATCTGGTCAAACAGCAAGACGTGAGCAGGTTAAGGAGGGCATAAGAATGCGACCATCGCTTCATGCTGCCACCAAAAACCCATGCCACGATCACCAGCGTGTTAAGAAGGGAGGCTATAGATCCGCAGAAGAAGCGATCTTGCTGGGTAGCAACAGAGGGAAGAAGAGGGCGGCAAATGCCCGTAAAAAAGCCAATTAATGGCTCTTCCCCAATGCAAACCCGGCAGCAATACAAGGCAACTCGGATGCCTTCAGATAAACCTCCATCGTGCCAAAGCTGCCTCAGATATACTGGCAAGGAGGTTTAACGCTGAGCTCTTGGATGTAGCTTTCATTCAGGAACCATGGGCATATAACGGAGTCATCAAAGGGCTCCAAAACTCAAATGGTAGGTTGATCTATGCCACCAATAAGAATCGCCCTAGAGCGGCAATTCTGATTAGTAACCAACTAACCTTTCTTCCTTTCTCAAGGTTTATTTCTGAAGACCTAGTGGCGATTTGGGCAAAAGTGCCCACCAGCAAAGGAGAGCATGAGGTCATTCTTGCCTCTGCCTATCTACCGGGAGACGCGGCTACTGCCCCAACAGAGGAAGTTCTGGCCCTAGCGGAGTACTGTCAGCAGCGTCATATCCGATGGATTCTCTCTTGCGATGCAAACGCACACCACACAACCTGGGGAAGCAACGACATAAACACAAGGGGTGAGTACCTTCTTGAATTTATACTTAGACATAATATTACTATATTAAACCGAGGCAACGAACCGACGTTTGTAAATGCAATAAGAGGGGAAGTTCTTGATCTCACTCTTGCTAGTCACAATGTCTCTTCGGAAGTCTCAAATTGGCACGTGTCACAGGAAACATCCATGTCGGATCATATGCACATACGGTTTGATGTGGGTGCAACTGTAACACAAGCCAAAGTTTACAGAAATCCCAAGAAAACCAACTGGGATATCTTTTACCTTTATCTAAAGCATGGTATTAACTGCTCAAATAAGCATATTCATTTAAAATCAGAGCTTGAATCAGAAGCTGAAGAGCTTCATTCTAACATAATCAATGCCTTTCATAAAAGTTGTCCAGAAAAAGTGCATAAACCACGAAGGGATGTTCCTTGGTGGAATAAGACGCTTACTGAACTTCGAAGCAAGGCAAGAAGATTATTCAATAGAGCTAAACGAACGGGGGACTGGGTTTCCTATAAAGAAGCTCTAACTGCCTTTAATATAGAATTGAGAAGATCTAAAAGAGCTACTTGGAGGAATCATTGTGAGAAGATCTCAAATCTTCCAGCTGCGATTCGCCTCCAAAAAGCCTTAGTTAAAGATCACTCAAACGGTATTTGTACCCTGAAAAAACCTGATGGCAGCTTTACACAGAACCCGGGAGAAACCAGCAAACTGCTGCTGGACACTCACTTTCCGGGTCACTCAGCTTCTAATGAACACCCAGTACTGGTGGAATCCACGGTATCCATCAATACTGTAGATGTTAAGCTAGCTAGTAAACTGTTCCATGAAAAACGGGTGCAATGGGCTTTATCATAATTTAGCCCATACAAATCTCCAGGGCCTGATGGGATATACCCTTGTCTGCTCCAACATGGAGCCAAGTACATTGTCCCAAAACTGGCCAGTATATTCCGAGCAAGTCTCTTGCTGGGGCATATCCCTACGAAATGGGCTGAAGTCAAAGTAGTGTTTATACCAAAGGTAGGGCAAAAGCCAGAACAGCTACCTAAATCTTATAGACCTATAAGTCTCAGCTCATTTTTCCTGAAATCAATGGAAAAAATTTTGGATCATTATATAAGGAATAACAACCTTATAAATTTTCCTTTGCAAAAACTGCAATTTGCATACCAACGTGGCAAATCAACAGAAACTGCAATACATAGTTTAACAACTATCATTGAAAAGGCTCTTGATTCCAAACAAATAGCTCTACGTGCATTTATTGACATATCAGGAGCCTTTGATAATACTTCATATGAGGCAATAGAAAATGCCCTTCTACGGAAAGAAGTACCCACACCTATTATTAAATGGATAATAGCTATGCTTGAATCTCGGACTATTAATTTACAACTGGGAGGAGAATTAAAATCTATCACAGCCAGAAGAGGTTGCCCACAAGAAGTGTACTCTCTCCACTTCTGTGGACTTTAGTGATGGATGAACTCCTCTACAAGCTTAATGGTCTAGGTTTCAATACACAAGGTTATGCAGATGACCTAGTTGTATATATTGTGGGCTGGCATGAGCAGACTATCTCTGACCGCATGCAACAAGCCCTAAAAATAATAAATAAACGGTGCAGTGAGAAAGGGCTCTCCATTAACCCATCAAAAACTGTGCTGGTACCATTCACCAGGAAGAGAAACACTACTCTCAAATGTCCTGTGTTAAATGGCATCACAATCCAATTTTCCAATGAAGCGAACTATCTAGGGGTTATCCTTGATAAAAAGCTAACGTGGACCCAACATCTAAATAAAGTTACAAAAAAGGCTACAAGGGCATTCTTTGCCTGCACTAGACTTTTTGGTAAGACATGGGGTCTAAATCCCAAAATGACCTACTGGACATTCACTACGGTCATTAGACCAATGGTCACTTATGCTTCCATTGCATGGTGGCCTAAGGTCAAACAAAGGAATGCAGTAAATATACTAAGTAAACTGCATCGACTTGTTTGTGTCAGTATCACAGGGGCCATGAAAACGTGTCCCACTGACGCACTAGGGGTGCTCTTATACATCCCACCATTACCTATCCTAATAGAAAAGGAAGCTACTATTAGCGCCTTGAGATTGGAAGGTATTGCCGACTTAAAAGGGGCAATATTAAGGGACACCTAAAAATTTTAGAAAATTTTCTAGACAGTCCCATTTTGCATAGAGATGATACTCTATTGTCTAAAACTATCTTCTTCAAACTTTTTCAAATCATTATCAATGATCGTGAAGACTGGAGAACTAACTCTATTAAATTCAAACCCGGCTCCCAGATATGGTTTACAGACGGGTCTAAACTTGAAAATGGTAGAACAGGGGCGGGAATTTATGGCCCTAAATTCAAAAAATCTATCCCAATGGGTACCTACCCAACAATATTTCAAGCGGAAATGTATGCCATTGAAATTTGTGCGAGGGAATGTCTTCGCAGGAAAATGAGAGGAGTACATATTTACATACTCTCGGATAGTCAAGCGGCCTTAAAAGCCCTACAGTCGGTCACTTTCACTTCAAAGATGGCATATGACTGCCTTAACCTGTTAAATGAACTGGGTAACTTTAATACTGTTGTATTACCAGGACATGAAGGTCATGAAGGCAATGAAAAGGCCGACTACTTGGCTAAACAAGGGGCGATCATGCCCTTTTACGGTCCTGAGCCTTTCTGTGGTCTCTCGAAAAGCCACAAAAACGAAGAAATCAGGAAACTTGAGGAAAAGAGTTTTCTTAAACACTGGGTGAACTCCACCGGACAACGCCAGGCAAAACAATTCCTCACTCTTTCAAAGAGTACCTCGAATAAGCTTCTCTCACTCAGTAGAGTAGACTTACGCATTTTGACTGGATACTTCACGGGTCATTGCAACCTAAGGTATCATCAAAATAAGTTAGGTCTTTCCGACACTGACGTATGCCGATTTTGTGAAATGGATAAAGAAAGTTCAGAGCATATACTCTGCAAGTGTCCTGCACTCGCTAGACATAGACTTCACCACCTCGGTGACACTGTTGTTAATCCACACAAATTGTGGAACAACAAACCCCAAGATATGTTAAGATTCATCAAAAGTCTAAACATATAGGGTTTCTATTAAATAGGGCTATGTACAATAGATCTTACTGGTCGCTTTGCTATCGGGCCCATTATTATTATTATACCGTCGTATTAGACTTGGACGCAATATACCTGTTAATGCCATCACAGGTAGTATCATAAGAAAGTCTAGAAAGGAAAATTTGTTTCCGAGGGGCCACTACCGACAAGATAGGTGGTGAAACCACATTCAAAGAATTGAGGTCATCAAATGAGAGATGTTCTGAAGTAAGGGGTGGAGAAGCAGGTCTGGACTGCATAGAGGCATTGATGGCAACGGTTTCAATATTCTCATTATTCCCAGTATTATCAACAATAGTGATAGATGATGATGGAGAAGCGGGTCTGGACCGCTTGGAGGCATCGGTGGCAACAGTCTCAGTATTGTCCCCAATGGAGTTCGACGAAGGAGGAAGACATTGCAGAAGAGGGTGGAAATACCTGAATTACAGGGAGCACAGGTGTTGAGATAGGATCGCCTGGAGTAGCAATCTTTGTAGGAACAAGAGCAATGTTAGAAGGAAGTTGGGGACAATAAAAGCAGGGGAGGGGGCGAATCAAACTGATAATTACTTAGTAATTCAGTGCCCGAATCAAATCAACCGAGAGTTGCTTTTTAACTTAATAAATTTGTCACGTATACTCCGATACATTGACGGAAAATCAACTTGTCGTTTGGAACAAGATAGACAAGACCATGTCAACTTGCCACAAGCAGATTTAGCTCTATTAAGTATTCTGTCATGGTCTCGGCCGGTCAATCCCGCATACTTTATGTGCCAAAAATTGTCACACAGCCAGCATCGTACTGCCCGATGTGAATCCTCTTCAAATGTCTCTATATTCTTACACGTTTGATTGCAACAAATCATTTTCAATAAACTGATGCAACAACAGTAATTTAAAATATTTTTTTTTTTTTTTTTATTACATATGTACATATAGGAAAACATTAACAGCAGAATCCGCCTTAAAATATTGGTTTGATTTAGTGAACAGTGATGAGTCCGTCACAGACGCTTATAATAATGTTATAATATTATTATAAATATTTTTATTTTCATACTCTCCTTGTGAGGAGATCATTAGGGTGTAATCTTTTAAGACGCCTGAGTGGTGCATTTAACCTTAGTGAGGCTACCAGTGGGTTTGGATGATGAATGAGTTTTATGTTGTATCTGCTGCTGTGGAAGTTTATTTCTTCTAGAACTGTTGACGTGTTCAGATCTCGGTGAAGAGTCGTGTTTCTCACGTACCACGGAGCTCCAGTAATGCGGCGAAGGGCTTTGTTTTGACAAGCTTGGATCCTACGAATGTTATAAGCAGCAGTGGTTCCCCATATCTGTATGCCATAACGCCAGACTGGGGCCACCACTTGCTTATAAATCAGCATTTTGCTACTTAACGATAGCCTGCTGTTTTCTCGCAGTAGCCAATCAAGTCTGCGCAACTTCTGGTAGCAACAAGCAGCGGCACTTTTGACATGGGCACGCCAAGTGAGACGCTTATCCAGGATCAATCCGAGGTATCGAATTTGATTCACCTGTGGGATGATAGTTGAGCCATATTTAATATCTGGACAGCTATCTCGCCTTAAAGTGAAAGTGCAGTTCACGGATTTTTCTGCGTTTATCCCGATGTTCCAACGTTTGGCCCAAGTGTGGAAACGTCTCAGGTATGATTGAGTCATATCAGCTGACACTTTGGGGGAGTCGTCATTTGCTAGGATGGCCGTGTCATCTGCATATGTTGCCAGCAATATGTTTTCGTCATCTGGTACCGGCATATCAGATGTGTACAACGTATATAGAACTGGTGCCAAGACACTGCCCTGAGGCACGCCAGCCTTAGTACCTCTAATAGACGAATTATCATCTCGCACCTTGACGAAAAACGTTCTATCTGTCAAGTAGCTCCGTAGAAGAAGAAATTGCTTGCTTGGGAGTAGATCTTTTAGTTTGTGAAGTAAGCCATCGATCCATACCCTATCGAAGGCTTGTTTGACGTCCAGGAATACAGCCGAGCAATATTTTTTCTTTTCGAATGCAGTGAGGATATGTTGCACCACTCGATGCAATTGCTCCGGCGTACCATGCTGAGGCCTGAAGCCAAATTGATGATTTGGTATGACACTCTGAACGCCCCGTACCTCCAGCATTCTTCTCAAAAATAATCTTTCGAATATTTTCGAGAAGGTCGGAAGCAGACTTATCGGTCTGTACGATCCGATAAGATTCTCGGGCTTTCCAGGTTTGGGAATCATCACGATTGCTGCACACTTCCATTTGGATGGGAAGTGACAGAAACGCAGCATGGCATTAAATATCATAACCAAAAGCAACAAACCCTTGTGGGGGAGGGCTTTGACCACTCTAGCATCTATCTCATCATGTCCAGGACACTTCTTGGTTTTCATTTTTTTGACAAGTGTTTTTACCTCACTAGGAGTGATATGTTTTGTGAGGTCCAAGTCAGAGTCCATTGCAGATAAGGCTAATGCTGTTTCATTTTTATCTGTGTTATCAGCAAGGAGCAGTGGAGTGAAGCGCTTCTCAAGCTCATCCGCAAATGCCTCTGCTTTTTCTTTCTCAGAACGACACCAGTTGTTGGATGAATCTCTCACCGGGGCTTGTCTATGTGGTTGTTGTTTTACGCATTTAGTTGCTCTCCATAAATTGAAACCAGTCTTTTTGTTTGGGTCCGCATTACTCAGTAGATTGTTGAAGAATTCAGTTTTGATGTCTGCTAGTATCTGTTTGAGTTCTCGAGCTGCTTTTCTCCAGGCTATCTTGTCTCTTTCATTGCGGCTACGCATATATCGACGACGCAACCTACGTTTGAACCTCACCAATTCTAGGACCTCAGGTTTTAAAAGGGCCTGAGGTGAGTTGTAAGGGGTGAATGTTTGATTTGTGGTGGCAAAATCAGCGGCTTCTTGAATGTTGCGTGAAAATAACTCCACTGCATCGTCAATATCAATACTTGTTCTTAATTCGACGTTTAAGTTAAGCCGGGCTTCAAGCCAAGTTTTGAATTTGGCTGTATTGGCGTGCTTCGGCAGCAAACGCTTTTTTACATTGTAGAACTCTGGAGAGGTATATAAATTGACGAGTAGCGGTATATGGTCGGAACTGAGGTCTGCGGATTCCTTGATTGACAGCAAACTTGGATGAATACCATTGAATATAGCGAAATCAACTGCATCCGGACATCGAAGATTGTCATATGGGTATAGAGTAGGTGATCCAGTAGCCAACACTTCTTTGTTGCTTTTAACGATAGACTCGAAAAGTTGTCTACCTCTTTGTGTGGCGAGCCTGGATCCCCATAGACGGTGTTTGGCATTCCAGTCGCCACCGACCAGGAATCTCGGGCCAAGCACTTCAAAGTAGTCATTAAAGTCCCGCTCGCCTAATTGAAGACCAGGTGGACAATAGATTGCTGCAATGATTATTTCACCAGATTTGGTGAGGATTTTCACCCCAGCACTTTGCAACGATTCAGTCCGAATCGGATCAATGGGATGATGCTTGATGCCAGTGCGTATAATAACTGCAGCTCCTCCCCTCATGCGGTTATCGTCTGGGTGGTTGGCAGCGTATATTTCGTAACCTTGTAGTTTTAGATAAGTGCGGCAGCAGAAGTGGGTTTCTGCAATGAGCATGATGTCAATTGCTTTGGATGTCAAGAACAATTCTAGCTCATTCTTGCGTTGTAGGACTCCATCTGCGTTCCAAATGGCTATGTTGATGTTTAAATTAAACATTTTTTTCTACCATGGTGGTGAGCAATGCAAGTATTTTGGATTGCGTCTCCATGAAATTGTCAAAACGGTTATTCAAATCATCCAGTCTCGATTCCAACATGGCAATCCTTTCAGATTGAGTGGGCGACGAACTTTGTTGATTATTGCTCTGTAACGAAGGATGAGGATTTTGTTTTCCTTGTATAATTTGATGAAGTTGTTGCTGAACTTGTTTCCGGTTGCCTTGAGTGCCTTTCTGCTGATTTAGACCAGAGGTCTGCTGCACAACTTGTTGTTGAGGTAATCTTTTACTACCTTGGGTTGATCACATTGACTCTCATGCGTAACTGCGGGTTCTTGGACACCTCTGCGAATGTTAGTCCGGGTAACCTGTGAGATGTATTTTCAGCACGTTGAGGGCGCCCATTTGTATGTTTCGGACGTGAAGTTGGCGTTTTTATAGCAATCGCATTTTTGTAAGCACTGCAGCCTTTGTAATTGGCTGTATGTGGTTCACCGCAAAGGGCGCATTTTGGTGGCTCTTCACGTGGTTTTAAACAAGCGGTTGACGGATGGTCTTGACCACATTTGACACACTTAAATTTTTTACGACAATAGCGTTTGGTGTGCGAGTATTCCTGACATCTATGGCATTGTGGAACGTCATTGTGCTGATGTGGTGGTTCTATTTTCACCATTTGACGACAGAGTCTGGTGATAGTATATACCTCTTTATTGATTGAATTAGGCTCCAGATCCACGAAGAAAAGATTGAGACGTTGATCGTTGAATCGACTCAAGGGGTTATACCAGTTGCGAACAGTATGACCCATAGCCGAAAGTTCATTTTTCAAGGCTTCAACGGATGTCGTGCTGTGAAGACCACGTATAACAATTTTATACGCTCTATTTTCCTTCAGCTGATAAGAATGGTATGTTACATTTAACTCATCAAAAAGTCTGATAATGTTGCGGAAGGCGTCGCTAGTAGCCGGGAGTATTTTGATTTCATTATTCTTCATGGCTTTTATTACGTAGCTGTCAGACTTTGTGACCGAGTCTATAGTAGCCAGAAGTCCATCTATTTTCTTGACACCAGTCACAAATATTGGCGGTGGCTTTGGTTTTGTTGGATCATTCGTATCATTTTTATCAACGTTGTTATTTTGTTGTAGCTCTGAATTTGTGTTTGATTTTAAGTTATGAGTGTGTGTTTCAGAGGCACTATCAGTCTCCATTAGATCTTCACTCTCATCACCCGATTCATCACTCAATGGCGAGAAACGGTTGTTGAGTAATGGCGAAATCGGCCGCAAATTTGTGGTATCATTTGAATTAGGTGGAGATTTTTTTGATATTTTTCTACTGTGTAGAGGCTTAGGAGAGCGCAGCTTTCGCTTACCTTGTAGTATTGGCAGAGCGGTTTCTGGGCTGAACCAGTCGCTCAATTGAAGCACAGCAGCATTGGATACCGCTGGCATGTTGTCAGGGGCAGTAACAGCCCGATCACCCATAAAGAGCAACCAGAAGTTGCTGATCTGCTATATGTTGAAGTCCCAATGTGTATTACTCAAAATAAAGTGAAAACCAAATTTAAATTTTTTTAAAAATTAAATAAAAATTTGATTTATAAAATTAATTTTTCACAGAGAGCTGTCAACCCGTCCGATAAAAAACGAGCGAATTTAAAATAAAAACAAAATAAAAATTAATAACAAAATGCAGATTGTGACACCCTGTCAGACTGTCAATAACAGATTGGTTTAGCAACAACAATGCTCAACAAAATAAAACTTAGAAATGCCGTATGCAAATACAAAATACACAGGTAAAACTAATGAACAGGAGAAAAAAAAAACAAAATGCACTGATCTTCAGAAAAATGTAAACAACAAAAAAAATATGAAGTAAGCACAAAGGTTATTTTAAAAAGTAAATATAGCACTACTAAATAAGCCGAAACACGATCCAATAAAGCAATGCACAATAAATTATAAAAAGAATTTAACTTTGCGGAGCGTTAGAAATAGAAACACGTCTGCTTTGCTTGACTGCTTGATATTATATAACAAAATTTACCACATTCTTTCCTGAGATTTCGCCCACCGCTATCAACGCTCTGGTCTTGCAACACCTACGATTCTCCATCCACCGTGACTGAATCTGGACGCATAATTTTGGATGGGGTGATGTCTGCCTCTGACCACACATGCTGTGAGTAGGGGTATAGCTAGCTATTTAGCAAATAAATTTCCCCCACCGGGTCAGAGACAGATTTATTTTCTTTTTGCTTAATTAGTTGTAAGGCTTTATTTTAAGTATTTGAAATGTACTTTGTTGACAGTATTTTGTCATAAAATAGATTCTAAACACATAATAATACAAACACAAATTTTGCATACTTGTTTCATTTACTAGAAAATTAATTTTTTTAAATACAATAGTTAAAAAAAATCAGTTAATAATTATAAATGAGGTAAATAATCAAAGATAACTTTTAAAAAATGTTCGTCTGACTACAATAATTATAGAACTTTACTTTTACAAACGGCTTTAATAATTTCTAGTAAACTTCACTTTTCAATAAAATATCAAAAGCTTGAGAAAATACCTCATATGAGGAATTATATGTGCACAAATATTTTTTTCTATTTCTCTTTCATCTGCATTTGTAATTTTTTTTTTTTTATGCAGTCTGGTTAAGTGTTGTATTATTATTGTTTTTGGTTTATTGTTCTTCCATTCTTATCTCATTCGTAGCACCGTTACTTGAAATATGAACTAAGTGTTCAATGTTTGGTTATAAAGAATTATATGTTCGCGTCACATTCATTTGATTATTCATTACTCTTGGTGCAAAATTTAGTTGTTAAATTGGGAAATTTGATATTAAATTAAATGTAAGTAATTATTTGATGAAAATATACATGTTTTACAATAAGTTTTCTATACAATAGTCGAAAATGCCTCGTGGAACAAGCATTTCTGAACAAGATCGAGGAATCATATTAGGAATGCGGGAAAGTGGTGCCCAAATAAATGAAATAGCTTCTAGAGTTAACAGGCATAGAAATACCATAACTAACTTTTTTAAAAACCCAGGTAGCTATGGCACAATGAAACGTAGTGGCAGAAAAACAGACCTTGACTCTAGAGGCAAACACCGAATCCAACGTTTAGCAGTTGTTGATTTAATGAGCACTGGACAGATAAGGAGTCACATGGGTCTCAACATTTCAAGAAGTAGGATTCTTCAAATAATACACGAAAATCCCGTCATTAGATATGATTCTATTTCACCTAAATCTTTGTTATTAAGTCGGAATATAAACGCACGCTTGGCATTTGCTACTAAATACCAATTTTGGGATATAGAGTGGCGTAACGTCATGTTTAGTGATGGAAAAAATTTTATTTGGACGGTCCTGATTGCTGCAAAAAATATTGGCGTCATCTAGGTCAGCCAAGGCGAACTTGTCACACTCGTGTACATGGTGGAGGATCGGTAATGATTTGGGCTGCATTTAGTTATAAGGGAAAGGCTCCAATGTGTTTCATATCAACAAAAATGAATGCGGAGATGTATATCGATCTATTGGACAACGAGTTAATAGAATTTGCAAATCAGCTTCATGGAAATGATTGGACATATCAGCAAGATAATGCGCCAATACACAATGCAAAGGTCACTAAGACATATTTTTCATTTAAAAATATTCCAGTACTGGACTGGCCACCTGTAAGTCCGGACCTTAACCCCAATGAAGATATCTGGGGAATTCTCTCCGCCAAGGTTTTTAGGAATGGAAGACAATTTGACACAGCAAAGGAGCCTAAAACTGCAATACTACAAGAATGGGCTGAAATCAGCCCAAACACGCTGAAATCGTTAGTAGACTCCATGCCATTTCGTCTCAATAAGGTGAAAATTCAAAGAGGACATCATATTCATTATTAATATTATTATTTGATATAACATTGCTACGCTTGAAAGAAAAAAAACATATTATGCCTAATAAGCGTATAATGCACATACAATTCTTTATAACTATGAATTTCTTTATTTCCATGTTTTTATATATTTTTAATGCATATTGAATTTAAGTTTTATTTGGTCTAATTACTATGAATTTGAGAAATAAAACTCCATACTTTTAATTTTGATAACTCTTCTTAGCCAAAGAAAAATTAAACATAAAGGCATGCACATATAATTCATCATATGAGGTATTAATAAATGTATTCAATAACAGCAATTTCTTCAAATAATTATTTATTGTTAATAAATCTTAAAAAAAAAAACTAATAAATCTTACAAACAATTGTTTCAAATAATTATTTATTTGTAATTAATATTATCAGTATTACACTTCGAGCCAATCTTGGTATTGAATATCTAAATCGTCATCTTGACCATCAGTATTATTCTCCAGATTTTTCACTGTAAAAAACAAACCAAGCAATTAAAATTTGAAAAACTGAAGAGACATAAAAGTCGACAAGAGGGCGAGGGCAATAACACTAATATATGTCTCACTCACGCTCATGAGCGCGTATAGTGTCCTCGCGCTCATACTCACAGCGGCATTAAAATTCGGTCTGGGGATGTTCGGCCCCTTGGATCCGTCTGGCAGATTGCAAAAACTTTTTAATGGTTGTCTGACTAACATATATAAAAATGGAGTTTTAGAATATAGGGATATAAATTTTTTTTGACAACTTTAAAGGAGTATTGATTCCTGATTTTCGACAGTAATATCTAACATACAAGGTTTGTTCAAAAAGTGAGGCGACTATTGAATTTAGGCGGGCTACGTATATCCGATTTTTGATGATTTTGCGGCATTATGTTGGCACTCATGCCCCCACTTATGCAGACAAGGTCGGTCACTTTGAATGTTTAGTTAATTTCGTTTAGTTTATTCTGTGTGTTACAAACTTCATGACAAACTTATAATACTACTCACTCCCGTGAAGAGTATAATGAAGTGTCATGTTTTATAATTTTAGTAATTGTGGAAGAAATAATTTTAATTGAATTAAATGTAAAGAAATCTAACATGAATTACTGAAAAAAATTTTTTTTTCTTTCTTTAATGAAATTGGCTTTCTTGTTTTGGCCCATTCTGATTTTTTTAAGTGGCAACCTTTAGTCTACATAACGCAACTGTGAATGGCGGCAACGCAACATGTCGCATTTCAAAGCATAAGAATGTTTGCAGATAGCACAAGCATACGGTTTGATTTGTAAATGGAATCCTTTGACATGCTGCGACAGTCCATTGAGACGTTTAAAGGCTCGTTTGCATATACTGCATTTATGCTGACGCTCTGAAGAATGGGTGATACGATGTTGATTAAGACCATTGGAACCAGAAAACATTTTGCCACAATCGGTACATGCTAAGCTCTTAATATTTTGAGACATGGTAAATTTAGAAAGATATCTTGATGCTTTTCTCTTTGCAAATTTCTGGAAAGTAGACAACTTAAATTGATCGTACGGTTTTCTATGTTCATTACACATATGCCTGCACTTTATGGCATGCCTGCGATACAATCGCCAATGTGTAAATGTAATCGCCAGGCAATATTGGCATTTAAAGTTCATAAGTTTAGCTTTATACCACCGTAAAGGTAGTAATTGACAAATATATTGCATGTGCTGATGAAGTGCAAGGCGCGTGCGGAAAAACTGCATACAGCCACAACACTTGGTCACAAAATGTTTGGGCTTGACAACAAAATGCATTTTAGTACGTTTATGACGCAGAAGTTCATAAATACTACGAAAACTTTGATTACAACGTTGACAACAGTGTTTTAACTTACAACGGCTTTTCTGTGTATGGAGATTCTTATGGATCGAGCGAAAATGTCTGTGTAGCCTGCTATAATTCGTTGTAACAATTGAATAATTTTGACTTCCCAAATCATTAGCAATAGTAGTAAGAGGCTGTGTTTGCAAATTTACTGCTGTCTGTGAGGATACCTCCGTTGTTTGAGGCAACTGGTAAACATTTTGATTACGGACGGCTGTACAATCTTCAGTCTCACGCAAAAAGCTCTGCTGTAAGCCCAAAATGTCAATTGAACTGCTTGCGACAATAGCTTCTTGTACAGTCTTGTTTAAGCTTGATACTGGTGTAGAAAAAACCTGACTATTTTGAGCAAATAATTCATCACTGTCTTGTTCCCAATCTGTATGCCAATAATTTGAAACTGTTGTTTGAGTAAATTCATTCACAGTTGAACCATGGGAAGGCGACATGAGCAAAGAATCTTGAATATTGCATTGATTTTCAACGTTTTCAATTTTTAATCCTTTTGTAGACACACTCACCATAAGTGCATGCGAGAACTTATAATGCTCAATTAAACTGTCATATGTAAAGAATTTGGAAACGCAAATATGACATGTATGAAGTTTGAATGCATCGGATGATTTTACAATACTATCATTGAGAACTACAATGTTCGGCTTAATAGGCGCGCCGGTTTGAGCCGGTTGAAGCGAAGTGTGAATTTTTGCTGGTAATAAGTCGCGAAGTAATGGATTTGGAATTTCGCTTACATTTGTTACAATAGGCTTTGTTGAACGAGCTATCGACAAATCCTGGCACGAAGCTCCAGACAGATTAATCTGATCCGTAATTCCATCTAATTGTTGTTTTCCAACTACATCTTCCTGCATGTCTGTAATTTCTACCTTTTCTGTTTTATAGAGATTTTTGAGCTGCCATTGATTTTTTTGTTCCGTCATTGAGTTGGCGTAATTATGCTCCTCGATGAGTAAGTCTGCATGGAAAGATTCGTTAGTGCTAATAAAAGGCAGATGTTGCTGTGACACATGTAATGTTGGAGAAGTCTCAGTATTTTGAGATTGAGCAACATCATCATCAGTTATGTTAATAAATGGGTCATCAAGATTTATGATCTCCATTATATCACAGCTATTAATTATGTCTTGTGCATTGATCATGGGAGACTCACAAAATTGATATTTCTGTTCTATTTCGTCAACTGATTGATCTTGTTCAGATACTTCTTCCATTCCTATATCCAAGTCATCGCCAATCAACGCATCGAAGCCTTCTGAAACTTCCTGTTTAACTAACACAATAGGTTCCTGTTTTATTTTCAATTGACGTTCATTATAACTGTTCATTGCGGACAATGTACCGCGCTGGAGAATAGGTTCTTCGCAAATACGCTGAAATTCACTTTGTGTTTCAAAGACCTTGTCAATGAAGCGAGCAAATCGTTCTACGCTTTCATAGCAAACCCCGCACATATCTTTAGGAAGTGAGTCATTTTGATGTATTTGTAAAGTCGGGAAGCATTTTTGTATCATACCGAAAATTTCAAATTTATTTGCAAATGAGACGCAACTTCCAGCAACCAATCCACACAAGCGGCACTTCGATTCAACTTTCGTACTAAAAGAATTAGGTATAACAAGAAAGCTTTCACAACTGTTTTCAATCTCATCGTTTCTATTATTTTGTTTTGTCCGATACTTTATACGGTTTAGATTCAAATCATGACATATCCCTGGAAGAGGATGTAATTCCTCTGTCTTATCCTTCGTTGGCACAGCTGACTTTTTCAACGTTTTGCGCTCATTCAGACAATTAAAATCATTATCCAAAAAATGTCGACTACATATGGCACTCCATTTTGAAGGCATCCAATTATTATTACGTTTTGTAAAATCTTTCCATTGTTTTAAAAGATTTGTTCGTTTAAATGGAAATCTGTAAAATAAGTTTAAGATTTTATGAATGTGAGTAGTTAGCGTATTATTCGTTTTTTACCCACTTGTGAAAAGAAATATTTTCAGCATGCTTATATTTGCTATTACAATTAACAACCGCACAAAATGATGGCATGTTCCATTTAATAATCTCATATCATACATGGATATATGTACATATTCTCCGAGATTGTTATGGCAAATTCATTTATACAAACGCTGATAATTTGCATTAGAAATAAAATCTCAAGATCACTGGAATTCAAATTTTTATAAGATTCGTTCTGATTTTGACATGTACAACAAAAACTTAAAAAAATTAGCCACAAATTTATGTACATGTATGATATACCTTTGCGAAAAATTGCCCAGTAGTGCTGGACGAAACACCGATGTTTGTAAATTTATTTCGATCATCGATGTTTTTTTTTTCGATGTTTTCGATTTTCGATGTTTTTTACTACTGTTCATCACTCGCGCATTTGCGAACGAACAAAGAGCAAAATGAATGCAAGTGCATGCTCTCGAGCAAGAACTAGAACGCAATTATCAAAGTGTTCATATATCAACGTGAGCAAAACCCAGAAATTTTCATTTATGAAATTTTGCATATATGAGCGATCATGAGCGTTCGCCCGTGAATATATTTGTACTCTGGTTTTAATATCTTTTATTTTATTTTTATTCAATTCAAGATACGTTATAATGAATAAATTTACGAATTGAAAAGTTTGAAATACAATATAAGCATTAATATAAACTTAAGAAAATTGCCATTAGGAAAGATCGATACATCGATATTTTTTCCCCGAAAACATCGAAACATCGATGCTTCTCCAGTACTATTGCCCAGTTGTACTTAATGTTGTCAAGACAGGCCTGTCAACTCTAAAACAAAAAATTAATAAAGCAAAGTCAAAAACCCGTAGTAAAGAACAATGTATGTTTTGATATATATTTTTTTTTATTCATAGTGGCTTTAGAGTGGCTCGCGTCACGAAGATTCGTTTTTGTGCTTTTCAGTGCTGTTTTAGCATCTTTTTGATTATGTGTGGCGCGCAACAAAAATGGAAGAAGAAGACAACTGACAATCACAAAACACGAGGAATTTTCAAAATGTTGTCAACTTATATAAAAAAATTGCCCAACACTGCTACAGCTGTAACAGACTGACATTACGAAAAAAACGAATCTAATAGTGTGTTCAGACAGCTAGTTCTGATTGTGCGAGTTCTGGTTACCCGTTTTTTGTCACCAAGTTCTGAGTTGCGAGTTCTGAGCAGCTGTTTTTTTGTTTTGCTTTTGTTTTCATTACACACACAAATGCACAAATAGAACGTTGTGGTAATTGTGAGAAATAAAAATTTAAATTTTGTGAAAAATACATGATTTCGAACATTTTGAAGTGTATGCACATAGTTCTGGCAATTCCCTTTTCATTCCTGCTACGTATTTTGTTAATAGATTACAAAAAAAATTAAAAATAATATTTTCCTTAAATATATTATCTGTTATCATCAGCTTTTTATTGCCTCGTAACAAGACTATCGACAATCACCTAAAAGAGTCCAAATTTTACCAACACTTTTTAGAATATCCATGTCAGACCAACGAGTTCTGGAAGAACTCGCACGAGAACTCGAGTTCTGAGATACAACAACAAATACAAATTTCGTTCATTTTCCCTGTGGTTGTTGAAATTTGAACTCGAGTTCTCGTGCGAGTTGCCAGAACTCGAGTTCTGCTCTGTCTGAATGCACTATAAGCACATCAAATTGAGATAAGCATCTCTCAATCGACTCACATCTACAACAACAACCCCTGATGACGTAATTTTCCCTGTTGTTGTCAAATGGAACTCGAATCAATAGTGGCATCTTCATAGATTCGATTCTTGGCTCACTGTAAAGCCACTATTACATCTCATTTATTTTATTAAATATTAAATAATTTTCTTGTGCTTCTTGCGACTTTTCCATATAATAATTATACATTCTTGACGTAAATAAATTTAACATTTTTTTGGTTTGATTAAAAGGAGGATCTCACGACAAGTGTTTTTTGTTTTTGAATATGTGTGGCGCGCAACAAAAATGGAAGAAGAAGCACCTGACAATCACAAAAAACGAGGACATTATTAAAATGCTGCCAACCTACACGGAAAAATTGCGCAACATTGCTTAGAAAAATCCGAATCTAAGCATATCAATTTGAGATTAGAATCTCTGAATCGAATCACTTCTACAACAATAATGCCTTAATTTTGTCATTTTCCCTGCTGTTGTTGTCAAATGGAACTCGAATCAATAGTCACATCTGCATAGATTCAAATCTTAGCTCACTGTAAAGTCACCATATATTGTATACAGAGAATACACGCTCGACAGTTGGCAGTGTAACAAATGCTAATCCAAATTTACCAACATTTTCATTTGAGTTTGACAATCAAGGGCCCAAGATAGAGATAAAAATATTTCGATATTTTTATTTCAACATACCGATATTTATGATTGATTTTTCGATTAATATTTCGATATATCGATATAAAATTCCAACTATTAAAAAGAATAAAAAATTAACTGTCTGTACGAAATTCGTAAACGACGTGCATAGGTAGGTTTTTAGGTTTTAACCGGCCGAAATTATTTTAATTGCTATAACTATTCTAAATGGCATAATTGACAATAAAAAACAATTTTCTGTTGAAATTTTAAATATATATTAAAGAAAATATCATATTTATGAAAAAAAAGTCAAAAACTTAACGTCACAGACATAAAGAAATATATTTCAAAAATGAAAATTTTAAACGTTAGTGAGTAATGACGTTAATAATGTATCCACTTGAAACCGTTTCTAAAATGACTTTCAGTCTATAAATAAATTGAAGTTCACTCCAGTTATGTCGGAGGCCAATTGGGGGTTCTCGAAAAATCTACGGCTGGTGTTTCCATCATTTGTATTCCCATAGTTGGACTTGGGCATGTCAATGAGTAACTCGGTTTCAATTTTAAATCTGTCTTGGATTTTTTGTTTAGCGGCCAATTCACAAGTCTTTTTCTTCAGTCGTTTTTTCTCTCTGTATTTTTGAACTTTTAGTTTATAGCCCAAGTGCAAAACACTCTCAAAAATTCTGATTCTGGCATGTTGCACAGATATTCAAAAGTCTAAAGTTTCAGGACTTTCATCATATTTTTTGCTTAGATTTATATTGAAAAGTTCTCTTAAATTACTCACTTTTACCATTCTGTACATGTTGTAAATATCTCCAAAAGTTGTCCTCGGTTTAAAGTTTTGTTTTAGTTTGTTTTTGACTTCTGTCCAGGAAGGGTTGTCCAAGAGTTCCTGTATTATCCTGATTATATCCCTCGAAGCTTCTCGTTGAGGATAATGTTGGTCCCGAACGTTGCCAGTTCCGCATTGCTTCCACACAATGACATTACTTGATCCACTGGCTTAATAAATGGTACCAAGTAGCTGAAGTTATTTAGTGTCTGTATGGCCCTAAATTGATTAAGGACATCTTTCGTTATAAGGCCCAGAGTATTAGTATTATTGTGATTTTTGCTGCTGTATTTGTTGCTGTTGTTGCTCTAGTTGCTGGTGTAGATATTGGTTAGCCTGTATTTGCTCCATTAGAGCAGTGCCTTGTATCATTGTATCCCTGCCTCCCCTTCCTGCTACCTTAAAGACTCCTCCAGCTTTTGGATTTGCTGATGTAGATGTATTACACTCATTTTATTTCGACTTTTGTTCTTAACAATGCTCTTAAAACGTTTTAGACTATTGCCTTTTGTTTTAACTATCGTTTTTTTTTTTTCAAATGTTTTAGCTTTTTGCCATTTCTTTTCTTACAAAACGATTGGTAAAAGAAATAGCTTATCATAACAATTAAAAAAAAAATTTCCGATTTATCACTATGATTCGCTGTAACATTATTTTCAATAATGTTACAATATTAACCAATGTCTAACCGATGTTTAGAAAATAAAACTGTTCGTAGTTAACTTCAACCGATTTAACTGTTAGTAATGTTGAAATCATATATATGTATTTAAAAAAAAAAATTGTCATAATTTGTTGCACTTCTGTTTTTCTTATAAAAGCACTAAAACAGTATGGCTTTAGCCAAATTCACTGCGAGATATTATAAAAGTTCGATGTAAATATCTTAGGATATTAACTACTTTACGACTGCGCCAGTAATGTATTTTCCTTTGTAAGGTTTTAAGTCTTCGGACTTACACTCCTTTAGTGGAAAAAAAAAAACACAAAAAACGGATTCTTAAGATTCAATAAAAGTTTTATTCAATATAAATCACCACCACGTCTTAAGACTTCTTCTTTAGAACTAACTTATAATATTTTATGACACTTGCAAGTAGCGTTCTTTCAAATATGTTTTTATGCTGAGCAAACATAAGCAATGGAAACGAGGTCAACGCTTACATTGTCGATGTTTGTGCAACTTTGCTTATCCGTTTAGTTTATTTATGACAGTTTCAGATTTTATTCTTTCGAAACGTCTTTTGTTTGGTCAGTGCTCTTTATTAAATACTTTTCAATAATTATGTTGACTTCATCATTGCCAGTATAATTCTTCAAAGTTAAGTAAGGGTACATAACTCGCGATCATATGCCATCGACGTTTTGCTAATTGCTGTTTTAATACAATGAACACAGAGATTGAGCAACCCGCGCACTTCTCTTCTCAATAAACTCAAAATCGAGAGGGAGAGTTTTGCTGTCGTTATCCATCGTGTAATAGCCGATGAAACACTCTCTCTCGCTTGTCCCGCTCTCAATGAACACCATATACAGAAACAAAATAAAAAAGAGCGCAATTCTATTGTGCGTATTCAATTAATGAGCGGAAATATACAACAATAGCAACAACCAAAGCATTAACAACGAAAAAACGTACAAAACGTTTTGTGCTTGGACTTGCAGTGATTTTGCAAAATTTTAATACTTAAAAATAGTATATTTAACTTTAAAAACTGGAAAAAAGTAAGTATGCAACTCGATTAATAGCATTGTTGATTTAAAAAAAAAATCTTTTAAAAACTGGGTAAAAACTGCCTGGATCTCAATAACGTCGCCACCTACCGCGTCCGACTGTAGCTTACACCCATCCAGGTGACTCCATAAGTACCACAAAAATTCATCAAAATCGGTTCAGGCATTTAGGAGAAAAAGATTCAAAAAAATGCGTACACTCGAGTTTTATATATAAAGAAGATACGTGATAACAGAAAAACAACTGATTTTCAAAAGTCAAAATTTGACATAATAGCCACTAGCGCAGCCAGTTGGGCCACTGCACCATGGGCGATTTGTTGTGTGGTGTCGTGGGTGATGGTTGGCATTTGTGCTCCGACTGCGAGTCTGAAAAATGCATATAGTGAGTGTTGTGATCGAAGGGAAATAAAATAAGATGTGACACTTACCTGCTGGTGCCTAGTGCACATGGTGACATTGTGGTGAGTTGCAACGAGAACGGCTGGCTGTCTTTTCTCTGTTCTTTGTGTTAATTTTGATAAATTGCTTTAAATTGCAATTGCAAGAAAGAGCAAACAGCTGATAGCACAAAATATAATGGCCACGAGAAATACCGACAAGGGCCCCATACATGATTAGTAAAAAAAAAGAGGCCCATACACGATCATTCATCAGAGTATTTCTTCTCCAGGAGGAATTCAGGCGAAAGAAGTTTCAACTCAGTAAAGAGATTTGTAAGGATGCCTTTCGAGGACTGCTAGGGGAAGTGGATCATAATCCCGGGGGCAGCGCTTATAAAATTATAAGGCGCAGATACAAGGGCCTCTCTAACATCCCTTCATCCGTTGCTCTTATCGACAAAATAGTAGCCAGCCTCTTCCCGACAAGGGGATTATTGTGGTTGTAGAGGATGATATACCTCCTGTCAGCAGATCGGAACTAGAAGCTGCATCGAAAAGGGCTAAGGTGAACAAGTCGCCAGGTTTGGATGGCATCCCTAATGTTGTTCTCGAAAGAGCCATGGCCGCGAAACCACACGTGTTCTGTGAAAAGGTCACTTTCCCAAATGCTGGAAGAACCAACGGTTGGTACTCATCCCGAAAGGGAGCCTACCCCCTGATCAGCCATCTTCCTACAGGTCCCTGTTTCTACTAAATACTACTGGGAAGATCCTAGAAAGGATTATCTGCACTAGACTCCAGCAGTACACAGAGCCAACAAATGGACTGGCCGAAATGCAATTTGGCTTCAGACCAAACAGAGGCACAGTGGGAACAATCCAGAAGGTCCGTGACATTGCCAACGACGCCCTAAATGGCACAATGTGGCTAGGCGGCAGCAAAAAGTACTGTGCAGTTGTCACACTCGATGTGGAAAATGCATTTAACTCTGCAGATTGGACATGTATTGTTAAATCGCTAGCTTCACTGGAGATATCCAGCTACCTGATTCGGATGATAGTGTCTTATTTCAGTGACAGAACACTAATCTGTGATACAGAAGAAGGCACTAAGTCATATCATATAACTGGTGGTGTCCCACAAGGTTCCGTACTGGGCCCATTACTGTGGAATGCCATGTACGATGACATCCTGCGGATTAATAAACCCAGTGGTGTGGAGATAGTTGAGTATGCTGATGACGTAGCTATCGTCGTAGTAGCTAAGACGCTGAGGTCGCATCAAAAGTCGAAAGAACTGTTGCAGTTTCAAGAAGTTTGCTTAGGCAGAAACATCTATGATGGTGGTGCATAAAACCGACCTGGTACTCATGAGCTCCAGGAAGAAGATTGAAAAACTGTCAGTGAGGATCAGGAATCATATCATAGAATCGAGGATTTTTTTCAAGTACATGGCAGTACTACTGGACCACCGTCTGTGTTTTAAGTACCATCTAATCGAGTCAGCCAAAAAAACTGCTGCCACGACACAAAAATTGTAGAGGATTCTCCCAAACCTAGGTGGACCCAGACAGCAAATACGGGTTTTACTATGTTCGGTGAGTAAATCTATACTGCTTTATGCGGCTCCGATTTGTGTTGGGGCTCCCGCAACTAAGTCGTACTTGCGAGGAATAAAGAGTGCACACAGAGTTGCGAACCTGAGGATTTGTAGAGCCTATCGGACAGTTGCAGATGATGCGGCGGGCGTACTTGCATGCAGCCTTCCAAATGAAGCCCTGGCTACAAGGGATATATACCTTGCCCGAGCAACTTCCCATAGGAATAGCTGTTTGGAGATCAGAAGCAGGTACCTAAACATATGACAGCACAGGTGGAGTATTGCAGAGCCACGTAGGATTCACCAGCTTATCCCCAATATAGCAGATTGGCTAAAGAGGAGCGGCTTTTGGCAATATCTGCACAGATTTGGGCTTGCCGAGAATCCATATTGTGGCCTCTGCCTGGACATCGTAGAAGACCCAGAGCACCTCACTCATGAGTGTCCTCGGTTTGAAGCACAGTAGAGCAGGATGTACGACCGCCTTTTATCTCCATGCAATTCGCAGGAAATCGTAAGGCATATGATGTTTTCCTCGAAAGAGTGGACATTTTTCGCTACCGAAATAGCGATCATCATTCCTGAGGCTCGAATGTACGAACGTTTAATGGCGCCCAGATAAGGGTAATTTTTCCCCTAACTACGAAGTAATGCTTTGGTAGTTCCGTAGGGATTAAAGGGTTTCGAGGCGATAGAGGCTTTTTAGTCAGTAGAAATCCGACATAACTCGTGGCACATGCCATGAGTATCTTTTTGAAGATTTTCTCATCCTTGTTTCGCAAAAAAAAAAAAAAATATGGGCGAATTGTCGATTTTTATACTCTTCACGGAAGTGAATAGTATTATAAGTTTGTTATAAAGTTTGTAACATACAGAAGGAAACATCGCAGCCCACATAAGATATATATATTTGTGATTAAATGATGCAAACTTGACCCTCAATTTTTTAGCCAGAGAGCTGAAATTTTGCACATAGGTTTCTTTTGACCATACGCTGCATATATGTCGGAATCAGCCGAATCGGACTACTAGAGGGGTACCTATATCCATGAACCGTGTAAATTTCATGATCCTAGGGATACCAGGAGGGGTACCTCCCATACAAACCCACATTAAATGAAAAACTTATAAAAAATAAAAGTACAATAAAATTGCTAGTCAAACTGATGTGACGCTAAGAAAGGAAACCTTCCTTCTGGTTATGATATAAATTCTCAACATAAAGGTAGAGAGATGAAATTTTGTACACAGTTTTCTTTTTACCATCTACTGTACATTTATCGGACCACTTGGTGGGGTACCTCCCATACAAACCCACATTCAAATTAATGTTCTTATTAGAAAATGTTTTTGTTATTTGATGTATAAAAATGAAATTTGCATACTGTAAGTTTCTGATCTATATTTATCAACCATGCCAATATCATGATCTTAAGGTTACCAGGAGGGGCACCTCCCGTACAAACCCTCATTTAAATTAATGTTCTTATTAGAAAAAGTTTTTTGTTTTCTGACTTATCAAACTGAAATTTGAACACTGTAAGTGTCTGCCTTATATTCACCAACCATGTAAATTTCAAGAACTTAGGCTTACTAGATGGTATAGCTCCCATACAAATTTTTCGGAGCAATGTTGAATTGCAGTCACTGTGAATGGAATTTATTCAAAATAGGGCAAAAACGGAACAAAACTTATAATATTACTAGCGTTGCCCTGCGCGCGTTCCTATGCCATCGACGTTTTGCTAATTGCTGTTTGTTATACAATGAACACAGAGATTGAACAACTCGCGCACTTCTCTTCTCAATAAACTCAAAATCGAGAGGGAGAGTTTTGCTGTCGTTATCCATCGTGTAATAGCCGATGTAACACGAAGCATACTCTCTCTCGCTTGTCCCGCTCTCAATGAACATCATATACAGAAACAAAATAAAAAAGAGCGCAATTGTATTGTGCGTATTCAATTAATGAGCGGAAATATACAACAATAGCAACAACCAAAGCATTAACAACGAGAAAACGTACAAAACGTTTTGTGCTTGGTCTTGCAGCGATTTTGCAAAAACTTAATACTTAAAAATAGTATATTTAACTTTAAAAACTGAAAAAAAGTAAGTATGCAACTCGATTGATAGCATTGTTGATTTAAAAAAAAAAATCTTTTAAAAACTGGGTAAAAATTGCCTGGATCTCAATAACGTCGCCACCTACCGGGTCCGACTGTAGCTTACATCCATCCAGGTGACTCCATAAGTACCACAAAAATTCATCAAAATCGGTTCAGGCATTTAGGAGAAAAAGATTCAAAAAAATGCGTACACTCGAGTTTTATATATAAAGAAGATACGTGATAACAGAAAAATAACTGATTTTCAAAAGTCAAAATTTGACATAATAGCCAATAGCAGCCATTTGGGCCACTGCACTATAAGCGATTTGTCGTATTTATGATATAAATTCTAAATTTAAAGGTAGAGCTCAAATTTTGCACACAGGTTTCTTTTTACCATCTGCTATACATTTGTCGGAATCAGCCGAATCGGACCACTTGATGGGGTACCTCTTATACAAACCACAATTTAAAGCTCCCATATAAATCTTTCGGTCTCAATGTTGAATTGCAATTACTGTGAATGGAATTTATTCAAATTGGGGCAAAAACGGGCAAAAAAAAATTAAGAACACTATATGGTGAGGACTCTCACTAATAACTTGCCGGTTTTAGTTGCTTAAATTAATATAGACTTCCAAAGTAATACTCCACAGAACACAATTACATTTGTTAGATTCTTGCTAAGAAATACAATAAACAAAATAGTGGACAACAACAACACACACATATTTTCACTTATGACAGTAAATTTAATAATAATAAGTAATATTCCACATAGCGTGATCTTCGTTTTCCATTTTAATTTTTATTTATTTAATGCAATTAAGTTTATTTTTTCTCTGTTGAAATACAATGAATAGTTCGCGGCAATTTCCACAATAAAATGTTATAATAAATCAGCTGACTTCAGAGGGTTACCACAAGAAAAGAGTTGCCACTAAGCCGAAAAAAATTTATTTGTGATCTAACTGAAGTACTTACTTTTTGAATATACCACCATTGATTTTTCGAATTTTTTGCCATCAAAATCGACAAACCGTGCACTGTGCAACGGTGTAGTTACGCCGCTGCTTGAAATGTTATCTTATGTTACCTTTCGCAACTGCTTTTTTTAATAGCAGTAATATTGTTGAAGTGGTCTTATATTAGATTTTACAAAAAAAAAAAAAAAAGAAGGAAGACTATCATTGGCTATGCCAAAGATGTAATACTCTTCACGCTCCTCCGGGTTGCATCCAACCTTCCCTTTTTAGCATCACTATATTCTCTCTGTTACAGTTTGAGTATCAACAAAGAACACAGTTTGAGTGGCACTTTTAATGTACTATTATTCTTTATAAGCTTGTCATTTAATGTGGGTGTGTATGGGAGGTACCCCTGCTGGTAATCCTAGGATCTGAAATTTACATGGTTGATGGATACGGAACAGAAACTTATATTGTTCAAATTTCAGTTCGATACTTCAAAAAACAAAAAACTTTTTCATACATATAAGAACATTAATTTAATTGGTGTATGTATGGGACGTACCCCCTAATGGTCCGATTTGGCTGATTCCGATATATGTGCAGCGTATGGTAAAAAGACACCAATGTACAAAATTACAGCTCTCTAGCTCAAAAAGTGAGAGCCTAGTTTTGGGATATCACAGATATATATACTTTATGTGGTCTGCGATGTCTCCTTCTCTGTGTTACAAACTTCATGACACTCTGAATACTACATATTCACTCTCGTGAAGAGTATAAATAACGAATAAAACTTCCAATGTTATGGTATGTTTAAATTATCGATAATTTCCCACTCAAACTTAAGTGTGTTGATAGCGATATAATATAATCAGCGTAAGCAAGAAACACAAACGCGAATTTAGTTTTTTATCAATTCTTCTGCAAAATGTATCTTCCTACGGAGAAATATTGTTTCGAAATATTCTTAGTGGCGACCATAATTGTTGGTAAAATATATTCTTTATTGTTTATTTCTCTCATATTTATAATTAATTAATCAATTTTTTTACCCTTATTAAACACGGCAATTAAAGTTTTGTGCAATGACATTGTATGCATCAATGGTAAGGGGTAGAAACTGAAGTTTTGCGATTTTACTGATTTGATGGCCTTCCAACAATTATGTTTGTTTCCAACCATTCAACAATACCGTCCATATTCAAAAGCTACATTATAAAATCATCAATTGTACCAATTTCAAAGGTATTGGGGCATGACTTTTATATCATTCCCTTGTGCCGAACCCCTATATTCCTAGGTCCCAATAGAGTTTTGTCCGGCTAGCAACGACCCAGGGCGGGGTTGTTAACCACTCCGTTGGGAAAGGGATGGCCAATTCATCATTTATAACTTCTTCAAACTCACCACACAAAAAAAACCTCATCTCTCTTAAAACACTCTACTACCCCTTCTTACCCAATCCCCTTACCACAGACCTATGCAACCATCGGTGGTATTGGTCGCGGATGCTCCCCCTACCTTGAATTGCCCTAAGGCCAATACCCAAAATCCATCACCCAGGCTATCAAGGCCTGGTCGCGGTCACCGTCCGTCTATCACCCTACCGTTCCATGCACACCAAAACAATTATTCCAATTTAAAAACAAAATTTATTCGCACTAATCAAAAGAGAAAAAAAACCCCTAAACATTAAATAAAGAAAACAATAAAATTAAAAATAACTGAAAAAAAAACAAATAAATGAAACTTATACTTACAATTAATAAAAAAAAAATTATAAATAAAAAAAAAAATATATATATATATATTTAAATAAATGATAAAACAAAAATATAACAAAGAGTAAAAAATTAGTGAATATCATAAAAAAATGCATACAACAGAAAAAAATTTAAACAAAAAAACCCAAAAAGAAGGGAGAAGGATTGATGCCTGTAGTCCCTAAGAGCTTTTAGACAACACAAGGTTAGGTTAGGTGGCAGCCCTCAGACGAGAGGCTCACTTAGGCACAAAAAAAGAGTACAGACAACACAAACATATAACCAAAAAAAAAAAAACAGGTATGATACTTACCGCCAATCTCCAATTACCACTTACTTTTCCTTGTTTCCTTTTTTAAACTCTGACTATTTCTTAAAAACTACTTTAACTGTGAAAAAAATAGGAACACAAAAAAAAATAATAATAAAAGAAAACAAAATTTTAAATATCAAAAACAACAAAAAAAACTAAACTGATATCACTAAAAAAAAAAAAATAACAATACAAAACTCCATCCAGAGTCTGCTGCGTCGCTGCTGCTGATGCTGTTGTTGGTGGTGTTGGCCTCCTCTGAGATATCGAAATGACTAGGTGGATGATGTGGTCGGTATGATGAACACGACGGATGTTTATTATGTTGATCTTGTTGCTGTTTGTATTTTTGCTATATTAACGTCGTTGTTGTTCTTTTTTTTCCTTTTTTTTTTGTTGGACTTTTCTTGTTTTGAATGTTATTATTGTTGGTTGCTGTTGTTTATTTAGTTTTACACTCAGTTTCCTGTGATGTTGCTGTATCCACACGCTCTTTGCTTTTACACTGGATTCGGTCTATCTGTCTGTCTGATTGTCCGTCTGCCTTCCTTTCTCTGGGTATGCAGAGTATACGGCGAGTGTGTGCTTTTATTAGAGTGTGTTTGTTCTTCTCTATGTGTCTGTCTACACTTCACTTCATTTAGATTATTATTTTTTTTTTTTTGTGACGGCCGCTATTAAAAAAACATATATCAGAAAAATTCCGAGCACAAAACCTTCACGCTTCAAATAAATCCAAAAACTCACTTTTTTCTTTTTCCATGATTCTAAATGGTCCTAAAAACGGACGCCCCCAAAAAACTCTTGCGACCCCGAACAATGCTTTTTTATTGCCTCTCTCGACAGCTACTCGGACAGACACTTTACCGACACACTTGGAGTGATCCCTTTCTAACCGATCACCTGATTTAACAGGACTATCATCTGTTTTTGGTTTACAGTATGATCGTACAGACAAATACAGTACCGGCAAAAAAGAACCACCCAATCGGATTCCCCACTATTTAATATTTCTGCCATGCTAAAAAAAACGGGCAACCCTTCAAAAAATATCCCGAGCGACACTCTCATTATTTTTTTTTTCTTTACCACTTACAAAAACAATATCACAAAAAAAAACTGAAATAATTAAATTACTCTGGCCAACAATGTAATATTTTCCTGGTATTTTATGTATGTTCTAGGTAATATCCGAGGCACTGATTACGGAAAAATAACAGTTTTGTCGTAACAGCTCTAGTTTGTTTTTATTCCAAAATACACCTTTTTCTTCAAATTTTTTGTTTTATGGAAAACGTCAGGTTGATCCCTTGTAACATATAACTAGTGCAATCACAAGCGGGTAGCTGTAGTTGCAGGCGTATATTCGGAGCACGCAAATAAGAAATCCGGCTCGTCGACAAATGGGAGTGAGTAAGAAAAAAAAAAACCAAAGACAAACACCTGTCCCGCACATTTATGTTTTTTCCTATTATTTATGCATGCAGCAAAACGAAGAATTAAGTGAAACGGAAAAAAATCCTACAAAAATCGACGCAAATCTCCCCAAGCATACCACCACCGGCCCCGGATCTACGCAGCGTTTTAGATTAATTTCTTAAAAAAACTCAAAAATATATAATATACAACGATATTTTTTTGTTCCAAGTCGACGGTAAGCCAACCAGGCTAGGCGCTCTGTGGAGCAGATTTTTTACTTTCAATCATATTATTTTATGATTTTGGCCCCCCGCCCGGGGCAGAATCAATTCACCTGACGTCACTGCTTCGACAACCAAAACAAACATAACATCAAAAGAAATCCCTCTCCAACGACGAAAGCGCTTACGTACAGAGAACAGGGGTATTGGTATGGAATGATTCAGCCACAAATAGACTTTGATGTCAGTCTCAGTCCATTATCGATTCGAAATCAACACCGATAACAGAAACGATGACAGAAAAATGGACTGATGGCCCAGCTTATTTGTCAGTCCATTTCGATTTCTGAAGCGATAATATAGACTGAGACTGAACTGACCGTTAAAAAGTCCTTTAATTCTTAATCTATGACCTTGCAAGTCCTTTCTCTATTACATTTTCTTTTCTTTGCAATACCACTTACAAAAACAATATTACAAAAAAAACTCAAATAAGATAAATATGTCAAATAAAAAAAAAAAACCAGAAAGAAGGCTATCATTGGCTATACCAAAGATGTAATACTCTTCACGCTCCTCCGGGTTACATCCAACCTTCCTTTCTTAGCATCACATCAGTTTGAGTGGCAATTTTATTGTACATTTATTCTTTAAACTAGCAAACCGCCTTCTTTGCACGGGTGCAATTTAAAAAATATCGTTTTGGTATTGATAGCATGAAATGAAAACAATATGTTTTTGTATACAATTTTTACAGCTTTTTTGTCAGAAGTGACGCGTGAAAGAGCGTCCATGTCCATGGAAAAAACACTGAATGCTCAGGTGTAATCCTACAACGTTAAATGTTTGACCTTGTGATTTGATAATTGTCATTGAAAATGACAATTTTATTGGAAACTGCAATTTTCTAAATTGGAAAGGTAGATCCGTTAGTATTAATGGAATCCGGGGAATTAAAACGACTTCTCCAGTTCCACATCCGGTCAGTATTGTACACTCTATTATGTAGTTTTTTTTTGATGATTTTATCTGTAAACCTGTACCATTGCACAATTTTGATGGATTAAGGTTCAGTAATAAAATAGGGACATCCTACTTTTAAAACTAATTTATGTGGGCGCAAACCAAAAGGCTGTAGAGAATTAAGAAATTCTGTTGGGAAATGAACAGCCTCTTCCAGATCAATAGCATTGTCTACAGAGTAGTATGTTTGAGTCAGTCCATTGATGTTTGACAGAATTAAATGATTTACTTACAAATAGGTATTTGATCGTTGGTAGGTGACATTTTTTCCCTTTATTGCAAGTAAACAAATGTTTTCTTTACTTTATAGTATGGCTCAAATGATAATAATAATTACTTTAATTTAATTCTAAAATCACATTTGAAGGAACTTTGCTGTGTAAAGAATGAAAAGCTGCAATATTGTAGAGTGCAATGCAGGGCGGTTTGCTAGTTTAAAGAATAAATGTACAATAAAATTGCCACTCAAACTGATGTGATGCTAAGAAAGAAAAGTTGGATGTAACCCGGAGGAGCGTGAAGAGTATTACATCTTTGGCATAGCCAATGATAGCCTTCTCTCTGTTTTAAATTGCACCCGTGCAAAGCAGGGCGGTTTGCTAGTTTAAAGAATAAATATACAATAAAATTGCCACTCAAACTGATGTGATGCTAAGAAAGGAAGGTTGGATGTAACCCGGAGGAGCGTGAAGAGTGTTACATCTTTGGCATAACCAATGATAGCCTTCTTTCTGGTTTAATTTGGGTTTGTATGGGAGGTACCCCTATATATACATGGTTGATGAATATGGATCAGAAACTCATAGTGTCCAAATTTCAGTTCGATAAGTCAAAAAACAAAAAACTTTTTCTAATAAGAACATTAATTGAAATGGGGTTTTGTAGGTTGCAGGTTTTATTCAATTTCTTGGTACGCTGCCGAAAGATTTTTAAATGAGCATTGTACAATGTGTTGATTATAGGAAAAACGTATTGTACTGTATTTATTTATTTATTTATAAACAGTATGGATGTAATCAAAAGTACAAACAAACTAAAACTAAATGACAAGCTATAGCAACGATGGCCTTAAGCTTACTTGGTAGTTAATATTGATAGATTATATACAGGAATTAAATTAATGAGATAATTATATTTAAAGTATAGGACCTTATTATTATTCTTATATAAGTCGAATCGTTCCCTTTTTCCATTATTTCACATTGGAAGTATGACGCGAGTCCATTGTGTTTGTTGGCGTCCTCTCTTCTTGCTGGTTAATATCTGAATAATTAGGCTTCTTTTTATTCACCAGAATCTGCCTTTACAACTCACACATAGTTGTCTCTTTCTTACACATGCCAACAATCTCAACCATTGTCCTGCACTGATCAGTGTTACACACCACGGTGCCGGTCGCGCAACTCACCACACCCCCAGGTAAACCACTTTCCCACACCCTTCATATTTGAATCTCAAATTCTCCGACACGGCCATTCTGACACATTACACGTCCTCGTGTATGTTAAACAAAATCACAACTACCAACGTACCTTTTATAAAAGTGATTTACTACTTTTATTTTCATAAATTTTCTCATTTCGCTCCTTCTTTTTTTCAAAATTCCTTATCTCTTTCTCATTTTCTTTACAAAATATTTTACATTTCTTTTCAACTTAGTTTCTCACATTTAACATTTTTTCATTTCTCTTTATCATTTCATTCCTCTTCACAATTGTCTCAAATTTAACCAATGCCAAGTATCACCACATATCCTTCTATCACCTCTCGTTATTCATTTATTCAAAATGTCACTCTTTTCTTGTCTTTCTTTTTAGCAATTCAATTTCAATCTTCAGTTTCTTCATTACTGTCTGTTACAATTTCTTTCATAGTCTTTTTCAACTGCTTCCATACAATCTGTTTCAACTGCTTCCATACTCATTTTATTCTTTTTCTCAACACAATCGATATCCAGCTCGCTTGGCACCTGGGCATCTGGCAATCTTATCAAACTTCGTTTGATGTCTCTCACTGTTCTTGATCAACACATAGTCTCCTTCATTATATTTTAGAACCTATGCTTTATCCTTGTCAAATCTTAATTTCTCAAAAGCTGCTGATTATCTCATGTTCCTAACAGCTCAGAACGATGAATTACACTCTCGTCATCTTTAATAGGAATCAAACCCAATGGACGCGCTACTTTACCAATAAAAATCTCTAACGGTGATGACTTGATAACACGATTAATTGTACAGTTAAGTGCTAATTGCACTTCTACTAACGCATCCTGCCACGATCTAGCACTAGTCTCAACTGCAGTTAATAAATTTTTAACACACTCATTACACTTTCAACATGTCCGTTAGCACGGCTAGCACCCGTAGCTATTGTATGAAGTCGTATTTTAGTAAAAGCATCAATCTGTCCTATTATATACTCCTTACGATCACTCTTGCCAGTCAGTTTCCCTGATATGTCTTTATGAATAGTGTGCCAAGGAACACTGACATTTGGAATAGGATGTAATTCAACCTGTACTTTTCTAGACGTAGACTTCGACACTCTACAAATGATACAATTCTCAACAAATTTACGAACATTCCATTCCATTCCAGCAAACCAATAATGATCGTATACCTTATCCAGAGTTTTTTCCCACCCAAGATGCATAATCGATTCATGCACCTGTTTTATTACAGACGAACGAAAAGATTGGGGTACAACTGGCAAGCAATGAGTTTTAGAGTTTCTTTGAATTTTTCAATACAACACACCCATCTTCAATTCATAAGTACCCGCCAACTCCAACGAAAGTTCATCGTTATTCTATTTTCGACAAAATCATTATCTCTCCGCTGTTCAATTTCTTTATTTGATGTTTGTCTCTCCTTAAGAGGAAGGGAATTTCTAGATAAGAAATCCACGTGTGCCATACGTTTTCTTTCTCTATACAATATATATCAAAATCATACGCTTGGAGATACTCCCACCATATATAAACTCTAGGTGACAACTCAATTTTTGTCCGTGACGAGGTAGTGCAGAAAATGTTTAACAGCCTTAAAAACGGCAAGCGTCTCCAGCTCGTATGAGGTGTATCTGGATTCGCATGAGCTAGTAGTTTTACTATAATATTCCACAACATTACGCTTATTCTCAATTCTGTGCAAAAGTATGGCTCCATAACCAATGGAACTAGCATCCGTATGCAACTCGATTGGATGCTGAACAAAACTTTTTTTTTTCAGACGTTTAAAAATACAGAGGCTTTAATGACCGTCTGATTTATCTGCCACTGTATTTCCATTGAGTTCACGGTAATCAACACAAAGCCTAACTGACCAATTCTTCTTCTTTACCACCAACGATGGACTCGCAAATGGTGAACTACTTGGTCTTATAACGTTACACTCTATGAATTCCTGAATTTTAGCTCAGACCAACTCCCTCTCACTGGGACTAAATCGACATGGACGCCTATGTACAGTCTTACTCAGTTCAATCAAACGCATGGTCATCTCTCCTGTACCTACTCGGTTTCGAGGAGTGCCCTGTATGAACGATTCAGCGTATTTTTTTAACATGGTTATTAACTTCATTTTATCTACCCCATACAAATCCGTTTCTAAGTTATTTATTTTCTACAGCTGAATATCCACAAGTCATAATTGCACGACCTGTTTTTCATACATTCATCTAGTACCACATAAAACACTATCTTCAAGCAATTTCCATCAATCATTACATCGCTCTCAATTTGAACTGTGCTACTTGTATTACTATTGACTATTAAAATAGTTACAATATTTCTTCTTTTACCCATCATTCGAGGCGTCACACTTTCCTTAATCAGTGAGCATTCTGCTCCAAAATAAATGTAACAAAAACTTCTCACATCGCTGCTGCATAACTGTTGTAGGCTCTTCCACGATGCACAGCTCAACTCGTTTCACTTGTTGCGCTCCTGATCCTCCGCCAGCCAAATACTTAGGACATTGAGTAGCGATGTGTACTTACTCATGACACCGATGGCATGTTATGTGGAGCTTTTGATAGGATTGCTTACTACGATTATCTTTACCTTGTTCACCACCAATAAATTGCCAATCAATTCTTTTGTGTCCTAATTTGCCACAAAGGTGACATCTCAAGACCGACATTTTTGTTCTTTTAAATTCAGGTTCACCATCAGCAGTAGTACGTTGATTTTTGTTCAATGTGTATACTTGCAACTCTGTTTGCAAGTCGCGTCTATTTTGAACATTTGAGGTGTACACTGTAGTCGCCAATCAAAATTGGCCAAGTGACCCAAAACTGCTGCCACTAAAATTTGTTCTGTGTTCATATTCCGCCATTGCTCGCTGCCTTCAAGTGATTTTTCAGCTATCACAATATCCACTGTAGCACACCACTGCATCGGGTCCGCACCCGGAATATCCGCGTTGAACTTCGCCAACACCACAACGCCATGATGCCGCGTCTTGTTTGCCAACGCCTGCAACGATTCTGCCAAAACTTTGAAATTTTCATTTTGTTGCTGTAATAAAGCTCAAAATTGTTGCTCCGACATTGCAGGATGCGGATCGGATCCCACTTCTGATGTCGAAACGTTCTTTTTTTCCATTATTTCACATTTGAAGTATGACGCGAGTCCATTGTGTTTGTTGGCGTCCTCTCTTCTTGCTGGTTAATTTCAAAATAATTTGGCTTCTTATTCACCAGAATCAGCCTTTACAACTCACACATAGTTGTCTCTTTACTCATGCCAACATCACAAAAGCAACGCGCGACATCAGTCTTAACCATTGTCCCACACTTATCAGTGTTACACAGCACTGAGCCGGTCGCGCAACTCACCACAGCCCCAGGTGAACCACTTTCCAACACTAACAAACACACCTTTCATATTTGAATCTCAAATTCTCCGACATATACATATATACATTTTATTTTATTTTTATTGAGTTTTTTAAAATTAGATTATATTATTAAGTTATTTTCAAAAAATTTATTAGTTTGATAGTGTTGTCGCGGGTAGGGGTGGATAAAAAAAGTATGGGGTCAGAGGATAGGAATAATAGGCGTCTTTGGGTGTTAAAATGGGAGCAATCAGAAAGGATATGTTGTACGGTTAATGTGGCGTTTAGATTACAATGACTACAAACATTACTTGAGGAGTGATGAACTAGATGTTTGTGGGTTAAGTTCGTGTGTCCAAGGCGAAGTCTAATGAATTTAAAAGATCACTTGATTTAGATTAGGATCCGTAGTCGTACAATGATTTTTTGTTTTGATTGATAAATTTGTAGTGGGGATTAGTAAGATTCCAGATTGATTTAAACTTACTCCGAAAAGTTTTCCCAATGTGTTTTTTATATCATCAGAGTTAAAATTTTCCTGGAATATTAATGGGTATTCAAAGGAGGATTCGGCAGCTTTATCTGCCTGTTCATTGCCGGGAAAAAGGAAATGACCTAAAGTATGTTTATACGGGGAAAGTTATCAGTGAGAATTTGTCTGATTGATGATGCGTAAAAATTAAGGTTTGAGATATTGGCTATGGCTTCTATTGAGAAGAAGGAATCAGTACAGATGGTGAATTGACCACGACCAGCTTTTGCTTCACTGACTGCGTAAAAAATGAAAATTTCAGCAGAATAAACAGAGGAATAGTACGGAAGGACGGATATTTTTATTGAGTTAGGGATGATAGGGTTAGTGAATGACGAAGTGATGCATGGTTGTGATACATCTGTGTAAACAAGCTTATGGGATTGCAAGGAATTCTTGATTTCTAAGAATTGTTTTTTGAAAAATTTCTAGTGGCTTTGTCGACTTGGGGAGAAAGTGGAGTGTAGTGTTAAGTGTAGCAATGTTAAATAACCATGGTGGATTATCGCTAGTTTTAATTGATAATGGTTTAACTGGTAGCTGAAGTTGTAAAGGCAAAATTCTTCAGCTATGAGAGCCTTATTTGTGATTGGAGTCTGGATGCTTGAGGACTGTATGCAGTGGATTGGGAAACGTGATTTTACACCGCTGAAGTTTCTGATGTTTGACCAGATCTTGGTTATGTCTGTTGTAGGATTTTTCTCAGAGTTGAATTTTTGGAGTGAGGATTGTTTAGCTATTTTCAGTTGTCGTTTGAATTGAGCGTTAGCTTTTTTGTATTGTAAGAAATAATCCGTTGAGATGTTACGTTTAAGGAATTTCTTTTTTTCTTTAAAGAATTGTAGTTTTTGGTTCCACCAATGAACTTTAAATTTAATGTTGGGATTAAAAATAGATTGTGGGATGGAAATGTTAGCACTTTGACGAATTATTTGGCAATGTTTGCAGATTCCTTATTAATGTTAGAGCTTATTGGCTTAAAGAGATTATAAGTAAAAGTGGACGCTCTGCCAAATTGCTTGATTCATTTTGAATTTTGGTAAAGTTTTTGTAGGTGCATCATATTGAAGAAGGGATGTAGTTATGGGGAAGTGGTCACTCCTGTGAATACTAGATTCAATCTTCCAGGATGAGGTCGCAATGGATGGGGTTGCAAGTGCTAGGTCGATGTGTGTGAAAGAGTGGTACGTACTGAAGTGGGTGGGTGAGCCATCATTTAACAATATAAAGGGTGATTGGTTGATAAATTTGAACATAGTATTACATTTGGTGTTGTTGGCAGGAGAACCCCATAGCTGATGCTAACTATCGAAGTCTCCTGTGATAATGGTTGGGAATGCAATGTTGTTGTAGACATTACGTACGTTTCTTAAGGAGAATGATGATGATGATTTTCGGATTGTGGATTTTTATTAGGATTAGCAACTGATTGTAATTGTTATTATATCCACTAATGTTCCATTGTAAGACTTTTAACATAATGAGATAGAAGTTATAATTTATTTTTAACAGAATGTTTGAATGAGTGAGATGCAGTTGCATAAATGTGATTTTGAAAGTGACCCCCTCCCACTGACGTGAGATCAGCAGGCAAGGGGTCTAGTAATATAGAATAATGGTGCTCCCGACTACGAAGTCGCCCGAGTGGCCCGCAGACGTCAAGAGCACCACTGCCTAGAGTTTAAGTAGTGTTAAATGCTATCGCCCTCGCTATAGCGATTTGACGTAATACGAGGGCTGCTATTTATATTTCGGGAATTGGCAATACTAATGTCAATACGTAAAATCTGGCAACGCCATAATAAACTTTGTCATTTTTTACCACATATGTACGTACAACGTTTTTATGTACAATTGGTTTTTGATTTGTTTACAATAAGTTAAAGAAATCAATTTGGCAAAACAATGGAAATTTCTCGAGAGGGTTTTCGTTGGATTATTTTTCACAACTTTCGACGTAGATTATCACAACAAGAATGTTTCGATGAACATTGTATGGTGGGAAAGCACCATCAAAAACGACAGTTTATCGCTGGTTTGCAGAATTTAATCGTGGTCGTAGTTCAGCCGCTGACGAATTCCGTGAAGGTCGTCCAAAATCGGTTGTTGTGCCACAAAACATCGAAGGTGTGCGTGAACTGATATTGCAAGATCGACATGTGACCTATCGTGAGAGTTCCACTCCAATATATTATATTTTGCATGAACAATTAGTTGTAAAAAAGGTTTGTTCTCGTTGGATACCCCATAACTTATCAATCGCTCAAAAAAAGGCTCGCGTCGATTGGAGTAAGGACATGCTTAAAAAGTTCGACCGTGGTGCTTCAAAAGACGTTTATAAAATCGTGACAGGTGATGAATCATGGATATATGTGTATGAACCGGAAACTAAAAAGCAATCGACCGTGTAGGTGTTCCAAGATGAGCCAAATCCAACAAAAGTTGTTCGAGCACGAAGCACTTCGAAGCAAATAGTCGCCTGGTTCTTCGGAAGAATGGGTCATGTGGCCACTGTTCCACTAGAGCAACGTAGGACTGACAACTCTGAGTGGTACACGACCATTTGTTTGCCGAAGGTCTTCGGAGAAATCCGCAAAACCAACTGCCGAAGACGAATCATTCTCCATCATGACAATGTGAACTCTCACACATCTCGGCAAACAGGTGAATTTTTAAGCAATCAAAACATCGAATTGGCACTCAATGACTTCTTTTTATTCCATCACATCAAAAAAAACTGCGTGGTCAACGATTTACGAGCGCCGTAGAAGCAGTTGAAGAGTTCAAAAACCATGCTCGTGTCTCAGGAGGAATGGAAAAATTTGCTATGACCAATGGTTCGAACGAATGTAAAAGTGTATTGATCATCAGGGGGAATATTTTGAAAAACAATAAAGCCATTTTCATTAAAAAACTATTGTTCTTATTTGCTATTCCCGAAATATAAATAGCAGCCTTCGTACGTTTACTTTTGCGTTTTGGTTCGATATCTTGTTTTTGTTAATTTTTGTTTTTTATTCTTTTGTTTGTGGAACTTTTGTGTTTAAGGGCTTCAATAGGTTGTGAGGTAAATGTTTGGTTATTAGATGACAAAGACGTGGTAATGATGGCTGTGTTAGAGATGTCATCGTACGAAGTGATTTTTCTACCTTGCAGTTGATGGTCAGAATTTGGTTGTCGTACTGGTACTTCTTTGGATGATGTGTTGTTTGTGCTGGATGATGGTTGAGTATTAATTAGAGTTTCCTGTGCAATTTGATTGGCTGCTATTTTTGAGTATTCTGTGTTTAAAGGGGTATGTCAGCTGTGATAGATACTGAGTGCTGTCTTGTGATCGACCTTCTGGTAAATTTTGATTGTTGTGATTTCTACCTGCTTTTTGAATGTTGGACACATTTTATCCAGAGGGCTGTGGTTGCTTGTAATATCCGCGTTATTCATGCATTTTCCGCATGATTTCGTTTTGTTACATATTTCATTTTCGTTGCTATGCACTTCTTCCGAGCAGTTGGCACATAGTTTATTGCTTTTCCATAGAGGCGTCGAGTGTCTAAGTGTACTCATTTTGCAATTCTCTCTTTACTAATAGTGTGTTCAGACACCGAGTTCTGATTGTGCGAGTTCTGGTTACCCGTTTTTTATCACCAAGTTCTGAGTTACGAGTTCTGGGCAGCTGTTTTTTGTTTTGTTTTTGTTTTCATTACAGGCAGAAATGCACAAATGGAACGTTGTAGCAATTGTGAGAAATAAAAATTTAAATTTTGTGAAAAATACATGATTTAGAACATTTTGCATATCATCAGCTTTTTATTGCCTCGTAACAAAAAGAAAGAACAAGACTATCAACAATCACCCAAAAGAGTTCCAACACTTTTTAGAATGACCATGTCAGAATAGCGAGTTCTGGCAGAACTCGCACGAGAACTCGAATTCTGAGCTACAACAACAACTACAAATTTCGTTCATTTTGCCTGTGGTTGTTGAAATTCGAACTCGAGTCCTCGTGCGAGTTCTGCTACTTAGAACTCGAGTTCTTCTTTGTCTGAGTGCACTATAAGACCACTTCACTAAAATTCGTGCGATAGACGTACAACCGTCTATACACCTTGGACTATATGCACGAAAATTTTATTTGCCTGTCAACTGTACAGTCTCTGATGATCCTACAAAGAAAGTGATGCGTTTTCTTTTTTGACTTATTTTATAATCAGCATTTAGATTTTTTTCTTTAGTTGATCGAAACTATTGCATGCGTTATTAACATAATCGTTCAGATGTGCATAAAATTTTGTGCTTCGTTTTTTGTTGTTCCTGGTTAATTGATATAACTCGCAAGCTCTAACAGTATTAGCATGTGCATACCATCTAGTTTCCGAGAGAGACTTCAGAATTCTATTTGCACCCAAATTGTCTGTCATAATTTCCCATCGATTGGTCGAAGCTGAGAAAAGTATAAAATTTTTTGGATAAACTGAAAGAAAAATACTCAACAGCCCGAACACCCACTAAACTAATCGACAAAAATTGCGAATTTATATTTTTCTTTATTTTTAGACTGAGCCCCAGAATACTTTCCAGCTGTATTTGATGCTTTATCGTAACTCTGCCCGCGACAATATTTATAGAAATATCAAGGATTTAAAAAAAAATGTGTAATGTAAGCAGATATATCGACATTAGATTTTCCGATTTTTCAGCAGTTCCTTTTGGGTTTCTCGAATTTTCTCTTTTAAACAATATGATTGTTTCGGTAATATGACACGTATTAACCTCTTCACAGTGATTGAAAAGAAATCTGTGCTCTGACGACAACAACAACAGGGATAATGACCATATTGTTGTTGTGGCAGTCAGAACTCTGTGTTCTGGTTCAGTTCTCGATGAACCCAACTTAAACACACTTTTAAAGCGGGTCCTTCTACAGTCCCACTTTTTGCCATTTTCGATCATGGGCATCATTAAGCAGCTGGTGCCATCATAAAACATTTATGTGCAAAATGCAAACTGCAAATTTTTTTTTATAATTTTAATAAAAGAAGTAACTGGAATGCATATACTGCAAAATGTTCTAAATCATGTATTTTGCACATATGTTCAGTTTTAAATTTACCAATACACACTGTGAACGCAAAACCAGAACTCTCAAATTTTTACTAACTTCACTATGGGAAAAAGTGCAATATTTTGGCATAAACTATAAATGTAAAGCTAGAGGGTAGAAATTTTGCAAGAGTGTTCATTAGATTAAAGTAGAATTTCGAATAAAAAATTCATCAATTGGACATCGCCTTCCCCGCCTCCATAGCATTAACATTTAATTATTTTCGATTTTATATATAGATAAATGTTTAACATATTGTATTTAGTTTACAATACTTAATTTATAATTAAAATATTGAATAAATTGTGTTAGGTTAGGTTAGGTTAGGTTTGCTTGGCTGATCAAGAGATCTCACATAGACCAATAATGGTCCTTTGTGTTGCCAAGAAGAAGTATGGAGACTCTTTAAATGCTGTTTTTTATGCACTTTTTTGCGAGCTTTAATAAATTGCTACTTTTCTGATCCGCGATACTTTCCAAGGAGAGGAAAGATACAGATCCGAGATAGCTAAAGCGTGATCTGTTGAGAGCTGGACATTGGCAAAGTAGGTGTTCTAGAGTTCCCCTAGCATTTACCTCGTGGCATGATGTACATGCATCACTCTGTATCAAGCCCAATTTGGCTGCGTGGGAAGGTGTTAAACAGTGTCCCGTGAGTATTCCGACTAATAACTTGCAATCCTCTCTTGGGAGAGCTAAGATGTAGTTGGTAGTCTTATTATTAACAGAGCGAAGCATGATTTTTGCGGTTCTGCAAGAGAGTGTGCCATCCCACATTCTCTTCGCCTCCTGAATCGTTGCTTCGTCTATTTCTGTTTTTAACGTGGACAGAGAGGGACGTAAGTATGACGCACTTACCTCAGCTTGGCTAGCGCCAGCTTCTTCGTTCCCTTCAATTCCTTTATGTCCCGGTACCCAAAAGATGGTGACTCCTCTGTCAAAACAGAGTTCGTCAATTTTGGTTCTACATTGTTGAACACAGTTCGATTTCGTCATCACCGCCGCTATTGCCTTTATGGCTGCTTGGCTGTCGATGAATATGTTTATTTGGGAGTTTAGAGGAGTTAGCTCGGCTGCTAATTCTGCAGAAACACGCTGCAGTAGTCTGGAAGCTTATATGACCGTTTAAGGTCAAGCTCTGAGCAGAATACTGCAGCCCCCACTCCCTCTGCCATTTTAGATCCGTCTGTAAACAGGTTGCAAGTATGACCGCCAAACTGGAGTCCCCTTTGCCACCCATTATGTTCTATTACTACACTAGGCCCTCCATTGAAGTTGGCCTGGGGAATAACATAGTCAGAGCTATTGTTTAAACCTTCATGTATCTTACTGTGACCATAAGGCCTCTGTATCAACTGTCCTGTTACCTTTAGTCTTAGCGCAGACTTCTTTGCAGTGTTCTTCGCTGCCAAGCCTATAGGTTTAAGGTCGAGTATTCTATCCAGTGCTGTTGTAGGGGTGGTGCGCATTGCACCAGTTATACAAAGCCCTGCGATTCTCTGTACCTTCTCCAACATTTTGACGTATGTCTTTTTGTTGACACTTGTCCACCATACCAAGATACCATAGAGTAATATAGGTCTAACCACTGCCGTGTACATCCAATATGTTAGACGGGAAGATAAACCCCATGTCTTTCCGAGCATTTTCCTGCAAGCATAAAAGGCATTGAGAGCTTTCCTAACCCTTTCTTCCACATTTAACTTCCACGTCAGTTTGTTATCCAATATGACTCCAAGATATTTTGTAGACATCTTTGGTGCCAGGTCAATGTTTCCTAATTTAGGAGGGAGCCAGTGCGGAATCTTGTATTTTGTTGTGAAAAGTACTAAGTCCGTCTTGTCTGGATTCACATCCAGTCCCACATTGCTTGCCCAGTCTTTAATTTCTTTAAGTGCCCCCCCCGTAGTAGTTGACTCATTGAGTTAAGGCACCTGCCTGTGATGATTACGGCCAGGTCATCTGCATAGGCAGTTAACCTTGCACCTCCACCTCGCATTTTATTAAGAATTTTATTCATTACAAGTGTCCAAAGCAGCGGAGAGATTACGCCCCCTTGAGGCGTACCTCTGTTTGCCTTCCTTGCCAGACTCGTCGCACCCCATTCAGCCACCACTGTCCGGCAGTTCAGTAGACTGCCGATCCAGTGCCGTATGGATGGATGTGCGTCAATTGATTCAAGACCCTCTAACAGCGCTTCTGTCGAAACGTTGTTAAAGGCTCCTGATATGTCAAGGAAGACACCTATGGCATACTCTCCGTACTGTATGGCCCTTTCTATCTGCATCACGACCTTATGAAGCGCAGTCTCAGTGGACTTGCCTTTCGTATAGGCGTGTTGGTCTCTCGATATTAGATACGGTGAAACCTTTTCCTTAATATACGAGTCCAATAGTCTTTCAAACGTCTTTAGTATGAATGAAGTGAGGCTTATTGGCCGATAGTCCTTTGGATACAAGTGGCTGCTCTTACCTGGCTTTGGTATGAAAACAACCCTTGAGAGTCTCCAGTTCTTCGGAACATAATTAAACCTCAGGCAATTCCTGAAGATTCCTTTAAGCCATGGTGTCAGTACAGCACAACCCTTTTGCAAGAGCGCAGGAAAGATGCCGTCTGGTCCCGGGGATTTAAAGGGTTCAAACGATTTTAAGGCCCATTCCAGTCTAACCGATGTAATTAAGCCTTCACATACCTCATTGATTACACCCCGTGTCGTTACAGTTGCGTCTGAAACCTCAGTACAGCCAGGAAAGTGGGCTTCTATAAGAGTTTCCAGCGTTTCCTTTCCGTCTTTGGTCCATTCGCCTGTGTCTTTGCGGATTAGTGAAGGGATTATAGGAGACTTGGCAAGTATTTTCCGAAGTCTCGACGCCTCAGAAGTCTTGTCCAAATTACCACAGAAGATCTGCCAGGATCTCCTCTTGGCTCTCCTTATCTCTTTTTTGTATAGCGATAGTAGTGTCTTATATTCTCTCCAGCACTCTTCACAATCAGCAAGTTTGGCTAGCTTAAAGAACTCTCTAAGTTCCTGTCTTTGCTTACCAACGTCCTTATTCCACCATGGGGGCTTGGTTTTGCGTCCAAGTCTCGTAGGCAGGCAGGATTTATGGTAAGCTAGAAGGATTTTAGATGTTATGAGTTCTGTCACTGCCTCAACGTCGCTGCTAGTAGTGATCTGAGGAACATTTCTTAAGTATCCCTTTAACAAGTTCTCATATAGGCCCCAGTTCGTATTTCTAGGGTTCCTAAATATGTCTTTCGTTCTTAGTGGGATCTTTATATCTACAGTGAAACTTATATAACTATGATCGGAGAAGGAGGGTTGCTCAAGCACCTTCCAATCCAAGATCTGCATATTGTCACCGTAAAAGAGAGTTATTTCCAATACATCCTCCGATGTTGGACCCTTATAAGTTGGAATATTTCCCCTATTTGCTATACTTACATTATACTGTAATATATAGTTAAAGAGGTACTCACCACGTTGGTTGATGTCCTTACTACCCCATAGAGGGTGGTGCGAATTAGCGTCTGCACCTACCACTATCCTCCATCCACGTTGACCGGCCTCCTCCATGAGATTTTGTAGCTCCATGGACGGTGCCTCGGCGTCGTGTGCCATGTAGCAGGAGGCAAGGAGTTTGTGCCCATCGTCCCCCTCTACGACAATCACTGCCAGGTCATCTGTGCTAAGATTGGATAATAAATATGCGTTAATATTTTTCTTTACAAGGATGACAGATCTAATCTTCCTTACCATTGCAGCATGAAAAATTCTGTAGTTTTTCGACCCCAATCCAGAGACCTTGTTCCCGGAGGATAGCCAGGGCTCTTGGATCAGGGCCACGTCATAGCTGCCTTCCTCTAACGTGAGGAGCAGCTCGGCCGAAGCCGCCTTACTGTGATGGAGGTTTATTTGCAATACTTTCCCCATCAGGTTCAGCAATGCGTTGTACGGGTGTAGCTGTAGTCGCCGACACTCCGTCTGTCCCCTCCATCTTTTCTTCCCGGTGCAGCTGAAGGGTTTCAGTAGAGTTGGTCACAGATTCGAGTCCGAGATCCCTCTCTACTTCTCCCGCTTCCAGCGTGTTGACGTTACCATCCTTCGGGTGACGTTTCTTGAGGCGCAGGTATACACTACCCGTTCCCCACGACATCTTCCCGTGTCGATGGTATAGTATGTCCTCTGCCTCTTTGTTTATTTGGAGGATCAGATCTTGATTGCCTTTTTTGTCTGGCTTACTGGCGTGAAGCAGCTTCCAATCGATAGTTGGAACATCAGGATTCTGCCGCCGGAATAGCAGTAGAGTGACTTCCGGTTTTAACGTGTTAGGTACTCGTACCTTGGCACGCGGTACACACGGAATATCGTTTCTATCCACTATCTCCAGCTTCGCTCCTTCCCAAAGTCCTTCTATCTTGGGAGCTACCTCCGTAATCCACTTCAAAGTTAGCTCATCGTTGCATTTTAGGATTTTAACTCCCATATACCACCCTGCTCCTTCAAACGAGGGCGAGGGTTTGTCGGGTTCATCCGTCAGCCTTTTAACGATGGCATTTAAAATTTTAGAATCCACCTGTCTCCATTGATCCGCCGTCATCTGTCCATTCGGGTGATTCCGGTCAATGAGCGCTACGATCAAGTGCCGTTTAGCTACTTCATTGACTTTCATCGCCTTCTTGGAAGTGGTTGGCTGGTCAATTGGTGTATCAGGTTTCTGTGTGCGAAGACGTTTGGCCTCAGGCTTTTCTTCATCCTTAGACCGCTGTCTTTTCGGCTCTTTGATACTCTTCGCAACATTCTCTTCAATTCTGTTCACGAAGGCAGGATGCGTCGTCGCATGTTTATCACTCTGCGCGAAGTGCTCTCTACCTTTCGTGACAGTCTCCGTTGCCCATTTAAGGTCCTCCCGTTCTTTAGACGATAGAGTCACCTTAGTTCCCAGGCGTAGTTTTATTTTCACAGCTGCCTTATATTGAGCAAGTGCTTTCAAGCTTTCCTTACTGGGCCTCTTCTTCGGCCCACTCCTGCTAACGGATGTGGTACCTGGCGTCGAGGCCTTTGGGGAACTCAGAAGCTCTTCCTCGGCAGCTGTGTTAATGGTTGCCACGCTACTCACGCTTTCGAGGTCCGAGTCTATATCGACTGCAGTACCCCTGATGGCTAACCCCTTTTTTGTGCTTGTACTGGCAGTAACATTACAACCACTATAACCTGCTCCCGTTACAGTAGAGGTATGGCCACTGGCGACACGGTTCATAGAATCCCCGTGCCCGCCGGTGGTAGCAGCCAATTCTCCCACCGACGTTTGAATCGATATCCCGGTTCGTGTATCTTCATCTTTTCCAGTCTCCATTTGAGTTTTTTATTCGGGGGTCCCTACCCCTAGCATTTTATTCCTACTGCCAGGAACCTCTTAGCAATGACCTTTGTACTAGCTCCCCTATCCCTCCTTGGGGTAACATGTAAAGTTATCCTCCGAGGAGATACAGGGAAGTTCGTACAACGGTCTTGGCTAGGCACCACCTGTTTGCATTGCTGCAAATCAGGTAGACCCAGCAACACTGCAAACGGTGGTACCCATTGCCCAGTCGGCACCCGCGGGGAGGGTATAGCTGGAGGATTTTCGCCGACCTAAATTGTGTTATTTAAGAAGCTTTTTCCGTTATGATCCAGCCAATACACTTCAAAATAATATTATTGTAGATAAAAGAATATTCTGATTCTCTTCACATTCTTCTTCTAAATTAATTTCCAGTCCAAAACTTTCATGATCGTCATCCTCTTGATTGGATGGTTTGGTTAATAACCTTTCACCCTAACATTACTGATACCTTTGACTGTACAGAAAAAAATTAACACACTTTTTCAATTCTCAAAGTAACACCGAATCAGTTGACTTTGATCGTCTGTCAAATATTAGGGGGTAGTACGCAAAAATTGAAAAAATTGCTTTCTAACCTTTCTTGTGTATTAAGATTTAAAAAATCAAAGAAATTTCAAACTGCTGAACAAAAAAAATTTTATTTATGCCAAAATATTGGACTTTTTTATCCCATAGTGCACATTTTAATTTTTCTGTTACTATAGGAACAACTTAAATTAAACTATCAACAATAAATAACAATACTACAATACAATATTAGGATGTGGGACAGGACAATGTACGGGTATGATTAATAAGAACTAATAGAGTGGTTAACAGGATGCGATCTTCTAAGCTTTCTCGCCACCCTAACTCCTCCCATACTGCGTCGCTTGAAAAGACGTCTGGCTAACTTGTTTGGATGATTTCTCAACCGCTCCATATACTTTTTGGCCTGACGATTAATAACATCGCCAATCTTAGGAACCCCTAATTCACTCTCAAAGTCCGCCATTCGCATAAACCACGGGCCACCATACGCAATGTCTTGGCCAACAGTACTCTGACTTTCGAGATTTCATTGCAATGCCGTACACCAGCAAGTCATGCAGCCAAGCAGGAGCAATTATTGTTATGTAAATGAGGAGTTTATTTTTTAAGGACAATTTATTCCTGCTATTTAAAAGCCAACTCAGTTTACCAAATATCTTCCCGAGGGATTTCGTAATACGTGTAATATGTTCCGATTTTTTCGGACTAGTAGATACCCCTTAAAAAAAGGAAAATACTACATACAGTTGTTTGTGAAAATTAAAAATAATTCACCATGTATTTAAAGTATGAAGTATTATAATTAAATACAAAATAAAAATGTTAATACTCAATACAATGTGTGTTTATCTGTGTGTACAAACATACATAAATTAAAATTTTATTTTTTTAAAAAAAGCCTCTTTGGTATGTTTTTATACTCTTCACGGGAGTGAATAGTATTATAAGTTTGTCATGAAGTTTGTAACACACAGAAGGAGACATCGCAGACCACATAAAGTATATATATACATAGGTTTCTTTTTACCATACGCTAAATATCTGTCGGAATCAACCGAATCGGACCACTAGGGGGGTACCTCCCATACAAACTACCTTAATTAATGACTTTATTAGAAAAAGTTTTGTGTTTTTTAACGTATCGAACTGAAATTTGGACACTATAAGTTTCTGATCCATATTTATCAACCATGTAAGCTTCATGATCCTAGGGTTACCAGGAGGGGTACCTCCCATACAAGCCCCAATTAAATGAGAAACTTATAAAGAATAAAAGTACAATAAAATTGCCACTCAAACTGATGTGCTGCTAAGAAAGGAAGGTTGGATGCAACTCCGAGGAGCGTGAAGAGTATTACATCTTTGGCAAAGCCAATGATAATCTTCTTTCTGGTTTTTGATACATCTTTCCAAAGCTTGATTGCGCATTTCCTTAAGCAGATGAATGTTTTCAATAGACACATCTGCTCCTTAGCCCATTTAATGCAAGTTTTCAAGCTCTGAATAGCTTCATTATTTGTGGTGGGTGCTATATGTTGCTCATCTACAGTTTCCTTGGTATCATTAATCCATTCATTGATATCATTTGATTCAGGTTGCTGTTGAAAATATCTGCCATTTAACTTAAATCATTGCTTGCAATACTGATATTTGCCGCAATACTGATATTCCTAAGAATATCCGCAAATGGTAGATTGTCCTCGGATATCCATCTTTGTGATTGAATATTTTTCCAACAAGATTTTATGACGTCATTTGATACTTTGTACCAAGACCTTGCGAGGAGTTCACTTCTCTCTTTTAAAGTGAAATGGTTTAAAAATAAATCGGAACTATCAAATGGAATATTGATTTATTCAAATAAAATATCTTTTTTGTACAAAAGTTTAGTCAAATTTATGGCATTTTGTATAATCCTTGTGCAATTGGGCGGCATAAAAACAGTTTTGTAGTGCCCGCATTCAGATACAAGTGGTTCAGCATAACATCTAGCACCGTCAACAATAAGTATACAAAAGACTTAAAAAACCACTCAGAAAAAATGCAACATGTCATCCATGCGTTTTTCGATGAATAATATTCGATCGGCGCTTTCTTTTTAAATGATCTTAGATTTTTTGATTTGCCTACAACAGCGATATTCAGTTTGTGGCTACCCGATCGCGCACACCAGAAATGTTTAATGTTCACTAGTATTACAAACTGAATGACTTAAATTGCAACAAAAGACAATAAGGCTAGAGAGAAAAAAAAAATAACCGGATTATAGAGCTGCAATTAATCCGGATTAAAAGCATCCGGTTTAGCGAGCTGATACAGTGTATATAAATACATATATATATATGTATATACTTTAGGGCAGGTCAAATTTTATGTGACCAAGGCACATCCAGATTTCGATTCTATGGATCATTCTTAGAATTTTTGCCCAAGGAACCATATGTCGTAGATGAATTACGAGCCACCCAAAATTTATATCTAGGTTTTTTTCAATTTATTTAACATTTGATTTAGAAACCATTAAAAAGACAAAAAAATATTCTTTTATATATGTATATGGGGGTTTTTTAGCACGAGAAATCCATTTTTGACCTTTATTTTTATTTTTGAGTGTACATTTTTTTTGGATTTTTTTTGCCTTTTTTGCTGAAAATTGACCAATTTGTTAGGAAAATTAACGACCTAGATAGAAATTTTGGGAGGCTCGAAATTCATTTTGGACCTATTGTTCCTTAGTCAAAAATTCTTAGAATGGTCCATAGAATCAGAATCTGGATGTGCACCTGAAGATTTTTTTAGTCCCCTACAATTTGAACCACCCTAATATACTTATATGTATAATAATGTAAGTATATCACTTTATAACGTTATAAGAAAGTGATAAAAAGAAAAATTTGCATTATGTCTGCTTTGACTATTTCATTCTTGCATTCTTTTATTCTTCATGTGCAAAATATTTTGTATATACATATTAGACAGCTGCATGACTTAATCAAAACGCCTTTTGATTCGTTGTCAGCAAAAAGGAATGAGTTAGTATCAGGAACACGTTGAAATGGAACAATTGAATATTTAGTTGATACTATATTGCTTCGAATATGAAGTACAAAAAAGTGGAATGACTGAATGGATAACGGTTCAACTAATGAGAGAGCCAGGCACCCATTAGTTGTTTTTTTTTCACCTATGTTGTATCATTAAGCAAAGCAAGAAGAAGAAGGCAATGGTAAACTTGAGACGCAAATACTGCGCGAAGTATTTTGCGCAGAAAACAACCCCTAAATTTTTAAGATTAATAGCATGTCTTATGAATTTGTAATATTTGATGCACAAAATATTTATGTATTTATTTTAGAATATTAAATTATATTTATACCGACGCGAAAAAAGTAACTTATCAATCTAAAATCATACTTATTTTTGAATATTATGAATTTCAAAAAAAATTTTTGAGTGACTACGATAGTACTCTGAGTAACGACTTATTTGAGTAGAATCAAGCAGCTGTCTAATACATATAAATAAATGTCTTATGGTCTTCACTGAAACAACGTATAGTATGCACTGTTTAAACCAGAGATTAAAAATGCTATGCTATTTCATAGTTTTTGTTTTTGAAGTGAAATTTCTTTAGCGAGGTGTAAGTCCAAAAAAAGCGTTACAGTAATCAATGTTAATTAATTAATTAATGTTTATGCATGAGTAAGAGAGAGATAAAAAATGCTTTACTGATGTGTGTTTACGAAGAGCGTACGAACAAGTGACCGAATAATCGACCACCAGCCGAAGATGCTTTTCTGTCTCTCTCTGCGTGTGTGCCGTTGTTGTTGTTGCGAGTGAACATACAAAAGAACTGAAGAAGAACTGAGGGAAGTGTGTGCGTCGTTGCTGTTGTTTGGTTTTGTGCACAACTTATCAACAACAACACACCAGCAACAGTTGCATTTTCGCTCTTCTCTTCAATCATATGTGCTATGGATCGAGTGAATTTCAATTATGCTTTTCATATGTGTGTGCCCTACACGACACCGATCTCGCATATTAATTTGTGTGCATGTCGCTGAGACCTTGCTGTTATATGTCATATAAATCAATACCAAGACCAACTTATTTCAATTAGAAATTATAATATGCTTTCAACACCAAAATTGCTTCTTCAATAATGAAATAAATGAATACACAACTCTAGTAATTATTTTAAAATTTGATTTCTAACATTTTGTGCAGCAGTTTCACTTCTATAGTGTGGTTATATAGGTGAGGCACATTACTTTTTTTTTGCTCTTGCTCCTGCTCTTAATATGTGACGCACGAAGCAAAGAGCACTTGACAGAACTCCAAAAAAAAATACTGTTTATAGACGGAGCAATAGCAAAAAAAAATTGGAGCAATCAGGAGCAGAGCAAACGAAATAGTTTTGAGTGCTAGTGCTCCGGCTACTGCTCTTGATGGTCCTGCTACTGCTCTGCTCCCGTAGCAAATGTTCATGCTCCGAATAGCATTCTACGTTATTTTTGAGTAGGGTTTCCAAGTAATTATAATGGTCGATTTTAGGGATTTTTATCTTACTTTAGCTGTAAATATTTCTGAAAGTTGGCAGCCTTGCTTGCGTAACTGATATTCAAATTATTATTTGATACTTATTCAAATTTTTTGCATTTACTTTTGTACTTAAATGATTAGACTGGACAACAACATGAAATATCAATAAGTGGAATGGCATTTTTCAGATTCTTTTAATTTTTATCGGTATTTTTAGCGACCTTTTGACAAGGCCCTGGAATAATAATAATAAAATCATAAACTAAGATAGTTGTTGAATTTTAGCCTTACGTATTTTATTTTTTTTTATTTTGTTGTGCTGTGTAATCCTTTTTCTACATATGTATGTTAATTCATTGGTAGGCGCTAAGTGAGCAATGACATAGCTATCTAAAAGGTAGTAGCTATTTTCTTTTAATTCCTGTTCAGTTTCTGTAGTCATTGAATTAGAGGAATTTGTTGAATGAAGAAGTTGAGGGTCGTTAGTTTTAATTTTATTCCACAATCATTTTTTCGCGATACATCTTCACTTATTCAAGTACAAAAAAAAAATCAGTAAAAGTAAAAGAGTAATATTCGAAGTTTGAATGTTTGTTACGAAAACGAGGCTGCCAACTTTCAGAAATATTTACCGCTAAAGTTAGTCAAAAATCCCTAAAATCGACAATAATAATTACTTGGAAACCCTACTAAAAAATAACGTAGAATGCTATTCGGAGCATGAACATTTGCTATGGGAGCAGAGCAGTAGCAGGAGCATCATGAGCAGTAGCCGGAGCAATAGCACACAAAACTATTTCGTTTGCTCTGATTCTGATTGCTCCAATTTTTTTTTTACTATTGCTATTGGAGTTTTGCCAAGTGCTCTTTGCTTCGTGCTTCACAAATTGAGAGCAGGAGCAAGAGCAAAGCATATTTTCTGTTGCTATTGCTGCTATGGAGCAAACAATACAAACACTGATTTAAACTAACTCCATACAAAAAAAAGTTTACGCTATGCCGTAAACTTAATCGACAATTGAGCAGTTTGAACTGTGTATACTGAGGGCTGCCAACTTTGTGAATTTATGATGAATTGTCAAGTCTGCCCAGTCGTTGCTTATTGTTTGTTTGCATGCGTGAATACTAAATACACTGAATAGACGATTTACACAGTCAATAATCAAATCAAAGCGTTCACGCAATTGTGTATAAAATACACGTTGCTATTCTTTAGACGTTTGAGTGAAGACACTATATATACTTATATGTATAATAATGTATACCACTTTTTAACGTTATAGGAAAGTAAGAAAAAGAAGAATTTGCATACTCTGAACAAACAAATGAGTACAACAACATTATCCATGACAGTGATAGAGGCAACAAAGATTTTTGTGAGAACTACACAACAACAATAACATGGCTTTACATAACCGATGAGCGTACAGCAATAGAACAGAAGAGAGTGACACACAAACTACTCTACTCTCCCATTCTACTGCGCTCACAACATCAACGGCTGTGTCTGACTATGTGCAAGAGATGTGCAACGGAGACATCGTTTTTTCATTCATACAATTTGTTCTTGTGTGTGGCAAAATTGGTAATAAGAAGAAGAGCTTTCTGTTTAGCTTTGACGCCGGTCAATCAGTGATTTTGTGCACTATAACTCGGCATTGTTATCATTTCCCGCGTGTTTTGTGTCAAGTTTTCCTGCATTTTTGCATATTAAAATTTTGTGCATAATTTCGATATTGCTCTTTGCGCTTATTTTTAATTACAATGTGTAACATTTTAATCCGATAAAAAATGGCCAAATTATAAGGTAATATGTACAGGAACCTACCTAAAAACGGTTTTTGGGCTCTAAAACAAGATTTTGAGGGTGTATCAGAGATTTAATACATACCATTCTTTTTGGCTTTTTATAACCTATAACCTCGACTAGGTCTGATAAGAAGTTTTTGCATTTTTTTTTTTTGTAACAGTGTTATTTTTATAACAATTTATCTATACAATTTTGTAGGCTTTGACGCCGTTCAGTCAGTATTTTTGTGTGCTATAAATCAGCATTAACGGTATTTTTAACAGTTACCGAGTGTTTTGTGTCTGGTTTGTGAAAATTTTTGCGACTTTTATTTAATTTCTTACCATAATTTTAACATTGCTATTATTTCAATATGCCTTCCCGACCTACTTTAACTAGTAGAAATCAGCGTACACGCCACAGAAATTACATGAGATCAGTTAGAAATGTAATCGCAAGGACTTCAAACGATCAAGATATTGATTTATTGAAAGGAACGTATAAAATTGCATTGAATTTAATTCCCCGTAATTTCGAGTCTTTTGGCAGTGGGTTTTTTATATTACGTTGTGATTTCTGTTCAGCAAAACATTTTCAATCTGAAATTACTTTACGTAACACGAGATTATTACCCACCAAACTAACGGGACCTTATTAACTAAAAAAAAAAAACTTAAAAAATAGTCATAAGTGTTTCGCAACCTACGCCCCGCAGCAGGAAAGTGTTGCACCGACTTATTACAAGTGTAAAGCGACGGAAAAAATGTTGTGAATCAATGGTACACATAATATGAATAAGAATACATATTTCTTAATGCAAGCGTTTTTTCTCTAACAACCAAAAAAAAATTTGTTCAAGTTATAGAATAGTCAATGGAAAAAAAAAATGTTCATATTAGCGAGTAGTTCAAGTTAGTGGGTGTTCAAGTTAGCGCAACACCAGTGTATTTGCAAATATTTATTTATTTATTTTTCATTTATTAAATTCAATGACAAGAAAAACTGTCAGCTTAAAAATAAAAACAAGATTATTAAAATCAAACAATTACACTTAATTTTTTTTTTTTTTTTTTTTTTTATTACATATGTACATATATAGGAAAACATTAACAGACACTTAATAAAGAGATAAAAATATAAATTGAAATGTAAATAAAATAAAAATAAATTAATTACAAGAGAGAGAAACAAAACAGAATTAAAAAGAAAAATAATAATACCATAATATAAAACAGCAGCCTCTGACCCGATGGGGGAAATTTATTTGCACTACTAGCAAGCTATGCCCCTACTCACAGCTATGTGTGGTCAGAGGCACATAAGCTACACAGACGGTACAGCTGAACAGCAAAATCCAGTGCATCCAGCCAATGAGGTCATGAATCCAGTAGGCAATGAAGAATGATTGAATTAATTGATTCCGGAGATAGTTCAGGAGAGAGAACATGATAGAACTTATTATAATATGAGCATAAAACTCTGAAAGGAAAGTGCATATATTTAACACTACAGGGACAAAATTTCTCGTAGGACGACTAGGGATAGAGAAGTTCAAAAGATTCAAAAGCTCTGGAGAGTCAATGTTTCCGATTAAGAGCTTATGAAAAAAGGAGAGAGCAATTCTACGATGCGCCAAAGACGGAAGACTGATAAGTAAGGAGTCTATCAAGGTAAAATGGTAACCGGGAATTAGGATTCCAGTTTAGGCCACGAAGAGCAAACAGAAGGAATTATTTCTGTACAGACTCAAATCGATCTTGATACTTTAAATATTGCGGTGACCAAATGCAAGAGTAATACTCGAGAATTGGACGCACAAGAGACACAAAAAGAATCTTAGTGGTATAAGGGTCATTAATTTCAATAGACCACCGTTTGATGAAACCAAAAACTCCCTTCGCTTTGTTAACAACAGAAGAGACGTGCTGTTTAAAACACAGCTTAGGATCAAACAGGACACCGAGGTCATTAAACGTAGAGACTCGCTCAAGTAGGACATTATCAATCTTGTAAGTAAACAGATGAGGCTTACACCGATGATTATGTCATGAGCTTACATTTAGAAATATTTAGATCTAAATAATTTGTCAAGCACCAAGTACTTAAAGAATCAATATCCTCTTGAAGTTTAAGATGAGAGGCGCCATCATTAACTGAAAGGCATAATATTACATCGTCAGCGAACATGAGCACACGAGTGTGTGATGGAGAGAGGCAGATCATTAATAAACAAATTGTAAAGAAGAGGTCCTAGATGACTACCTTGAGGAACCCCAGAAGTTACGTGGACAATATCTGAAAGAGAAAACCTAAACAACACTCTTTGAGAACGATTTTTTAAGTAGGATGTAATCCAACTTAGAAGATTATACGGAAAGCCCGTAATATTTAGTTTATACAAAAGAAGGTCATGATTAACTGAGTCAAAGGCTTTAGTAAAGTCTTTGTAAATAACATCAGTTTGTGACCTATTGTCGAAACTTTGATTAACAAATGAAGTAAACTGAAGGAGGTAAGGGGTTGCGGACCTGCATTTCACAAATCCATGCTGTGATGGAGAAATAACTGCTTTACAGAAATGTTGCAAATTCGTTGTGAGGACCTTTTCAAACAATTTTGGGATAGCGGACAGTTTAGATATGCCCCTATAATTTGAGATATCAGATTTATTTCCTTTTTTATGGAGGGAATAATGAAAGATTCCTTCCAAATAGGCGAAAATGAAGAAACCTGTAGTGATAAGCTAAAAAGCTTAAATAAAGGCATATACAGGGAGTTTGCACACCGTAAAAGGACACAACTAGGGACATTATCTGGACCAGGAGAATAAGAAAATTTCGGAGATCTCAGATATGAAGAATATTCACCTCATCAAGTTCAGGGGTTCTGAAATTGTTAATTGTGTTAACATGACAAGGGTGGGAAGTACCAGAAAATATTGCTGAAGAAAAGGTCGTTTGGAAAAACTCTCCGAATAAGTCAGATATCTCAGGATCATTTGACGCATGCAAATTATCTAAGAAAAAAGGAGAAAGAAATAAAGCCGATTTACGCTTAGCATTAACAAAATTATAAAACGTTTGGGATTACTTGAAAATTTCCCGGACACAGTTCCAAACTATGCATTGTCATTGGAAACTGGTACTGAAGAAAGCCACTTCTATACATTAGATCTGCACATGCAATACATCACAAAGACTTTACTGTCATATAACGGAGATCGATTGCCTCATAAGTTGTCCAAAGCTATTCTAAGAAGAAACGTTGTGTGGGCAAATAAATTTAATCAGCTGGGAGCAGAACACAATATAAGTTTTCAATGGAATGCTGGGATACAAGAAGACTGGTGTAATCGTTGCAATCAGCTCATTGAGGCATTAAAAGCGACTTCGTGGAGTACAATGCTGGAAAAAGTAGCACGTAGCACAAACCGCTTTTATAAATACCTGCAACCAGCAGCTGGAGACAAATATTTTAAGGCCAACCTAACTCAACGTGAAATAACGCTGAAAATAAAAGCACGCTGTGACATATTACCACTAAATGCAAATCGTTTCGCGCCAGATATGTCAACCATTTGTACGCTATGCAACAGGAATGAGCAGGGAACACTGACGCACTTCATGTCAAGATGCCCTGTTTTAAATGAATTTAGGGTGTCACATTTTAAGAAAAATTCAATTGAGCAAAATGAGCTGATAAACATATTAAACGGTGACCATGAAATCAGTTGGAAGACTCTAGCAAGCTATTTATCTACAATATTAAATTAAAGAAATTGAGAATTCAGCTAACGGCTAACAGCCATGCTGAAAAATCGCCCCTCTTTTTTTTTTTTTCTTTTTTCCAAAAATGTATAAATTAAGTTAATTTTAATCTGTACTAGACATGTGCTCGATTACAATTGAAACTGCTTTTGAATAATCTACTCTAAAACTTGTCCTTTATTTACCGCACTAGTTTGCAGCGATTATGATTAAATGTAGTATTTTGCTTATGTAGTACGATTACTCTTTCTATCCATTTGCTTTATTCTCAAGTTTTATGGATAAAAATGAATAATGATAATTTTGAGTACGATTATGAAAAGTATTGAGTTCATTCTACATGTACTAAGAGTAAAAATGTTGTTGTTGTCTAGGCGAGCGAGGTGAGGAGAGCGCTCGCATAGCACAAACATATTTCGTAAGAAAACAACAACAACAACGTACACCTTCATCCTAGCCCCTCTCTCTCACACTCTATATGTCTCTTTGTTAATGCGTGGTAGGTTTGCTTGCTTTGGTTCTTTTGCTTGCTTCTACAGGCAATGAAACGATTACAATTGAATATCTGATTATATTTTAATAACCGAATCAATCGAAACAACCAATGCAATCGAAACAACCAATGCAAGCAAAAATACAAAGCAAGCAAAAAAAAACAAAGCAAGGAAAAGTACCACGCATTAACAAAGGACATATCGACTGTGAGAGAGAGGGGCTAGGTTTTCTTACGAAATAATTTTGTGCTATGCGAGCACTCTCCTCACCTCGCTCGCCTAGACAACAATAACGTTTTTACTCTTAGTGCATGTAGTATGCACTCAATACTTTTCATATTCATAAAAAAAGTATGGATAAAAATAGTAACCGTTTAGAATTGATATCTAAAAAAATTGTTCTCTCTTTCTTTCGTACGCTTTATGTTAGTAAAAATGATTAATGATTGCATTAAGTATCACTACGTATTTATGATACAAACAGAAGTGCGAAAACTGATTGCAATCGTTCACATATCTAATCTGTACCTATGTTTATAGTACGAAAAAATGAATAAAAAGAAGTACTACTACTACTACTAATATTTCATTTATATTACAGCTCCAAACCTGGCCATTATTTGCTATCATTGTGACTCAATTAAAATTGAACAGTGTGCCATGACATTAAACGAACTTCATACATTACCCTATGAAAGCTGCCCCTTGGAAATGACGTGCACTATGTCTATTGGTCGGTTTTATAATCTTATCATAAACATTGAATAAAGCTCCCAAAACACGATCATACATCGTTGGTCCCACATGCGTGTACGTGTGTGTGATCATACATCCAACGATGTATGACCCACATTCACTAGCCGTCGGCAAATCACAAATATTTCCAACTAGAGCTCACGACTGCTCACTTCAAATATTTTAAAAAAGTGGTACCAGCGCATGGTACAATAATACAAGGTAGCGCCAATTTGGCATTTTTCTCTCTCGAAATTAGATCACTCTCAATTGTTGACGTCAGTAACATATCAGTGTATAGAACGCTGAAATGCATTTAGTTTTGCACATAATTTCAAAATGCATTGAAAATTGAAGAATTTGAAGAATTCAATTCTCTCTTTGATCTCATTTACGCCTTCACGAGGTAAGTACGTATGAAAGAAACAAAAATAGGTAAGTGCTCACATTTTCAAAATATTTAAATAGAGTAGACGTGAGCAAATGTCTTCTGAAATAAAATTGTGACGACGGCTTGTTTAATAAAATTGTTTACTTGTATTCTTTCTTGTTGAATGCAAATTTGTTCTTAAGAGGAAAAACAAAACAAAATAAGAAATGAACGTATGATCATGCTTTCATAATGCAAGATGAATAATATGCAATTTACACCAAAGTACATCACGTTGATGGGGTTTTTCGTTTATACCGGATATTTTGCATCACGAGCAGCTGTTTTTTGTTTTGGTTATACACACACGTGAAACTTGCGAACACGTTGGCTCAATAAAAACTAAAAATTTGTGAAAAATTCATGATTTAGAACATTTTCCAACATATGCAAATAGTTCTTGCAATTCCCTTTTTCATTCCTGATACTTATTTTATTAAATTCTTTTAAAAAAATTGACAATTTATGGTTTACTTAACAATGTTTTGAGCCATCAGCTGCTGTTTGGTGATGCGACAGGTGGAAAAACACAAAAAAACTTGGAAGCACTAGGAAAAGCTTGGCAGCACTGGCAGAAAATGTCTAGAGAGACCATTATTAATTTTCATATCAAGGCACATCAGTTCTTGATGCGCCTATTGATCCCCATCACATTCTACAACAACAACCACTGAATGACGTCATTTTCCTTGTGGTTGTTGTCGAATCTGATACGTATCAGTAGGCACATCAATGTTGATGTTGATGTGCTTTGGTGTAAATTGCATATAACACGTCTCGAATGTATGATGGATTACCCAATAACACAATTTGTGAATTCCCTATATGTGTTATAAATACTGTTTCATAACTTCAGCTGAAACTAGATAAAGGAACTTTTCTTGCAAATCGTTCGTTCTGGCTTTCAAGGAGACGAAACACAAAAGTTGAAATCTATGAAATCGTGTGAAGAGAAAAAAATCCATCTGATTGAAAGCCAGAACAAACGATTTGAAAGAGAAGTTCATTTATGTACTTCCAGCTTAAGTTTGTCTGGTTTCAGCTTTAGGGTACAATGGGCGCGTTCAACAGGACCAATCGCTGACATTTTTCCGATTACTTAGTAAGCGCTGATTGATTTGACTTTTCTGAACGCAGTGCTGACTACTTGTAAAATTATGGAATTGTAAAATGTGCGGCTTAGGAGTGTTGAATAGAAATAGGATGACAATCTTGCTTATAATTAAGATATTCTCCATTACCACTCATCTTTGAAACACATATTAACAACATAAATCAATATTCCCAATCAAGTCTCGTCCCTGCAATTTGCTAATCTTCCCCTATCTTTCTTAACTCTCCCTCTTAAATTTTTCTTAACAATAACCTTTTTATTTCTTTGTTAACAAACAAAACACAACTAATTGAAGTCCGCTGACTTTAAGTAATCAAAGTATTTTTATGATTGATTTTTAGTCAGCGCAATCACTACATTGTGAATGTTTTTGTGAATTTAACAGTCACAGTGAACACCAAATAATCGGAAAAAGTTAGCGATTGGTTCTGGTGAACGCGCCCAATTATAGTGCACGCTGAGACGAAGACGAAGCTGAACACGAATTGCTTTCGTTGCTTCTAAGCTGATGAGTGTTTATAGTGGAACCCGAATTACTTGCAAATCAAGCAAAAGAGAATTGGAAAAATGAAAAAAAAAAAAACAAATTTTTAACTGATAAAAATCGAGGTCATTTACAATGTTGTTGTTGCAACTGTAATTGCTGGTGTGTTGTTGTTGATAAGTTGTGTACAAAACCAAACAACAAAAACGACCCGCACTTCCCTTCTCGAAAAACACAAATTCAGAAAGAGAGCATTCAACAGTTCACTCACAACAACGACGAAATGCACGAAGAGAGAAAGAGAGAGAGAAAAGCATCTTAGGCTGCTGGTCGGTTTTTCGGTCACTTGTTCGTACGTCTTCGTAAAAACACACATCAGTAAAGCATTTTTTCTCTCTCTTACTCATGCAAAAATATTCATTCTCTACGCTGCAGACGAACACGCCAATGTGCAATGTAAAACACCCATCAACTTCTATCCACCGCATCATCACATTTGATTACCATAACGTTTTTTTTTGGACTTACACCTCGCTAAAGAAGTTTCACTAAAAAAAAAAATACCAAAATACGAGGGTGGTCAAAAAGTCCTTAGAAAATCTAACAGATAGCGCGACTATTACTGTAAACGCTCTGTTTTCATGCAGCATCACTACCGTCTAGGTATGCTGTGAAGTTTCAGCCAGATTGGTTGAGTTATTGTGTGTTTCTCGTGCATTGAAGAAAAAAAATTTGCTTGTTTACAAAAATGGAGAAAATTGAGTTTAGATCTGTTATTAAACATTTTCAAATAAATGGCTTAACAGCAAAGGAAATAAAAAAAGAGTTGGATTTAGTTCACGGCACATCTGCTCCTTCACTTGCAACTATTTATAACTGGTTAAATGAATTTAAACGTGGTCGTACATCAACAAAGGATGAACCACGCTCAGGACGCCCTGTAGAGGTGACTACACCAGTAATGATCAATAAAATCCATGATATGGTGTTAAGTGATCGAAGATTAAAGTTGTGTGAGATAGTTGAGGTTACAGGGATATTAAAAGGTAGCCTCATTTCTATTTTACATGAAAAATTGTGTATGAAAAAGATTTCGGCAAGATGGGTGCCGCGTTTGCTCCCAGTCGACAATAAACGCAATAGGGTGGTTGCCTGTAAAGCTCTGTTGTCGCTCATGCAACGTAATCCGAATGAGTTTTTTCGTCGATTTGTGACTGTAGATGAAACAACTACACTCCCGAAACGAAAACCTTCAAAACAGTGGATTTTAAAAGGTGAACCATGTCCAAAGAAGGCAAAAACCGTAAAATCAGCTGGTAAGGTTCTGGCTACTGTTTTTTGGGATGCACGTGGAATTATTTTCGTTGACTATTTGGAAAAAGGAAAACAATAACAGGGGAGTATAATGCATCTTTATTGGACCAGCTAAGAGAAAAAATTGAAAAAAACCGGCCTCATTTAAACAGAAAAAAAATTCTCATCAGGACAATGAACGCGATCACACATGTTTACGATCAATGGCTAAAATTGAAGAATTAAAGTTCGAATTGGTCGACCACCCACCGTATGCGCCAGATTTAGCTCCCAGTGACTTTTCCAATTCCTAAACCTGAAAAAATGGCTCAGTGGACAATGTTTTTTTTTTTTTTTCAAATGAAGAAGTCATCGATCAAACAAATGCTTATTTTGACGACCTTCCAAAATCTTATTTTTCTGACTGGTTAAAAAAATTGGAGAAACGTCTAACAAAGTGTATAGAGCTCCAAGGAGATTATGTTGAAAAATAAAAAAAAAATTACCAAAAAAAAATTGTTTTAACGCTATTTCTAAGGACTTAGTGGATCACCCTCGTATAAAACAAAATAAATAAATAAAGCGTCTAAAACTGTGCTCAATGCATATTGGAGCATATGTTTCTTGTATGGGGACCCCTTTAATTTTTTAACTTTATTTTAGTTTTAGTATTTGTTGTATTTCAGTATTTCAACTGTCTATCTATTATTCATGAGATACAGCCGGAGTCGAACGGAAGGACGGCGGAAGCTTAGTAATAGGGTCCCGTTAGCACCCTTTGGATACGGAACCCTAGAAAAGAGCCAATTTCAATACAAAAGGAACAAACTATTTTTGTTCAGTAGTTAATGTCATGTTTATTTACATTTTATTCAATCAAAAATATTTGTTCCAAAATAACTTAAAAGTATAAAACATAACATTTCATTTTTGTTATTCATACAATATAAATCACTCTCTGAGATCAGTTTTTTACCTACCATACATAATGTGCCTCTGTACTCATACACAGCTCCTTGCACAGCAGAATCAAATTCGAGTTTGTTTCTCAATTTTGTTGCAGGGACGATATATGTATATTTAATAAATCCTATTAGTTCTTTAAACACTTCAATGTTAAGCCCGCTACTGCTACTTTATCCCAAAACAAAGATGTGTCCTTTTTCTTTCTTAAACTTAGCGGCAGTTATCTTAAACATTTATGTAATGTCATTTTTTACCTGGTGTAATAAGGGACCTAATATCCTCTCTGCCATAGTCTCAACGCTGAACTATTTGCCGAAGCTCTTGGTTTCCATGTTTTTGTGGGATTTAAATCTAATGAATATTTTAAAATTTAAAAAGTATAAGTATATTTTGATTTCGAGTTTCACCATTCTACTTCTTTTGGCTTTATATTGTTGACTTCTAGGAACTGAGCCAGGAAATTTAATTGGAGTGTATCCCATTGCTCAAGAATTCACCAAAAATCTTTTTCTAAGAATAGTCATCTTGTCATGGCTATCTCCAAAATTGTATGTGGTTTTTCTTAAGCCAATCATAAGCAAAAAAGAATCAATTCCAGCAAAAAAAGAGCCAGTGAGCCAACAGGAAAGAAAAATTCCAGTTTTGGTGGAAAAACGCCAAGTGATTCAAATCACATTTTGTTTCATATTTAATTTTATTCGATATTTCAATTTATTGAACTGTTTGAAATTAGGCCCAAATATTCTTTGTTGTTGTTACAAAGTTTATAAGAAAAAATAAACAAAAAAAACTGAAAGCCGGTGGGGGAAACTCATTCTTTGCTGTTTTGTGCCACCAGCCGAGCCGGCGTTTAACACACTAGGCTATCGAGGTATTTATGTTTGCAGCACGAAAGTGCAGTCAAAGTGTTTCACACACATTTTATTTAATTCGGCTTATTGATTTTTATTAAACTTTTATTTTATATTTGCCCAAAATAGTTTTGATGTATTGCCAAACATTTGTTGTAGTTAAAGTATTTATAAAAATATAAAAGCTAAAAAAAACAAAAATTTAAATTTAAAAAATCACGGGTGTCCCCAACCGATCACTAAACTGGTCCCTCATCCGAATACTTGCCATGCCACGCGTTGCATAATTTTTCTCATAGCTCAGATCGAAAAGAAAAGCTTTAACCAAAATTTCCTATGACGATGACTCAAATGTAAAATTTTACGGCACCTAAACCGAAGATGTTTCACATCAAAAATATGTATTTGAAAAAAAAAACAAACAAAAACTGCACTGAGCAGCGATTATTAGTACCGCAAAGTTTGATATGCAATTTACACCAAAGCACATCAACATCAACATTGATGTGCCTACTGATACGTATCAGATTCGACAACAACCACAAGGAAAATGACGTCATTCAGTGGTTGTTGTTGTAGAATGTGATGGGGATCAATAGGCGCATCAAGAACTGATGTGCCTTGATATGAAAATTAATAATGGTCTCTCTAGACATTTTCTGCAGTGGTGCCAAGTTTTTTTTGCGTTTTTCCACCTGTCGCATCACTAAACAGCAGCTGATGGCTCAAAACATTGTTAAGTAAACAATAAATTGTAAATTTTTTTAAAAGAATTTAATAAAATATCAGGAATGAAAAAGGGAATTGCAAGAATTATTTGCATATGTTGCAAAATGTTCTAAATCATGTATTTTTCACAAAATTTTAGTTTTTATTTAACCACGTGTGTGTATAACCAAAACAAAAAACAGCTGTTTGTGATGCAAAATATCCGGTGTAAACGGAAAACCCCAACAATGTGATGTACTTTGGTGTAAATTGCATATGAAACTGACAGCTTGCGTTTCGGCTTCAGATTCACCTGCAAATTGCTTACTTTCCTTGTGCACTCTTTTTCGCATCAGCTTCAGCGTGCACTATGATTGTACCCTTAGTTAAATATACTTAATTTTTTAATTTGATTTCACTTGGCTAAAAATACTAATTTTTTACAGTCAAATCTTTCAATTTTAGTTGATACAATTACATACCGCGGTTGTGGACAACACACTCCTACTTTAGGAGCTTCCTACAAAAAAACTTGCAGTAGCAACCTCTGTAATGGGGGCGTTTTTCCTCCAGGAAGGTTAAAATGTCACCACTGCCAAGGAGATGGGTGCATAGACAAGCCTGTAGGAAATCCTCGACCATGTCGTTATCATCAGGAAGAGGATCAATGTTACTTGGAGGTATTAAGCACCACAATAGCCTACCGTGGCTGTTCTTCCGATGCAAACCATACAATTATCGGAAGTGTTGAATACTGCGGGACTAATGGATGCAACGATATCTCGGCTACTAAAAAGCTTCAGTGTGTACAATGCGATTCAAACGACTCACGTGGTTGTAAAATGGATTTATTTTTAGTAAACACTGGAGCGTGCAATATTACACTCTTCAAGACATGCACCGAATATTCATTGCTAAATGAAAAGGTGTCTTGTTACATGTATCACAAAAATTCTTACACTGTACGAGGATGTACGGGTGAAATGTCTGAAGACATTCGTCAAAATTTGGCAAATGTGGTTGAATGCGAAGGTAATGATTATTGCAATGCTAAATGCATGACACGTCAACACTGCCTTAATTGCGATTCAAGAAATAATGAGTATTGTATTAGCAATACTACAAAAATAAAGCCAATTACATGCGGCTCAGCGGAAGTTTCTTCATGTTATGCTTGTGAATATGAAAACTGGTCTGTGAAACGCGGTTGTGGCAAGCCACCTGTTGAAAATGATATACTACGCTGTTATGAATGTGATAATGATTATGGTTGCAATGGTAATTTATTATCGAGATGCTTTAAATGTACAAGTGATGATGGAATGGGTTGTGTCACATGGCAACAACCAAGTAATATATTCATTGAAGAATGTCAATTTCCTGGTACGCCGTGCACAATAGCTAAATTCCAAAATGGTACCACTATTCGTGGTTGTTTACGTGATGGCTTAAATTGTACTACAGAAAATGTAGATAGCTGCAAACTTTGTAATGATAGTTTTTGTAACAAGGAGCCCATTATGGATGATAGTTTGTGGTGCCATCAATGTATAGGAGGCCCCAACTGCAATCAAATGTTAAATCCTGTACAGTGCTCTAAAAATTCAAATGATCTTCCTGATACAATCGCTGCTTGTTTTGAGTTCTACAATGCATCTAATACACAAATAGCCCGAGGCTGTGTATCAAATAGACAGTTATATTTTGAGTGCTTATTAAATAATAAAAGCGGTTGTCATCTGTGCCATACGAATGGTTGCAACAAAAATCCAATGGAAATTCTAAAATCGAAATACCAACAGGTGTCCATACCAAATAATTACATACATAGTAACGCTAACGGCGATGGATAAGTCAGTTTCCATTCGGCTTACAATTTGTAGAATGTATTTTACGAGCACATTTTCAATTTTTATATGCCTACATAAATCAGTTTTAAATATACGCATTTCATTTAGTATACATACTTAAGTGTATCTTCATTTTAACCTGATAATAAATGACATTAACGTAACCATTTTTATCTGTTTCATCAGTAAAGTTTGATATTTTTTTAAGTAAAGAGCACAAATGATTATTTGCGATAACCATTTACTAATCTGGTCTTAGTTTGTTTTATGGGTAAATTGTTTAATCCATTAAGCTTCTTCAGAGGCGGTAATATTTTATAAGGAAAAAAAATGTTCTTTGATGGCGATAAAATTATAAAGTGTACTTTTTTGTTTTTATTTCTTTCGACTATTTTAAAAGCCTAATCTGGATTACTTTTGTTTCCATTCATTGAGGGAAGATCTGGTGTTACATAACCGGGGCAAAGAGCCTTTCCACGATGATTAAATGAGTAAAACGATGGTAGATTTCCAAAACTCTCCCAAGATTTTTCCTGCATATTAACTGTTGCGCGAATTTCTTTAAAATTGCCCACAATTTGTATAATACTATAGATGACAATAATCAAGCTAACAATAGTTTGAAGAATGATCTGTTCATATACCAATAAATGTATTAATATTAATAAAAGATATGCAGTATTTTTTATATAGTTCTTACATCAAAAGGCAAACAAGTCCATTCCTGCTCCGTCAAACGCAGGTAAGAGCGATCTGTTTAGAATACAAAGTCACCATAAGTATGTATACTTATTCAAAATGATAATTTGCAAACTTACGATGTGCTGCTGAAAATGCAGCATGTGCCAGACTTATAAAACCAATGGTAAGTATAAATTTATTGACAACTGTTAGAGCCATAACGTTGCAAACTTTATATCGATCAATATTTTACTTCTCTACTGCAATTTTGTTTTCTTTTCTGCTTTATAGGAATAATATTTGCTAACTCAAATACGTGAAGGGGCCAAGACACCATACAACTATTGTAATAAAATTTTATCATAGTGTTAAGGCCCTACTCCACAGCACGCTTTGTACGCTTTGGCTTTATATGCGTTTTAATGGCTTTCTACGTTTTCTAGGCTTCAAGCTACAGAGCTCGCTTGGCGCGCTTCCGTAGGAACACATTACACAACTGTTGTGAAATAACAATATTGAAATTGTTAATTGTGGCCAGTTTTGCTTTGGTATTGCTAGTCATTTATTATTTCGCTAAAGTTATAATAATTACATATATGTATTGAAAAATATATATACTTTATGAAATAAAAGTAAATAGAAGAAATCATGCAAATAATAAGTTTAAATATGTTTATTTTAAATTGCATTTAAGTTAAACAATAATAATCATGCTTAAAAAATATTTATTTTTGATGTGAGACTTCTTTAGCTGCGTTGGGCAAAAATGTAATGAAAAATTTTGAGTGAAAAATTAAAACTTAAAACGTTTTTCGGTAAAATGATTGATAAAATTTTTGGAAAATCCACGGGAAAACTCTCAATATGCAGCATGTGTGTTACAAAAATGTTTGTAATATGTAATTTACACCAAAGTACATCTCGTTGATGGGGTTTTTCGTTCACACCGGATATTTTGCATCAGCGGTTTTTTGTTCTGGTTATACACACACGTGGAACTTGCGAGCGCGTTGGTTAAATAAAAACTAAAATTTTTACAAAAACAATTTCGAATTAGAAGTACAGGTTGTTAAGTATATAACAAAGTAAACTAAATGACAAACAGCAAATAGTTAAGTAAATAACAGCATAATCATAAGTTCATTAACATCTTAACTTTAGATTATGTTTTACTTATGCATGAGACAAATCAAAAGACATGTTTCTCACTAAAAATGCTACAATTACGATGAAACATATTGAAATTACGTATGTGTGAAAAGTCACACACGAGCGAAAACAACGTAAGTTTTTGAATATATCCTGTCATGGATATTTGTTTTTCATGGGGTAATGCTAATAATCTTCAAATTATTATTGTTAACAAAGTCAAGAAGTTTCAGGACCATTCATTAAGAACTTTTCAAAAAAATTAAAAAAAAAAATTGATTTGTGTGATTTTTCACACAAGGAGCAGACGAAGCAATGAAAGACGGTCTAAAAATCAACGGAAAACTTGGAAACACTAGAAAAACTTGGCCACGCTGGCAATATTTTCCCAACTTCAACTTCGCTTTTTTTTTGGAAGCTGAACAAAAGCAAAACCAAAGCAACTCTAAGATTTGAAAATTTACCTGTTGTTGTTGTAGAATTTTGAAGCTGCTTACAGTTGTAACTTTTTCTTGGTGTGACAAGGCTATAAGTAATTAATTAATTATTTATTATAATAATTTGTATTTAAAAATGATCTCTGTGCAACCATATTACTTTACTAGGATTGTAAAGTGCACTGTATGATCAGGTGTACTGTCAAAATGTTTGCTGTGACTAAAAAATTATTAGATTTTATGCTACGAATTGGGGATCCGACCAGTGTGCCATGGTACATTAATACTCAAGTCCAACTCCACAGCACGCTTTGTACGCTTTGGCTTTATATGCGTTTTAATGGCTTTCTATGATTTCTAGGCTTCAAGCTACAGAGCTCGCTTCGCGCGCTTCCGTAGGTAAACATAAAACAACTGTTGTGAAATAACAATATTGAAACTGTTAATCGTAGTCAGTTTTGCTTGGTATTGCTAGTAATTTATTATTTCGCTAAAAATATATATTATACATATATATATATATTATGAAATAAAAGTAAATAGAACATATCTTGCAAATAATTAGTTCAAATATGTTTATTAAGTTGAACAATAATAATCATGCTTTAAAAATATGTAATGTTTTTAAAAAATCAAAATGAAACATTGGTTGATTCGATCCAATTTTAATTTTATTATTCTTATTTATAATAAATAAATTATTCCGAAAGCAACATCTCATTTCATATTAAGTTAATTTTCACTCATTAAATGCAATGACTTGTGCTTAACACAAAATAAAAAATGTTAAAATAATTTACAGTTATTAATAACCCATACAAAAACAGCAAAATTAAAATTACTATTCACCAAATCAGTTTTTATTATTCACCGCATCACCAAACAGTTATTTTTTGGCTCACGAACCAGTTTTTTACCCATTTTCAACACTGGAAAACGTCAAAGTAGAAATTTGACCTTTCGGCTTTACATGCGTTCAAACAAAATTGGTGTAGTTTGATTTAAAGCAAACTACACTCCAGCTGTCGACTGCGTCTACGTATGTTGCGTTTCGTGCGGGGTATACGTCAAACTACACGGCAGCCGTCGTCTGCGGCTTACATGGAAAACCCATATTAAGCCCAAGCAGCTGCAACTTGACCTGAAAACAAGAAAAATGTATTGGCTCTTGGGTCACATTCGCAACTAAGCTTAGAAAACAAGATTTTTCTCTACAAAGTTATGCTGAAACCGGTGTGAAAATATGCCATGCAACTTTGGGTACTGCAAGCAATTCTAACATAGAAATACTACAAAGGTATCAAAATAAAACTCTCAGAAGAATTGTCAATGCTCCTTGGTACTGACAAATTACACAATTAATAAAGACCTTAAAATTCCTTTTGTTAGAGACGACATACGAAAAATGTCCGAAAAATATATGGATAGGTTACATGGTTATACCAATGAATTAGCAATTAATCTTCTTGAAAATAGCGAGACTGTCAGGAAATGGAAAAGGTCTCACGTATTGGACCTACCCCATAGGTTTTAAGTAGTAGTAAGTAACCGTAAATGATATATATAAAAATATGTAAATAGTATAAAATTATTAAATAAAAAAAAAAGGAAAATTATATTTATGCATCTTTAAGCTAAACTACATTATATTAAACAAACAAACAAGTAAAATTAAATGTTTGTCATCCACCAAATCATGAAAATATTAGTTTACTGTTCACAAAAACTGTTTTTGCCATTCACACTAACTGCTTTTTTGTACACGGAACTATGCTTTTTAGTTCCGAACGCAGTCGACGGTTGGCAAAATTGAAGTTGACCAACTTTTACGTAGTATCCGTCGACTGCGTCGGAATTAATACAATTCAACTTCCTACGTCACTGCATCAAACGGAACGCAAGCAGTCGACGGTGCTATGTAGTTTAAGCTTCAAGCGTTTTCGTACATTTCAACTATTGACGCCGAAGCGTACAAAGCCTGCGAAGCGACGAAGCGATAATAGAAAACTATGTCATTTAATATGATATACGTAATTTTTTTTATTAACAGAAATATGATATAGCCTCTTTTGCTGTCCACACGATGTCATTTTATATGATGTATTTTTCATGAATGTTGTGTTGGCGCAAATATTTTTTTTTAAATTGTGAAACAAAATTGTATCTTTTTTGTATGTTAACAATAGTTGTTGTTGTGACGATGTTGGACGTCAAAGTTAAGCAAAGTTGCTCTGGGGGTCATGTGTTGTGCTAGGGCAGTGCCGAAAACATAGGGTCTGTGTGAAGCACTCCGTGTAGACTGGATGAATGGCTCCACGTTGGGTGCCAGAAATGTTATAACGTGTCGTAGGCTTTTGTTGCTCTGGGGATTTAATTTCAGTTTAAGTTGTTCTGTCCTGGCTACCACCTTAATTGAAACACTTTGTTTAGTAATTTCAAGTACTTTAATTAATTATGATAACACTTAATTTTAGTTAAATGCACTACATCTGCTGCTGTTGTGGTTCTTAATTTCTCATGTTGTGGTTGTGTTGGCGGTGGTGGTAGCAGTAACATGAAAACCTTAATTAACTTTGACGTTCATTATCGTCACAACATATTTGACGCCCAACGTGGGGCTCTCATCCCGATCACACGAAGTAATGCAATCGAACCACACCCTGTTCGAACCTAACCTAGAAACCACGTGTGAACAACAGGTAAGTGTTTTGTTGCGATTTTTATGTGTATGAGTATAGTGAACAACAACAAGTGAATTAGAATGTCTCAAGCTGAAAAGACAAGTGGGGTGAATAGTAACGACAAAATTGAAAGCTTGTGTGCGTTGCAATACGATTTTATTACCATATTAAAGAAACTATACACGAATTACGAAAAAAGATGGTGCTACTAGGAAAACCAAGTCATACTTTCAACAAAGGTTAAAGAAGTTAAAGGACCTCGCTGAACAATTTGACCAGACACATAGATCTTTAATATCCCTTCGCTGTCCAAGCACCAACCGCTATATTGTACAGAATGTCGCGGACGAATTTCTGAAGCCTTTGAACCAATTCTCACATCAACCCCTTCTGACTCAATGATGAATGCAACTGCCAATAATACAACCGTCGCACTAGTGTCAACCGTTCAGTTGCAAAACTACCAGTGCCTAAGTACTCAGGCAAATTCATCGATAGGCCAGAATTTTATTATGCCTTTGAACAACTCATTCATGATAACCCTGCACTATAGGATATCCAAAAATTCCACTTTCTGAAACAAGCAATTCCTGCAGACCATGACCAAGACGTACGACAAATTAGTCTCACCGATTACAACTATGCAACTGCGTGGAATCTTATTATCAAACGATATAATAACCACCGTGTACAATTCATGTATCACATGAATGCACTCTATGAATTACCCTCGTTAAATAAAGAACAATCATCTGATATTAAGCGAATGCTTATCACTGCTAACGTTTGTATAAAGGAATTCAAGCGTTTGCACCTTAACATATCAAATTGCGATCACTGGATTGTCCATCATCTAGTAAAAAAACCTCCAGCGACCACATTTCAGTCCTGGGAGCACCACTTAGGCAACAGCGTGGAAATATCCACTTTCAACACTTTCGAATCTTTCCTCAACAGTCGCCTCTTCAGCATTGATGTGATCGAGAGTCACAAATCCTGTCCACTGTCAGGACAGTCCACCCCGAAGATTGATTCCAATCGATCACATCACAAACCTTCAGGCAACACATCCTACAAGGGTAGTTGTTTTTACCAAGACCACATGTCTAAATTGCCTTAGCCTCGATCATTCTATATCGCAATGCCCAAGTTCAAAAAATTGTTTGCAATGTGGTCAACGACACCTCACTCTATTACATTTTCCTCAGCAACAAACAAACCCGAGATCAGAATCTTTACAACCATCTGCAACTACATTTACTCCTGCTACTAGAAATGCACCGTTCACATCGATCGAATCTCCTGTCAGTAACAATACGACCCAACTAGCCACTGCTGTAGTTTCGAACATGGGGCTCGCACGATGGTACTTGCCACTGCACTTGTACACCTACAGAACAGTGCAAATGGTCAATCCTCTATAGTCCGAGCGCTGATTGACCATGGTTCCGAGGGTACCCTTATTACTGAAAGAGTTGTACAAGCACTAGGACTTCAACGTTACCCAGCGCATGCTGAAATCAGTGGGGGTTGGCGAACACTCCAACAATAGATGCAAATACAGTACAGAGTTCACAATCAAAGCCTGTACTCAAACTGGTTTTTAAGTGTTTATCGACACAACTTTCGTATTGCGATCTCTAACCACTACGTTACCGAAGTCAAGCCTCAATGTACAAGACTGTGACCATTTAAAAGGCCCATCCCACTTTCACTCAACCCAATCGTATCGATTTACTGATTGGCGTAGATGTCAACTGATGAACAACTGATGCGTTCAGAAATCGGAAGAGGGCGTCCAGATCAACCGATTGCCCAAAACACGCATCTGGGATATGTCATCTTTGAACAACTCGACAACACACACATCCACGTAAATTATCTCCGTTGCCATAGAACAGATGTCTGCCTGGATGGTTTGGTTCAGAGGTTTTTTGATCAAGAAGACCTCAATTCAATAAGAGATCTCACTCTGGAAGAGCAATGGTGTGAAAATCACTTTCAACTCAACCATACCCGCCAAGCCAATGGGAAATATATGGTCCGATTATCACTTAAGACCTTATTTGTCCCTTCCCAAGTTCTCGGTAAGTCGCGTCAAATTGCCCTTAATCGCTTCGCTTTCATCAATTGGATCGGAGATATCATATCGATCGTGATTTTCATCAGCGGTACACCGATGTCATCAACGACTACTTTCAGCTTGGTCAATTGACAAGTATCGATCGCCCTGAAGAATAGCATCGCATCACTGATGGAGTCCGGTCATCTGTCACGTCCTGCACCTTGCCACATCATGCCGTGATGAAGGAGGACAGTATTACCACAAAGTTACGAGTGGTGTACAACGCATCTTGCAACGTCCAACGGGAAATCCCTCAACGACATATTGTGCATCGGCCCGCCATTACAAAATGATCTAGCAGGGGTAATCCTCAATTGGCGTTTCCATCGCTATGTTTTTTCTGCAGACATTAAAAACTGTATCGATATGCATCCAGATGACGCTCAGTATCAACGATCCTATGGTATGATGAAAACAATCAATCTTCAGAATTTTGTTTAAATATCGTAACATTTGGTACGGCTTCAGCTTCTTATGCAGCGATTCAGGTTATACACCAACTGGCACATGATGAACGTGAAAGATACCCATTAGCAGAAAATGTTCTTCGAAATGAAATCTATGTAGATGACGTTCAGAGCGGACATATTGATGGAACTCTATCAATACGCGATCAATTAATCACAGCTCTACAATCTGCAGGTATGGAACTGAGGAAATGGGCAGCTAATCATAAGGGATTGCTTGTCAATATTCCCAGTGAACATATGTTTAACACTAACATACTGGAGTTTGACAACCAGGATTGTATCAAACCACTTGGTTTATTGTGGCACTCTAAAGGAGATTTTTATGGGCTTAAATTAAAATTTCAAATCGATCATAAAGCAACCAAACGAACGTTACTGTCAACCATAGTGCGAGTTTATGATCCATTGGGCTTCATTGCCCCATTTCTCACTGCAGGGAAAATCATAATAAAGCAAGTCTGGAGCACACGCATCTTACGAGAAAACAATCAACAAACGTCGCTCGAATGGGACGAAATATTGCCGAACCATTTACGTGAGCAATGGGTTGACTATTCCACGAGTTTAAAAGCAAATGAGTAAATCCACATACCTAGGTGGATTGAAATCGACACCAGCCAGCATTGTACCTACGGGGTTATCATTTCTCGCCAACTTCACGTCTTTTGCGATGGATCCTTACTTGCCTACATTCGAGTGCAGTATCAGGACGGCAGCTGTCTTACTCATCTACTTACTACTAAAAGTAGAGTTACACCCACCAAGCCTTTAACGATTCCTAGAGTGGAGCTCTCGGGTGCTGTGTTAGCTACTAAATTAGCGCAATGTATCTGTCAAAAGGTATGCACACAAAATCAGTCAATGCCCGTCTATTACTGGACCGATGCAACTGTCGTGTTGTATTGGGTGCATGGAGATCCGTGACGCTGGAAAACTTTTGTGTCCAATCGCATCGGGAAAATCTTGCAACCTAGCACACCCTCGCAATGGCGACATGTACACAGTCACGATAATCCAGCTGACTGTGCATCGCGTGGGCTCACACCAAAACACTTTGCAGATCATGACCTATGGTGGTTTGGTCCTTACTGGCTCCAACGAACGGAAGAACACTGGCCAGACAACGAATTTGACCTCCCGGATGAAAACCTAACTGCCATTGAACAAAAGGTTGAGACACTCAAAATCCATAGTGTCACAGCCACGGAATCATACCTTACAAAATACTCCTCTTACAATGAACTACTATTTGTTGTTGCGTACATCTTGCGGTTTGCACATAACACTCGGGTTAGCCCTAACAATCGGCACGGTGGACCCATTCTAGTAATAGAACTTCATGAGGTCTTGACACGAGCAATTCGTTCTGTGCAGCAAGAAGTCTTCGGACCGGAAGTCGACCGTCTGCGGAAAAACAAACCTTTACCCAATTCAAACACATTAAGTCAATTTTCGACTTTTTTAGATGATGAACAAATCATGAGAGTACGAGGCCAACTCAGAAACGCTCTACATTTTACCCAACACGAACTCCGATAATCCTTCCGAAGCGACACATTTTACGGAACTGGTGATTCGGAACGCACATCTCAACACACTTCATGGGGGTGTACAATTAACCCTGGCTACAACGCGTCACTTGTTTTGGATTCTCAGCCATGAAGAAGATGCTGCGCCAATGCGTGTATTGTTTCCGACATCGTCCACAACTTGCATGTCAGCAGATGGGGGATTTACCGTTACATCGAGTGAACCCACCGATATGCCCTTTCGAAGCCACGGGAGTAGATTACACTGGCGCCTTTGAAATAAAACCGTCACGATTTCGTGGTCATCATAAATACTAGGCCTATATCGCATTGGCAACCAATGCCACACATTTAGAAGTAGTCACCGGATTGTCAACACAATACTTTCTGTGAGCTTTGGAACATTTCGTCGGACGTGGTGGAGTTTGTAAGCACCTATATTGTGACTGTGGCACCAACTTCATAGGTGCAGACAAATCATTGAGGTTGTGGCAGAAGTCTTTCCAACAAGAAGTCGCACGAAATGTGGTACCCAAACTCACCACTAAAGGCATCTAATGGCATTTTAACCCCCCACATAGTCCCAATTTAGGCGGACTGTGGAAAGCAAATATCAAATCTGTTAAGACTCACCTACATCGCACATTCAGTGGCATACCGTTGACGTATGAACACTTATCAACAATTCTGGTACAAATCGAAGCCTGTCTAAATTCCAGGCCATTGTGCCTATTGACGGTGATCCAGATGGCCTAAGTATGCGCACACCTGCCCATTTTCTTGTTGGAGAGGCTAGCACTACATTACCAGAACCCACATCAAAAACAGTTCATTAAATGCCCAATTTCTGGAAGGGCAAAGGATGTTGAGAAAATTTTGGAAGCATTGGAGTGCCGACTGGCTATCGCACTTATAATCGCGACCTAAATGGTGAAATAAACCCCAAATGTACAAACAAATGACGCTGTCATTATCAAGGATAATCGAGTTCCGCCAAACGAATGGAAGCTTGGCAAAATTGTGGAACTTCACCCCGGTGCGGATCTCTTAGTACGAGTTGCCACCATCAAAACATCGTCTGGTGTCTACAAGCGTTCAGTATCAAAGATTTGGCGATTACCTATACCAAATCATCGTGAACCTGACACAACCCATAATTAAAATTGATCTCGTTCTCATGCACATACATATCGTAACAAACACTTATCTCGTTCTAGCAAAGAAGCATCATCATCCTTTGGTTTTTTAATTCTGGTTCCAATATTGGGGGCGGCATGTACGGATTTTATCGGACCGACGATCAATTAACAGCAATGGAATCTTGAGCACCCTCGATTCGGTCGTCAGTGTTGAAAACGATCACCTGAAAACACCTCAACATAAACAATAGGTTGTGATAACAACCCTGGAATCTTGAGCACCCTTGATTTTATCAGCTGATGATGTGGATTTCTTTTTACACGCAATCGGGTACGGAAAGCTTTGCTTTGAGTTGCATTTTTGAAAAATTTTCCAAAAAACCACATGGCTAAAAATGGCAGACAGACGATCTAAGTGGCTAGTATCTAACCTCAACTGGCAATTAGAAAAAGACATCTAAGTGAGCGTGATCGTTTGAACATCAAGTCAAAATTATCAAGGTTTTCATGTTGCTGCTACCAACACCGCCAACACAACCTCAACAACACAACCACAACATCGAGAAATTAAATCCTCAGAGCAACTAGGCTCATATATGAAGCCTACGAAACGTTATAACATTTCTGGTTCCCTACGTAGAGCCATCCAGTCTACACGGAGTGCTTCACACAGGCCCTATGTTTTCGGCACTACCCCAGCACAACACATGTGTGCAACAAAAATTAATGTCATTATTTGCAGACTGAATGCACTTCGTCAATCACTCAAACATAACGGGAGAGCAAGAGCCCCAGAGCAACTTTGCTTAACTTTGACGTTCAACATCGTCACAACAGTTGTATGCGGCAGTTCTGAAATAGAGAAATGGTTATTATTGAAGAATTTGAAGGATATCAGTGTATAGAACGCTCAAATAATGTATTTAGTGTTGAACGTAATTGCAAAATGCATTGAAAATTGAAGAATTTTCATAGCACTGCTGCTTCAATTATCAATGCATTTTCAAATTATGTTCAACACTAATTGCATTATTTCAGCGTTCTATACACTGATATGCGAATGACGTCAACAATTGAGAGTGAGCAAATTTCAAGAGAGTAAAAGCCCTATTGGCGGTACCTTGTATTATTGTACCATGCAGGGAAACTATCACACAGACTTTTGTCAACTTGCGGATATAATCGAGAGTCAGTTGGCAAGCCTGCTAATATGATATATTTATTCATCATTTATATAACAAAAATCATATTTCTATGACATACTTTTGCTATCCACACGGATCATAATTTATTTTATCATATAATATGATACACATCATATCTCAATAATCGTGATAAGCAATTCTGGTTCTAACCTATGTTGCACAGTCTCTTAGAAACAGAACGGTACCAGTACGCTGTGCTCTGGAGTCTGGTACAGTTTCTGTTTCTGTCCTATGTGACATCGCGCCATTACTGTCTGTTACGTTATGTTTGAAGTGAAAACTTCTTTACGCGCGTTGAGCGATATTTGGTAGAGTTACTATGCCATCCCGTTATTCCGTTTTGTGCTCATTCGCTCGCCTTCTTGGTTTGAATTTGCTTGTTTGGAAATAGTTCAGACATACAAAACAACAAGATACGAATGGACTGGACAAACAAGTGAGAACAACATCGTTATGCATGACAGCGATAGAGACAACAAACATCTTTGTGAGAGGGAGTGAATTTTCTTTGCCCTTCTATGATATGAATTAGACATGTAAACGATTGCAATCAGTTTTCGCACTTCTGTTTGTATCATAAATACGTAGTGATACTTAATGCAATCATTAATCATATTTACTAACATAAAGTGTACGAAAGAAAGAGAGAACAATTTTTTTAGATATCAATTCTAAACGGTTACTATTTTTATCCATACTTTTTTTATGAATATGAAAAGTATTGAGTGCATACTACATGCACTAAGAGTAAAAACGTTGTTGTTGTCTAGGCGAGCGAGGTGAGGAGAGCGCTCGCATAGCACAAAAATATTTCGTAAGAAAACAATAACAACGTACATCTTCATCCTAGCCCCTCTCTCTCACACTATATATGTCCTTTGTTCCATAAAACTTGAGCATAAAGCAAATGGATAGAAAGAATAATCGTACTACAGAAGCAAAATGCTACATTAAATCATAATCGCTGCAAATTAGTGCGGTAAATCAAGGACAAGTTTTAGAGTAGATTATTCAAAAGCAGTTTCAATTGTAATCGAGCACATGTCTAATATGAATATTGTATAGACGAAATTTTTCCTGTCTGTTTTATCATATCATCTACACTTATGCTACGTTCATACAGAGGGCTGCATAGTAAAAACTTTTAGCGTTATTTTTTGTCTTTGCAAATAACTATGTTATTAAGATGTACATGCAAGCGAAACTAAAGGCAATGTTTGTAACACTTCTGTGATGATTGTTGATTGTCTACGGGGCAGTGCAAACAAAGGCGAAAGGCTATATTGCTGAAAGCCTAAAGACCGACCATTGTGGTAAATAGCCACACCTGCACGAGGTGCCCCTGCTTTCAACTGAGAATGGCGGCTCTAGAGAGGCAAACTCGATAAAACCCGTGATCCCAGGTGTTATTCGTACCGTGCCTATGGGATGAATGGAACTACGTAAGTGTGTCTCTAATCGGTGGCCTCCAGATACCGGGCACCCTCTGGTTGTAATTAAGCCTTACCGTAACATCGGGGCACTGTTGCGGTGGACTTGTATTCCCCTTTACTCGTGGGACCAAATGGCTGAGAAAAACATTAAAACATTTATACAAGAGGCAGTAGTGCCTATTACAAACCAGGTCAATAGTGACCTTTCTGCGGAAATTGCGGAAATGCTTTCTTTATCGCAAACGGATAAGGCTTTACGTAGCCTACCCAAAAGCAGCGAAAGCATTGTAATGGATGTCGACAGTGTGGATATAGGTCCCGATGACAACCTTACAAAAGAGGAAGAGGATAATCTCCTCGACTCACCCACCCCCACCACAGTAACGGAAAACAGGACAGCTGTGGCCACTGAACCTACAAGGCCTGAGCCAACAGGGCCTACCCTTGCATGGGAGGTGAGCACTGCACAAATGTCCTATAAAGATGTTACGTGCAGCACAAAACTGGGTATCATACCACCTAATTATCCAAACACCATATGGTCTACGAAACAACTCAAGGCCATGCAGCACACCATCCTAGAAGCGATTAGGAAAAATCAACCGCGTGCGGAAAAACCAGTTTTTAATAGCTGCACTTTCCGCTCGGGATGGCTAGTTGTCTCCTGTAGTAATAATGACACAGTCACTTGGTTAAATGCAGTAGTGCCTAAACTAAAGCCGTGGAAGGATGCCGAGTTGAAGATCGTTGAAGAGGATGAAATACCACGTCCTCAGATCTACATTGGCTACTTCCCTGAACTGGACAGTACTACCACAGAAGATATACTAGGTCTTCTGAACGGGCAGAACACTGGCCTAAGGGTGAACGACTGGCGAGCACTCAATAGAGTGCGTAAAGGTACGGTCTTGGAGATTACCTTCGCCATAGACCCTATCTCAGCCGAAGTCATAAGGAAAAATCAACTCTGGTTGAACTATGGCTTCGGTAGAATACAAATGCGCCCCAAAAATAAAAGTGAGGCGAATGATGGGACACATGGTAAAGTGTCTGAGGCACGAGCAAGCTTCAATAGCTCAAAGTGTCCATCCACGATTACTGCAGAGACAATACCAGAGCAACCATAGTGCTCTAATGTAGCTGAAGTAACTACTTCAGCATCTGGTCCAACAGCAAGACGTAAGCAGGTTAAGGAGGGCATAAGAATGCGACCATCGCTACATGCTGCCACCAAAAACCCATGCCACGATAACCAGCGTGTTAAGAAGGGAGGCTATAGATCCGCAGAAGAAGCGATCTTGCTGGGTAGCAACAGAGGGAAGAAGAGGGCGGCAAGTGCTCGTAAAAAAGCCAATGAATGGCTCTTCCCCAAAGCAAACCCCGCAGCAATATAAGGCAACTCGGATGCCTTCAGATAAACCTCCATCGTGCCAAAGCTGCCTCAGATATACTAGCAAGGAGGTTTAACGCTGAGCTCTTGGATGTAGCTTTCATCCAAGAACCATGGGCATATAACGGAGTCATCAAAGGGCTCCAAAACTCAAATGGTAGGTTGATCTAGAGCGGCGATTCTGATTAGTAACCAACTAACCTTTCTTCCTTTCTCAAGGTTTATTTCTGAAGACCTAGTGGCGATTTGGGCAAAAGTGCCTACCAGCAAAGGAGAGCATGAGGTCATTCTTGCCTCTGCTTATCTACCGGAAGACGCGGCTACTGCCCCAACAGAGGAAGTTTTGGCCCTAGCGGAATACTGTCAGCAGCGTCATATCCGATGGATTCTCTCCTGCGATGCAAACGCACAACACACAACCTGGGGAAGCAACGACATAAACACAAGGTGTGAGTACCTTCTTGAATTTATGCTAAGTCATAATATTACTATATTAAACCCAGGCAACGAACCGACGTTTGTAAATGCAATAAGAGGGGAAGTTCTTGATCTCACTCTTGCTAGTCACAATGTCTCATCGGAAGTCTCAAATTGGCACGTGTCACAGGAAACATCCATGTCGGATCATATGCACATACGGTTTGATGTGGGTGCAACTGTAACACAAGCCAAAGTTTACAGAAATCCCAAGAAAACCAACTGGGATATCTTTTACCTTTATCTACAGCATGGTATTAACTGCTCAAATAAGCATATTTATTTAAAATCAGAGCTTGAATCAGAAGCTGAAGAGCTTCATTCTAATATAATCAATGCCTTTTATAAAAGTTGTCCAGAAAAAGTGCATAAACCACGAAGGGATGTTCCTTGGTGGAATAAGACGCTTACTGAACTTCGAAGCAAGGCAAGAAGATTATTCAATAGAGCTAAACGAACGGGGGACTGGGTTTCCTATAAAGAGGCTCTAACTGCCTATAATATAGAATTGAGAAGATCTAAAAGAGCTACTTGGAGGAATCATTGTGAGAAGATCTCAAATCTTCCAGCTGCGATTCGCCTTCAAAAAGCCTTAGTTAAAGATCACTCAAACGGTATTTGTACCCTGAAAAAACCTGATGGCAGTTTTACACAAAACCCGGGAGAAACCAGCAAACTGCTGCTGGACACTCACTTTCCGGGTCACTCAGCTTCTAAAGAACACCCAGTACTGGTGGAATCCACGGTATCCATCAATACTGTAGATGTTAAGCTGGCTAGTAAACTGTTCCATGAAAAACGGGTGCAATGGGCTTTATCATCATTTAGCCCATACAAATCTCCAGGGCCTGATGGGATATACCCTTATCTGCTCCAACATGGAGCCAAGTACATTATCCCAAAATTGGCCAGTATATTCAGAGCAAGTCTCTTGCTAGGGCATATCCCTACGAAATGGGCAGAAGTCAAAGTAGTGTTCATTCCAAAGGTAGGGCAAAAGCCAGAACAGCTACCTAAATCTTATAGACCTATAAGTCTCAGCTCATTTTTCCTAAAATCAATGGAAAAAATTTTGGATTAGTATATAAGGAATAACAACCTTATGAATTTTCCTCTGCAAAAACTGCAATTTGCATACCAACGTGGCAAATCAACAGAAACTGCAATACATAGCCTAACAACTATCATTGAAAAGGCTCTTGATTCCAAACAATTAGCTCTATGTGCATTTATCGACATATCAGGAGCTTTTGATAATACTTCATATGAGGCAATAGAAAATGCCCTTCTACGGAAAGAAGTACCCACACCTATTATTAAATGGATAATAGCTATGCTTGAATCTCAGACTATTAATTTACAGCTTGGAGGAGAATTAAAATCTATCACAGCCACAAGAGGTTGCCCACAAGGGGGTGTACTCTCTCCACTTCTGTGGACTTTAGTGATAGATGAACTCCTCTACAATCTTAATGGTCTAGGTTTCAATACACAAGGCTATGCAGATGACCTAGTTGTATATATTGTGGGCTGGCATGAGCAGACTATCTCTGACCGCATGCAACAAGCCCTAAAAATAATAAATAAATGGTGCAGTGAGAAAGGGCTCTCCATTAACCCATCAAAAACTGTGCTGGTACCATTCACCAGGAAGAACATTACTCTCAAATGTCCTGTGTTAAATGGCATCACAATCCAATTTTCTAATGAAGCGAACTATCTAGGGGTTATCCTTGATAAAAAGCTAACGTGGAACCAACATCTAAATAAAGTTACAAAAAAGGCTACAAGGGCCTGGGGTCTAAATCCCAAAATGACCTACTAGACATTCACTACGGTCACTAGACCAATAGTCACGTATGCTTCCATTGCATGGTGGCCTAAAGTCAAACAAAGGAATGCAGTAATATACTAAGTAAACTGCATCGACTTGTTTGTGTCAGTATCACAGGGGCTATGAAAACGTGTCCCACTGACGCACTAGGAGTGCTCTTATACATCCCACCATTACCTATCCTAATAGAAAAGGAAGATACTATTAGCGCCTTGAGACTGGAAAATATTGCCGACTTAAAAGGGGGCAATATTAAGGGACACCTAAAAATTTTAGAAAATTTTTTAGACAGTCCCATTTTGCATAGAGATGATACTCTATTGTATAAAAATATCTTCTGCAAACTTTTTCAAAACATTATTAATGATCGTGAAGACTGGAGAACTAATTCTATTAAATTCAACCCCGGCTCCAAGATATGGTTTACAGACGGGTCTAAACTTGAAAATGGTAGAACAGGGGCGGGAATTTATGGCCCAAAATTCAAAAAATCTATCCCAATGGGTACCTATCCAACAATATTTCAAGCGGAAATGTATGCCATTGAAATCTGTGCGAGGGAATGTCTTCACAGGAAAATGAGAGGAGTACATATTTACATACTCTCGGATAGTCAAGCGGCCTTAAAAGCCCTACAGTCGGTCACTTTCACCTCAAAGATGGCATATGACTGCCTTAACCTGTTAAATGAACTGGGTAACTTTAATACTGTTGTATTAAGGTGGGTACCAGGAAATGAAGGTCATGAAGGCAATGAAAAGGCCGACTACTTGGCTAAACAAGGGGCAATCATGCCGTTTTTCGGTCCTGAACCTTTCTGTGGTCTCTCGAAAAGCCACAAAAACGAAGCAATCAGGAAACTTGAGGAAAAGAAATTCCTAAAACACTGGATGAACTCCACCGGACAACTCCAGGCAAAACAATTCCTCACTCTTTCAAAGAGTATCTCGAATAAGCTTCTCTCACTCAGTAGAGTAGACTTACGCATTTTGACTGGATACTTCACGGGTCACTGCAACCTAAGATATCATTAAAATAAGTTAGGTCTTTCCGACACTGACGTATGCCGATTTTGTGAAATGGATAAAGAAAGTTCAGAGCATATACTCTGCAAATGTCCTGCACTCGGTAGACAAAGACTTCACCACCTCGGTGACATTGTTATTAATCCACACAAATTGTGGAACAACAAACCCCAAGTAATGTTAAGATTCATCAAAAGTCTAAACATATAGGGTTTCTATTAAATAGGGCCATGTACAATAGATCTTATTGGTCGCTGTGCTCACTTCACTTCGCTCAATAAAGACGGCATTTCAATATAAGTATGAAACACAAGCAAATATATGAGTAAAATAAATATTTACAGCATCGTTTACTACGTTCAAACAAACCTAAAGTAGACAAAGAATCAAAATTTCACCAACAGCGCAAGAAGTAATAGTCACACACAGAATAAAAAATGAAAGAATGAGTTTTATCAGTGGCACACGAGTTACTCGAATTAACCAAAATTATTTAGTGTTTCTTCTGTTTCACTCAATTATTCGAATTATCTGAATTTACATTATCGCACATCTGGTTAAATTTTTACTCAAATTCAAAAATCTGGTTTTTGCTGTTTGTCGCTCACGAGTTTTTGAGTTTCACTCAGTGCTACTCAGTGTGTCTGTTAGTTTGAGTGCACTGATGCAGGCCTCTAGTTCTTACTAGGTAAATATTTGCTCACTTTACATTATCGTCACTGAAATTGTAGTTTGAATGTAGCTTTACTCTCATTCTCTCTCATTGCTACTATTTCAAAGACTCTCTCACTTGCGCTTGCTATTTATCATTCTGCTTTGTGAGAAATGCACGAAGTTACAATTTTAAAGCGAATAAAAACATTTAAGTAACATAAATATCAATAAATTTAATAAAATTACAACCAAAAAACAAAACTATTGTCGGCAGCCGTGTCCGATGTACCACAGACAGAAATTTCGCTGCCTTTTTTTTTTTTTCGTTGTCTCTTCTTGCGCCTCTTTCGTGTGCTATTAGCTATTATTTTAGAAAGTAGTATAAGTCCTCTTAGCACAGATGACCTGGCAGTGATTGTCGTAGAGGGGGACGATGGGCCCAAACTCCTTGCCTCCTGCTACATGGCACACGACGCCGAGGCACCGTCCATGGAGTTACAAAATCTCATGGAGGAGGCCGGTCAACGTGGATGGATGATAGTGGTAGGTGCAGACGCTAATTCGCACCACCCTCAATGGGGTAGTAAGGACATCAACCAACGTGGTGAGTACCTCTTTAACTATATATTACAGTATAATGTAAGTATAGCAAATAGGGGAAATATTCCAACTTATAAGTGTCCAACATCGGAGGATGTATTGGACATCACTCTCTTTTACGGTGACAATATGCAGATCTTGGATTGGAAGGTGCTTGAGCAAGCCTCCTTCTCCGATCATAGTTATATAAGTTTCACTGTAGATATAAAGATCCCACTAAGAACGAAAGACATATTTAGGAACCCTAGAAATACGAACTGGGGCCTATATGAGAACTTGTTAAAGAGATACCTAAGAAATGTTCCTCAGATCACTACTAGCAGCGACGTTGAGGCAGTGACAGAACTCATAACATCTAAAATCCTTCTAGCTTACCATAAATCCTGCCTGTCTACGAGACTTGGACGCCCCAAGCCCCCATGGTGGAATAAGGACGTTGGTAAGCAAAGACAGGAACTAAGAGAGTTCTTTAAGCTAGCCAAACTTGCTGATTGTGAAAAGTGCTGGAGAGAATATAAGACACTACTATCGCTATACAAGAAAGAGATAAGGAGAGCCAAGAGGAGATCCTGGCAGATCTTCTGTGGTAATTTGGACAAGACTTCTGTGGCGTCGAGACTTCGGAAAATACTTGCCAAGTCTCCTATAATCCCTTCACTAATCCGCAAGGACACAGGCGAATGGACCAAAGACGGAAAGGAAACGCTGGAAACTCTTATAGAAGCCCACTTTCCTGGCTGTACTGAGGTTTCAGACGTAACTGTAACGACACGGGGTGTAATAAATGAGGTATGTGAAGGCTTAATTACATCGGTTAGACTGGAATGGGCCTTAAAATCGTTTGAACCCTTTAAATCACCGGGACCAGACGGCATCTTTCCTGCGCTCTTGCAAAAGGATTGTGCTGTACTGACACCATGGCTTAAAGGAATCTTCAGGAATTGCCTGAGGTTTAATTATGTTCCGAAGAACTGGAGACTCTCAAGGGTTGTATTCATACCAAAGCCAGGTAAGAGCAGCCACTCCAAAGGACCATCGGCCAATAAGCCTCACTTCATTCATACTAAAGACATTTGAAAGACTATTGGACTCGTATATTAAGGAAAAGGTTTCACCGTATCTAATATCGAGATACCAACACGCCTATACGAAAGGCAAGTCCACTGAGACAGCGCTTCATAAGGTCGTGATGCAGATAGAAAGGGCCATACAGTACGGGGAGTATGCCATAGGTGTCTTCCTTGACTTATCAGGAGCCTTTAACAACGTTTCGACAGAAGCGCTGTTAGAGGGTCTTGAATCAATTGACGCACATCCATCCATACGGCACTGGATCGGCAGTCTACTGAACTGCCGGACAGTGGTGGCTGAATGGGGTACGACGAGTCTGGCAAGGAAGCCAAACAGATGTACGCCTCAAGGGGGCGTAATCTCTCCGCTTCTTTGGACACTTGTAATGAATAAAATTCTTAATAAAATGCGAGATGGAGGTGCAAGGTTAACTGCCTATGCAGATGACCTGGCCGTAATCATCACAGGCAGGTGCCTTAACTCAATGAGTCAACTACTACGGGGGGCACTTAAAGAAATTAAAGACTGGGCAAGCAATGTGGGACTGGATGTGAATCCAGACAAGACGGACTTAGTACTTTTCACAACAAAATACAAGATTCCGCACTGGCTCCCTCCTAAATTAGGAAACATTGACCTGGCACCAAAGATGTCTACAAAATATCTTGGAGTCATATTGGATAACAAACTGACGTGGAAGTTAAATGTGGAAGAAAGGGTTAGGAAAGCTCTCAATGCCTTTTATGCTTGCAGGAAAATGCTCGGAAAGACATGGGGTTTATCTTCCCGTCTAACATATTGGATGTACACGGCAGTGGTTAGACCTATATTACTCTATGGTATCTTGGTATGGTGGACAAGTGTCAACAAAAAGACATACGTCAAAAAGTTGGAGAAGGTACAGAGAATCGCAGGGCTTTGTATAACTGGTACAATGCGCACCACCCCTACAACAGCACTTGATAGAATACTCGACCTTCAACCTATAGGCTTGGCAGCGAAGAACACTGCAAAAAAGTCTGCGCTAAGACTAAAGGTAACAGGACAGTTTATACAGAGGCCTTATGGTCACAGTAAGATACATGAAGGCTTAAACAATAGCTCGGACTATGTTATTCCCCAGGCCAACTTCAATGGAAGGCCTAGTGTAGTAATAGAACATAATGGGTGGCAAAGGGGACTCCAGTTTGGCGGTCATACTTACAACCTGTTTACAGACGGATTTAAAATGGCAGAGGGAGTGGGAGCTGCAGTATTCTGCTCAGAGCTTGACCTTAAACGATCATATAAGCTTCCAGACTACTGTAGCCTATTTCAGGCCGAGATTTATGCGGCTACAAAAGCTACAGAATTAGCAGCCGAGCTAACTCCTCTAAACTCCCAAATAAACATATTCATCGACAGCCAAGCAGCCATAAAGGCGATATCGGCGGTGATGACGAAATCGAACTGTGTTCAACAATGTAGAACCAAAATTGACGAACTCTGTTTTGGGTACCGGGACATAAAGGAATTGAAGGGAACGAGGAAGCAGACGCACTCGCTAAAGCTGGCGCTAGCCAAGCTGAGGTAAGTGCGTCATACTTACGTCCCTCTCTGTCCACGTTAAAAACAGAAATAGACGCAGCAACGATTCAGGAGGCGAAGAGAATGTGGGATGGAACACTCTCTTGCAGAACCGCAAAAATCATGCTTCGCTCTGTTAATAATAAGACTACCAACTACATCTTAGCTCTCCCAAGAGAGGATTGCAAGTTATTAGTCGGAATACTCACGGGACACTGTTTAACACCTTCCCACGCAGCCAAATTGGGCTTGGTACAGAGTGATGCATGTACAACATGCAACGAGGTAAATGTTAGGGGAACTCTAGAACACCTACTTTGCCAATGTCCAGCTCTCAACAGATCACGCTTTAGCTATCTCGGATCTGTATCTTTCCTCTCCTTGGAAAGTATCGCGGATCAGAAAAGTAGCAATTTATTAAAGCTCGCAAAAAAGTGCATAAAAACAGTATTTAAAGAGTCTCCATACTTCTTCTTGGCAACATAAAGGACCATTATTGGTCTATGTGAGATCTCTTGAACAGCCGAGCAAACCTAACCTAACCTAGTATAAGTCCACTTTTTATGTTTCGAGATATTTAATGGTTCGCGTTTGAATTAATTTTAAAATATTGGCAAATGTAAATCAAATATATGTGATAATATGCAATACAGTAAAGAAATGATGGAAAATGTTAATACAAAAAAAAAAAAAAAGCTGATAAATTGTGGATCTTTAGATATGGCATGAATAGAGGTGGGCTAAAAAATTTAAACAAGACCAACAAATGTAACTCACACAATACTCTCTTCTCGAAGCTCTTAAATGCTGAATTGTGGTTTCTTTAAATGTAGTAGAGTCTAAAATCCAATTGATAGAATATATTTTAATCATAGACCATAGTTTATAATTATAATCTTAGTTCTAATTAATAAAAAATAAATAAATGCACCGGTCTAACAAAGAAAACAATTTTTGTTTTAGAAAATTAACTTTATATTTTTACATACTCTTCTTCTTGGGTGATACATTCATGATAAACAGAGATGTGAACAATATGCTTTGCGATGAAACACACACCAGCATACGAAAAGAAAAATGAATAGAAATGAGAAAAGGTTTGTTTGTTACGACAGTCGCACAGTGTATAAGCAAGCCAGACACAACCATCAGACAACAAAAAAGAATCGACGATAAGTCCGAACACCGAGTCTGATAATCTAAATCATGACTATGTCATGGAAATCTCTTTCTTGCTCACATATAATTTCATTGTCATAATTGTCATTTTCGAAGATTCGAATTTGTTTGCAATTTAAATTGTTGATATTTTAAAAAAAAAGCACAAATGTTATTAATAAATGTGTGATTTTTTAAGTTTGTTTTAAAATTGTGTACAACGTGATTAGTTTTAATAATCTCATTGGTGAAAGGTGGCATGTCTGCATTTTGTGTACGTTGTCGAGAGTGCACAAAATAAAAGAATAAGAGTTAAATTTGATAAAGTGCAATTTTTTAGAAAAAACGTAAGTATTATTATGTTAACGCGATGAGATTGTGAATAATGTATTATACAAATAGTGGAAAACATCGAACAGTGGACTTATCTGAGTGTTTTGATCAACAAACAATTGTACTAAATGCATATCTTGAATTTGGATGCTTGCCAATTTCACGAAATGGAAACAAAAAGCGGCAGCTCTTCATTCAAACATCTATGTTCGAAAAATAAAATCTCGTGTTGTTCTACGACACCGATGGTTTATTTTGACGACTTCGAAAAAAAACCGTTGGGGAATTCAATGAGATGGCATTATATTTTATTTAGCTGTATGGCGACTGTAACATAATGAAAACAAACCAAAATCCATTTAATCATGTAAATATGAGCACAAAATGCGAAGAGTGTTCACCAATCAACTAGATACCGACATGGGACAGACTGGTGACCTTCTTAGATAATCGTTGCCGAACCATGGAAAAAATCATCGGCCATCTGTTTATGTGTCCTCCACTAGTTCATCTTCACCAAGTACAATTTTAAAAAACTAATTTTGCCTTCTGAAACTCTTTATTCATTATCAGAATGTTAGGGGTCTCCTTAGTAAACTGGACGTTTTGTATAGGGAAAGTTTCTCCTTTGTAGCTGATGTTATAGTGTTTTCTAAACTCGGATATACTTAGTAATGAAATTTTTTGTTCAAATTTCGTTACTTATAGAACAGATCGCCCTTTTCGACGTGGTGGTGGTGTCCTCGTCGCTGTTACCTCACACTTACGATCGGAACTTGTTGATCTGGACTTTCCAACCATAATAGAGTTTATCTGTGTGAAATTAATTTTACCTCATGAATCAATTTTTATATCATGTTCCTATATTCCGCCTAATTCCATTTCGGAAATTTATTTAAGTCATGCCAGTGCTATTGACTCAGTTAATAACATTCTTCGTGACCGTGACTCTTTTATCGTTCTAGGCCTCCCACTCATTTCATGATCCTCTTCCAGTAAGTCGAGTTATATTGCTCCTTCAGCACATCATGATTTCTTGGGCACCATGTTTGACCTCTCCTTGTTTCAAATGAACTCTGTAGTCAATTTTTTGAATAGATCACTTGATCTTGTGTTCAGTAATGATTTCACTGGAATTTCTGATCACAACCATTATGTCTTCCTGAGGAAACTTACCATCCAACATTGGAAATTTTGTTTCTGTAACCTGTCCTTCAGCCTCCACATCTAGGTGCAAACGTCGGTTTTGTTTTCGCAAAGTTAATTGATTGGTCTTTTTTAGTCAAATGTAGTGAAAGACTACTGCTATAAATTTTTTTATGCAACAGTATACAATATTTTCGTTGCCAATGTCCCGTCTATTGTAGATTCGTTAGTTCATATAAACCATCTTGGTTTACAAGGCTTTGAAACCTGAAAAACTTAAGGTCTAGGTTATATAAAAAATTTAAGAGTACTGGCTCTTCAATTACTATTGCTAACTTTTGTGTAGCCCGGGCTAATTTTCTTTCATTAAATAACCTTTGTTATAAGAACTATCTCTCACGTTATAGATTGCACTTTTCGCGTGATTCTAAGCAGTTTTATATCTTTGTTAACTCAAAGCACGTCTTCTTTTTCCCTCATCCACGTATCAAGTTGAAGAACAATCCCATAGTGATTTAAGTATTTCAGACCTGTTCGCAAAATTCTTTCAATCCATCTATTCCTCTAAGCCATATATTGGCAACTTTTATCCATATGCCACTTCCCATTGTAACCAAATTGTAATTCCTGAAATCAGTGAGGAGGATCTTCTTGTAAATTCGAAATTGTGGAAACCCACTTACTCACCCGGTCCAGACAAAATACCTAGTTGTCTATTTAAGCACTGTGCGGAATCTCTGTGTAAGCCACTTCGAAAACTTTTCAATTTATCACTTCAGAGCGCATCTTTTCCTGCTATCTGGAAGGAATCCTTTATTGTTCCGTTACATAAAAAAGGTAACAAAGCTGACATATCTAATTATAGAGGTATTGCCAAACTTTCTGCAATCGCAAAGTTGTTTGAAAAAATGCTCACTTCAACCCTTTATCACTACTGCAAATCTATTATTTCTCGGTGTCAACACGGTTTTATGAAGAATGGATCACTAACTACTAACTTGCTTGAAATACATCTTTAGTAAATCTTGGTTTTAACGAAAATCGTCAAACTGATGTTATTTATACTGACTTCAGCAAGGCGTTTTATTCCGGTAATCATGATCTGCTTTTACTTAAACTGGACCTTTTAGGTTTCCCGCAAGATTTCTTTGTTGGATTTCTTCATATTTAAGAAATAGTATTCAGCGAGTGTTAGTTAAATCCACTCTTTCTTGTCCAGTTATGTCACTTCAGGTGTTCCTCAAGGAAGTCATCTTGGCCCACTATTGTTGTTCATTTCATACACGATCTTCCTTCATCCTTGAATTACTCTCGTGTTCTGATGTATGCTGATGTTGATGATGCAGAGTGCAATCTTCTACAGCTTAACTGCGCAAGACGCATGTTTATTTATTTTCATCGCCTGAAGCATCATCTTCTTTCTTAGCGCGTATCTCTACTTTCAGTGATCTCGGAGTCATTTTTGACCCTAAACTGAGCTTTAACCATCACATATCTTCAAATGTTGATAAAGCTAAAGGTATTTTTGGTTTTATTAAAAGATGGTCTAAAGAATTTAACGATCCTTACGTTACAAAGCTTGTTTTATCTCTCTAGTCCGCCCAGTACTGGAGTACTGTTCATGCGTCTGGAGCCCTCAATACAAAATACATCAAGATCGTATAGAGTCGGTACAGAAGCAATCCCTTCTTTTTGCACTTCGGGGCTTAAATTGGAACCCTAGTGTACGTTTGCCTTCTTACTCAAGCAGGCTTCTTATAGATCTTTCTTCGTTGAGTAATCGCCGAATTTCTTTAGGAATAAGCTATCTTCATAAACTTATTACTGGTATTGTTGATTCGCCGGGGCCTTTCAATCAACTTAGTTGCAGTGTCCCTAGTCATACTACTAGGAATTTTGTTCCTCTTGCTCTAGGAAGGTGCACAACAATAACAAAAATTACTACATCCTTTCTCCTGTGTTTTCGCCCACCGCTATCTACGCTCTGGTGATGCACGAATCCAATGTTTTTTGGATCCGGATCTTTCGAATCTTTCGAATCCGAATCCTAATAGAGAAAAAATTCAATTCAATTTTTTCTCGACAAAAAATTTTTAAAAACTAAATAGGCGAATGTTATATGTAATGTAAATGTATATACAGAGTTTATTCTTTATTACTTAATACTTATAAACTATATTACTGAGATATTGAGTATGTTAATGTTAAGAAAATAAACCAATTTTAAATTGGCGAATAGAATATAACTAAAACAGTTCTATATTTCCATGCAAAAACATTATTTTTCTTATGTTCTCTGAACTTAGCCGATTTCTTTTTTTGGTGATAATTCACCAGCTGTCGAAAACACCCGTTCACTGGGAACGGATGTTGCACACAGAGAAAGATGTCTTTTGGCAATTTTCACCAGTCGTGGGTATAGAACTTCCCATTGACTCCACCAAAAAAGCGGATCGGAGTGCCGGACCATTGGCGGCTCATTCAAGAATTGTTGAATTTCAACTATAGCTGACGAGCTGTTATTACCGGCAATAAAATTCGCATTTATGCTATCGAAGTTTTAATAAATTTGATGTAGTACCGCCTTTAAACATAAATTTTTGTTGGCATAAATCGGATTTCGCCTTGTTTTCAGAAATGTTGGTGCTAAAATATTGACAAATACCGCTTCTACGTGACATATTAACTCTTTATAATAACAAAAATCTTTCGCTTTGTATGTAAATGAACGAAAATAACGGAATTTAAGTTCCCAGTGATTGGCAAAATAACAAGTACAGTATCACATAAAAATAAAACCTCCAAATTAATTGGAAAACTTGTATATTTCATCTCTTTAATAAAATAATTAAACTCATAAAAATTGTGGAATTACGCTTTAGGTTATTTCTTTTAAGTTTAAGACAAATAAATATTCAAATAAGCAATTTTTTTTTATAAATTTCAACGTAGTTACGTTACAATTCTAAGCGACCAATATTTCTTTAAACCACTGTGTAGTCATGTACAACAGTGAGAGCAAGATATAATGCTCTCTCTCCACATATCATTCACTGGCGAACTATTTTTCTCGGAGACGAAGAGTGAGTGCAAACGAAATGAAAAGTATTGACATTTCGCTCGCACGCATGCAATCTCATTCTGTCTTTTGCATTTTTACATTGTTATGATCTTTCTGATATTTCTGTGCACCTGGTTTCCTGAATAGACAATTTCTTGTATTTAGCACTAAATACATTAAATTAAATAAACTAAACTAATATTTTTTATATTAAATTCGATCATTATAATATATATGTATATATTTTGGATTCGGTTTCGTACTGAGATTCGTAGGATTCGGATTCGAACAGGGATTCCTACTGGGATTCGTACTCGGATTCGTACTGGGATTCGCACTCGGATTCGGATTCGTACTCGGATTCGTACTCGCTTTTGTTGTAAAGCTTTATTTTAATTATTTTTAATGTACTCTTTTGTTGACAGTATTTTGTCATAAATAAATAATTAAAAAAATTAAAAAATGTTGTACATGTTCAACAGAGTTTCAGATGGTGGCATTGCTGAAAGAATAGTAAATTGCAACACATGGAGAAGTTTTGTTGCTGAAAATGCCACTACAAATTGTTGTGTGCTTTGTGAATGCATAAACCATTCAATATACAACTGCTCTCGTGCCGTGAATCTCCCAGCTAGCGCTCGTCAGCAAGAAGCAAAAAGACTTGGGCTATGTTTTAATTGTCTGAAGAAGGGTCATCAAACACGTGAGTGTATGTTTGGAGTGTTGAGATTTTTTATACGCATCAAGAGCAAAAGCTGCATTGATATTAGAATGAGAGTGTAAAGAGGAGAGAGCGGAGTGTAGAATTGTAACGGGACTTTATGAATCTGTGGAATGTGGCTTTGATCTGCTTTGTCTTTCTTGAGCTCATTCCTCACTTACTGATTAAACTTTGTTGTGCTGAAATAAGAATTGATTGAACACATATATTGAAGTGAATATAAACTAAAATAAGGTCTCTCATTCAATCTGTGTTATTCTGGTTTTTTTTTTTACATTTTTTTTTAAAACTTTGTAACTACAACAAAGATAACAAACAGAATAAGAATAAAAAATATTCAAACTTAACAACAGAGAAAGAGGCAATGTTATGTTATTTAACAGCGTGCGTACAGACACACACTTAGTTTGCTCTGTTAACATCATAATTTTCCTTCTTATATGGTTTATTTATATACTTGTTTTCAAACGTAAAATATAATACATATTAGAAAAAGTGGTGTATATATCAAACTTTCATTAATTTATTTAGCTACCTAAGTCAATATGTTTCACATCGAAGGCTCGTGAGTGTTAAGCACACTCACAATTTTTTTTTAAATTCAAATTTTTTTAAGTTTAAATAAAATTATTCAGAATTTGAGCTACCATGGTATACGAGCCATAACCACTATTAATTGGCACGGCATGTTTTTTTTAATAGTTCAAGTTTCACTGGCTTCTATTTATGTCCAAGTAATAATTGAACAAGTTTGTACTTTTAGGAAAGGTTACTTAATTACCTTAATTAGATATCAAAACATCCACACATTTCATATAAATATAACTGAAAATATATATTTAAACCAAACGACTTCAATACTGCATGAATTATATTTTAACCTTATTAATTGCCACGGCAACGATATCTTTAAATAAAAACTGTAAAAAGTACAGAGAGAGACAAAAACTCTGAATCTGATGACGACGGAGCATCTGTCGCCAATAGACATAGGATTAATACAAAATCTTTGTTTCCGATCGTACGGGCTTATTTATCGTCGCCACCAGGATCGGTTCCAAGCGAGCAACTATTTAGTGGAGCCGGTTTAGCTTATGAACCATTGCGAAATCGGTAAGAAGGTGACAAAGCTACAAAATTTTTGTTTATTAAGAATAATTTGCCTCATCAATCATTATTAGTTATTTATATATTACATATACCTATAGTATACTTTGTAGTGTACTTATGGGTAATTTTTTTCTTTAATTTCTTTCTGTGTTAGCCCACCTCCGCCTCCGTTAACATCCGCATCCGCGGAGGTCAAACTCTAGACTTCCGCCTCCGCATCCGCCTCGACCACATCTGAAATTATACGAAATTATCTTTGTGACCTCATTGACCCGTTAGTGCATTCGTCTAGCCCTGAAATCACAACTGAGGAAATTCAGGTTATCATTAAATCACTTAAAAAGTGACTCTAGCTTTCTTCACAAAAATTTTAAATAATTATGTTAAAATTGGATATTTTCCGTTAAAATGGAAAATCGCTTAAATCAGCCCCACTCCTAAGCCAGGAAAAGCTCCCGATTCCCCAGATAGTTACCGGCCAATAACCTTACTATGCGGCTTCTCAAAAAACCTCGAACATCTAATTAAGATCAGGCTAAACTTACATCTAGAAAAAAATTATATTTTACCAACAGTCCAATTCGGATTTCGATCTTTTCTTAACTGTATTCACCCCCTTGACCAAATCTCTAAATATGTCAAGGAGAACTTGGCTCTTAAAAAGTCAGTTGGCATGGTAACACTTGCCATAGAAGCCGCTTTTGATACAGTTTGGCATAATGTCCTGATTTTTATGGGTTCTGTGCTGATCCTTTATAATATTTACACCTACGACATCCCTTTGCTAGAAAATGTAGTACGCTTATTTTTGCGGATGACTTAGCTATTTATAGTATTGGAAACACATGCAGAGATATACAAAATAAGCTACAAAGCTTATTGGATTCCCTGTCATCTTATTTCTATCAATGGAAAATTAAGGTAAATGGCTTTAAAACTAAAGCAATTTATTTCACAATGAAAGGAAAGCCAGCCTTTTTTCCAAGCGTTGAGCTTCAACTTAATAACTCCAACATTAAATGGGAAAATTCAGTTAAGTATCTGGGTGTTATTCTAGATAAAAAACTTCTATTCAGTGAGCATATCAGCAAAACCGTAGACAAAATCAATAAGACTGTATATATCTTATACCCGTTTATCAACCGCAGATCAAAACTCTGAATTCAAAATTAATTAGCCATCTACAAATCGATACTTTTATGAAACAAATCTTTTGCATATAAAAGCAAATATTGAAACGATTGAAGAGCTCATCTCTCGTGCTTAAGTAAATTTAGGAAAAAAATAACTAATATGGCACAGCTACGTGCTGACAGGTACTTCCCCTCCTAGTTTTCGACTAGCTGTCATGAAGCATCAGCATTCCTTTAGATTAAAGTAGTTTAAGTTTTATTTTAGTTTTTGGTTCTTTTTTTTTTTGGTCAAGGTTTTTAATGCCATCTTTCCTTGGGTAATTTTAAATGTAATAAAAATAATGCAAATAATTAATTAAGCCAAAATTATAATATATCAGCTGTACAGTAAGTCCAAACTCTGATAAATATTAGTTGCTAGCTTTAAGCAATATTATAAATGTAAATATTTGTGGCGAATAAAGCAAATAGTTCAAGTTAAAAGCACGCTGCGACATATTACCACTGCATGCAAATCGTTTCACTCCAGATATGTCAACCATTTGTACGCTATGCAACAGGAATGACCAGGAAACACTGACGTACATCATATCACGATGCCCTGTGTTAAAAGAATTTAGGGTGTCAATTTTAAGAAAAAATCAATTGAGCAAATTGAGCTGATACAATATAGTAAATATTTGTGGCGAATAAAGCAAATAGTTCAAGTTAAAAGCACGCTGCGGCATATTACCACTGCATGCAAATCGTTTCACTCCAGATATGTCAACCATTTGTACGCTATGCAACAGGAATGACCAGGAAACACTGACGTACATCATATCACGATGCCCTGTGTTAAAAGAATTTAGGGTGTCACATTTTAAGAAAAAATCAATTGAACAAATTGAGCTGATACAAATATTAAACGGTGACCATGAAATCAGGTGGAAGACTCGAACAAACTTTTTATCTACAATAGTAAATTATAGAAACTTTCTAATATCAGAATTCAGTTAACGGCTAACAGTCATGCTGTAAAATCACCCCTCGTTCTTTTTTTCTTTTATCTGTACCTATGTATATACGAAAAAATTAATAAAAAGAAGTATGCTACTACTATTACTAGTGCTAGTTAATAATATAACATAAATATATAACAACTTTTTTTTAGATACTTTAATAACATAGGTCTGCGGAACTTGACTTTTTTGCCCTTTGAATGTTTTTATGTAGAATCTATAGATTAGAACCTCCTGATTCTAATCAAATATGATCTTCGTTTTGCTGGACCATGTCACATTTTTTATTGACGTATGAATTTGAAACTTGGTAAAAAATTACATGTTTAAAAGTCAGTAAAAGAATATGTATTTCGAGAAAACAAAAATGCATTTATTCATTAGTAATAACACTGTTACAAAAAAAAAAAAATTGAAAAAACTTCTTATCAGACCTAGTGGAGGTTATAGGTCATAAAAAACTAAAAAGAATGGCAGATAAAAAATCTCTGATACACCCTCAAAATCTTGATTTAGAGCCCAAAAACCGTTTTTAAGAGGTTCCTGTACATATTACCTTATAACTTGGACATTTTTTATCGGATTTCAAATTTTTATTTTGTATTTAGAAGCTGAAATGTAGCCCTTGTCCAAGTTATAAGGTAATATGTACAGGAACCTCTTAAAAACGGTTTTTGGGCTCTAAAACAAGATTTTGTGGGTGTATCAGAGATTTAATATATACCATTCTTTTTAGTTTTTTATGACCTATAACCTCCACTAGGTCTGATAAGAAGTTTTTTTTCGCTGTGACACAGTGTAATTATTGCTAAAATAAATAACATAAAACAATTGGGAATCATGTATAAAAAAAAGAAAATGGCTTCTTAAAATTGTTGGTAACACTCAATAACGTCCAATGCTAACTTTGTCTTTTTTTAAAAAAAAAATGTAGATTATCTTTTAAATTTTTAATTGTTATGGTATGTGGAGTCAAACTATCAATCAAAGCGAAACACGTTGAAAAAAAATTAGCTTATGTCCATTTTAAATCGAAATTGGACCAATAGATGGCCCACCCTTTACTAAGAAAATTGAAAAAACTCTTTTTCTCATTAAATTTTCGTGATGGGATTTTTCAAATATTTTCCTATAACTGAGTACATAATGCCTACCGAAATTACCCTTCAGTTTTTCTGGGAGAAAACCCTCGCTGTTCTTTATTTCACTTAACACGAGTTAACTGTCTCTATATAAGCAGTATGTATAAAAAGTACTCTAGAGTTTATGCTTTAGAAATTTCAATATTCAATTTTATTCGGTTTCAGCCGAAACTGCGACCAGGGCCGAAGGTTCGATTTCGGCTGAAAATCCTGTTTCGGTCGGACTCTAATCATAATATTTTCAGTTGCAGAAGTTTTAAAAATTTGTTTCATAAGCTACGCTTTGAAGAAGTAAGGAACATGCATTTTTGTTGTGATTGCTATCGCAAATGGCATTGAAAGGCAAAGCACCATTTGTTGCTGCACTCGGATTCAGATTCCAATGTTACGTATACATTCATGAATGCAACTGTGTACGCAATTTATGCAAATTCAATCGTTTTATCATCACTCGTTTCATCGCCATCTTTACATAGTTCGACAGACTTGTCAAAGCACAAGCAACTTGATAGGGTAATGTTGTCTACTGCAGTAATATTTGTTAAAGGCCGCAATAGTAATCAAATGTCGTTAAGAATAATTTGCCTCTTATCAATCATGATTACCAATAGTTATTTATATGTTACATATATAGTATAGTTTGTAGTGTACTTATGGGTAAAATTTTTCTTTAATTTCTTTCTTTGTTAGCCCACCTCCGCCTCCGTTAACATCCGCATCCGCGGAGGTCAAATTCTAGACTTCCGCCCTCGCATCCGCCTCCACTAAAAAAACCACCGTTACAACCCTAATCTGTTTGCTTTTTATACACACAAACTGCATGTTGTTGTTGTGGAAATGTAATCTCTTTTTTGAGACTTTTCAGGTGGATTTTCCAATTATGTGCTGGGGATATGGCAATAAAAATACACATTCTGTGAAAATTTCAAGTGTCTACCTAGTGCGGTTCATGAGATACAGAATGCGAAACACGTTACAATCTGTATTTTTTCACCCAAAATTTGTACTAAATTTTTGCCCAACGCCGCTAAAGAAGTTTCACATAAAACTGCATGTTGTTGTTGTGGAAATGTAATCTCTTTTTTGAGACTTTTCCGGTGGATTTTCCAATTATGTGCTGGGGATATGGCAATAAAAATACACATTCTGTGAAAATTTCAAGTGTCTACCTAGTGCGGTTCATGAGATACAGAATGCGAAACACGTTACAATCTGTATTTTTTCACCCAAAATTTGTACTAAATTTTTGCCCAACGCCGCTAAAGAAGTTTCACATAAAAAGAATGAAATTAATTTCATAAAAAAAGATCGAGCCGTTTCGGAGGAGTTCATACACTAACACCGTGACACGAGATTTTTAAATATTAGAGATATTAGAAAAAGTGGGTGCTATCCATTGTTGCCTGAAAGAATTACTGTATTAAGGGAACAAAGTTGAAAATTGTCTTTTTGAAATGAAAATGAAGGAATATGCTTTCATATGCATTTGTGAGTTAAATATGCTAGAACCAGAAAGAAGGTTATCATTGGCTATGCCAAAGATGTAATAGTCTTCACGCTCCTCCGGGTTACATCCAACCTTCCTTTCTTAGCATCACATCAGTTTGAGTGGCAATTTTTTTGTACATTTATTCTTTAAAAGTTTGCTTTTCAATTTTGGAAATTTATATGGTTGATGAATATAGATCAGAAACTTATAGGGTCCAAATTACAGTTCGTTACGTTGAAAAACTAAAAACTTTTTCTAACAAGAACATTAATTTAAAGGGGGGTTTGTATGGGAGGTACCCCACCTAGTAGCCCTAGGATGAAATTTACACGATTGATGGCCATAGATTACAAACTTATAGTGTCCAAATTTCAGTTCGATATGTTAAAAAACAAAAAACTTTTTTTATTAAGAACATTAATTTAAAGGGGTGTTTGTATGGGAGCTACCCCCCCTAGTGGTCCGATTCGGCTGATTCCGACAAATGTGCTGCGTATGGTAAAAAGAAACCTATGTTCAGCTCTCTAGCTTAAAAGCTGAGGGACTAGTTTGCACACATACAGACAAACAGACGGACATGGCTAAATCAACCCGTCTCATCGAGCTGATCACAAATATATATACTTTATGTGGTCTGCGATGTCTCATTCTGTGTGTTACAAACTTCATGACATATACTATTCACTCCCGTGAAGAGTATAAAAAGGCAAGTATGTGAAAAATGCAACATGTATTTCTAAGCAAATATCCGCTCTGGTTACTACTATGTGAGTTTCTTTCACATCTGGTTACAAAACTCAAGCTTGAGTCAGACGAACGTTGTTTTTTGTCACATCGGTTGCTCTGGCTTTCAAGGAGACGAAACAAAAAAAATAAAATGTATGAAAATGAGCAAAAAGAGCTGTTTGATGTTGTAGTGAATGACAAATACCTGTTTTGGTGAATGTCAATCAAAGTGTTGCTGTCTTTAGTGAATGACAATTATGGATATTTAATGATAATAATGAATAATACTAATGAATTATTAACAATTAATGATAATTATGATAATAAAATAAATGTAGCTACAATTATAATCATTTATAATTTTGTATTTAATAATTACTTTCCGTAATTATTATTCAATTTTCGAATTTAACTGATACACATGCTTAGCTGTTTCTTGTTTACCAAAAGCCATTAATGTTGACGTCGTTTGTGTAACTCGACGTCGCTTGAGTAACTTAAAGCTGAAGTACCCCTAGTGCCGAAACACAGTTTGACAGTGACGTCGTTTTTCTAACTCAAGCTTCACTATATTCTCTCTGTTACAGTTCGAGTATCAACAAAGAACACAGTTTGCGTGGCACTGCATTTTTAATGTACTCATTGACTCATTGTGAAAAATCTTTTGCAGGACTTCCAATAACATGGATTTTTTACAATTAATTCAAGCGGAGTATCTAACCATTCATGGTTGCTCTCCTCGCAAAATTTCATATTCCACAATTCTTCCATGTAAAAGTGCGCCTATTTGTGAAATTTCTTAAAATCGTGCCAATTTCAATTCGTTCCGGCTCACTATAGTTTTTGTAAACTAGAATGGAATCAAAGACATAGTTCTCCATTGCCAAAAACTTCTGTGTGGGGGTTGCTTTCGTTGTGCCACATTAAGAAAAGGGTTCGTTTTAGTACTGACATTGCACCTGAAAAGTCCTACAGATTGAAGGCTAACAAATATGAGCAACTGATTTTGCATATTTTGATATGATAAGGACTCACACTTAAAAAAAAATTGCACACAAGCTGGTTGCTTGCATGTTGTTGTTAACAACTTTTTTATAACACACATGCTGCATTTTGTTGTTGTGTAATTGTAATCTCTTTATTGAGACTTTTCGGTGGGTATTCCAAATATTTTATGATTTGTTGGGGATATACTTGCTGTGAAAATTTGAAGTGTCTACCTAGTGCGGTTCATGAGATACAGGGTCCGAAAAACGTTACAATTTTTATTTATAAAGAAGTTTCACTTCAATAAGTTGAAGCTAGCTTGGATATTTTTGAATATTTTAAGTTTTAGTCCACATATATGCTAATTAAAAAAGGTTGTTAATATACGTTGCTTCTTCTACAGTTTATAAGTAACACATCTAAAGACGAATTGGACAACTACAACACCAAATAGATCTAAATAGACTAAGTTTTAATGCAGTTTACGAAAACAGGAATTCAAAAGACATGGTAACAAATTCAAATGGAATGGTACTCACTGAGTTCTGTACAGACTATGGATTATTGATACTGAATGGAAGGACGCAAGGTGATCAAACTGGTGATTTTACTTTTGTAAATGCGATTGGAAGCTCTGTAAATGACCTATGCGCAATATCAGTGGAGTGCCTTCATTTGGTCACAAATTTCGAAGTCGGTCATCAAATATGGTCAGATCACATGGCAATCAAGCTTACTTTGGAGTTTGAAAATATTAATAGCCAAACAAAACCATAGAATTTAATACCGAAACTGCGCTGGATAGAGTCGAAGCGTAGCACATACCACCAAATATTAAATGAGAACCCAAAGACGCTAAAGAAAGAAAATAACACACCGACCTTACCCCAGCTGGTTGAAGTTATCAGGAACTCAGTGGAGATACAGAGTGGCACAAAAGAAATTTTTTAACCGAAGAGGTATAATTTTGAATATCATAAAGCGCGCATAAAATCATTTGAAGCTCTTAGCAAATTTAAAGAACAAATAATGAAGGTGACAAGTCTTACTATTTCAGAGGCATTCAAGTCTATAGAAATGTGTGGGGCAGGCCATACTTGAATATCTTAAAAGGATGGAACAGAAGATAAACCACAGATTGGTGGAGAGTTGCAAACGAAATAAGACGGCAAACTTTTAAAACTGGAGCAAATTTATTGCAACCCTCTTCAATCCTACCCAAGAATTCTGTGAAATCCATTATTGCTAACGATATCAATCTCATGACATCCTAGATAGTGCTATACAAATATCCGATATTCATCAGGTTTTAAAAAAGTCAAATAAATAACAAGGCCCCTGGAATAGATAGGATATCTTATGATTTTTCAAAAAATCAGCGAGTTCGTAGAAGAGTTAACCAGAGCTTACAGCGTTATACTTGAAACAGGAAAAGTAGATAAAACATTTTCAAACACAATTCTGTTCCCGATATTTACAAAAGGAGATCCAAATATCATAAATAACTATAGAGGAATAGCGTTTATGAATACCATCGCAAAAGTGTTCGTGGGTGTACTAAATGAGCGAATCTACAAATGGGCAAAACAGCATAACATCATTAACGAATTCCAAGAAGGCTATAGAAGGGGATTCTCAACGGTGGATAACATATACAACCTGTCAAGTATTGTGGACATAAAATTAGCAGAAAACAAAAAAGTTTGCGCCTTCTTTGTTGACTTCAAGGTTGCTTTTGATAAGGTGCCCAGAAACCCTCTAATATAAGCTGCATGAGATTGGCCTTTCAACAAAAATATTAAGAGTAATAGAAGATATCTACAAAGACACCAAGTACGCGGTATGGTCGGGTGATGAAATGTCAAATATCTTTGATACTTATTCTGGGGTAAAACAAGGTTGTCTACTGTCGCCGTTGCTGTTCATTTTATATCTAAATGATATCCACAACAATTTGAAAGGTGGTCTTAATATATATGAGACAAATATAAGAGTGTTAATGTACGCGGATGATATAGTACTACTAGCTGATGTTGTGAATGTACTCCAATCAATGATATATTGTCTGAAATGGAGTATGGAAGTAAACCTGACGAAGGCAGAAAGGGAGGTTGACTTTCAGCCCAAGAAATGTGGACTTACAAGCAAAAACGAGTGAAGATAGCATCAGAGTACTGTTACCTTGCTGTAATTTTCACACCAAAGATGTCTTTCACCAAACACATCAACAACCGAATTGAGCAAGCAAAAATCAGCATTAACTCGACAAGGCGTATTTTTCTAGGCAAAAGCGAAATCCCATTGGCATCAAAATGGAAGCTAATTTTGGCAGTTTGCAGGTCAATACAAGCGTATGCGGCGCAGGTTTGAGGATACACAATGCCAGAAGAGGTAATAAAGTTCCAGCGGTATTTCTTGAAAAGAGTGCTGAGGCTACCGGATGCAATCCCAAACTATGCATTGTCATTGGAATCTGGTACTGAAGTCAGTCACTTCTATACTTTAGATATAAGTTTTCAATGGAATGCTGGGATAGAAGAAGACTGGTGTAATCGTTGAAAGCACCTCATTGAGGCATTAAAAGCGGCTTCGTGTAGTATAATGCTGGAAAAAGTAGCAGGTAGCTCAAACCGCTTTTATAAATACCTGCAACCAGCAGCTGGAGAAAAATATATTAAAGCCAACCTAACTCAACGTCAAATAACGATGATAATAAGAGCACGCTGCGACATATTACCACTGAATGCAAATCGTTTCACGCCAAATAAGTCAACCATTTGTACGCTATGCAACAGGAACGAGCAGGAAACACTGACGCACATCATATCAAGAAGCCCTGTGTTAAATGAATTTAGGGTGTCACATTTTAAGAAAAAATCAATTGAGCAAAATGAGCTGATACAAATATTAAACGGTGACCATGAAATCAGGTGGATGACTCTAGCAAGCTATATATCTACAATAGTAAATTATAGAAACTTTCTAATATCAAAATTCAGCTAACGGCTAACAGCCATGCTGTAAAATCACCCCTCGTTCTTTTTTTTCTTTTACCAAAAATGTATAAAATGTATATAAGAAATTTGTGTGAAGTTTCTTAGGAAATAAGTATATGTGCAATTAGATTATAGGGTGCATTTGACCGTTCGAAAGGCAAGTAGTGACTCAGTTGGATCAATGTGAGCAGAATATCTTTCCTTGTTATATTTCAAGGGATTTTTAAAATTATAATATTAAAATATTGACGTCAATGAGAATTGATGGCAAAGCGATTCTAAATTAAGAAAATCAATATTAAATTTAATATGAGTATTCAAAGAACTCCACCAACAACACGCAGCCAATCTCAATTGGGGAGCTAAACTCTAATGTAATGTTTTCATGAAGCAAACAATGCTCAACTTCGAATCTTATCTCTTTCAAGGCCCAATTACAAAAACAACACAAACAATCACAACTACAACAACAACTACTAACTCCGCTATAACGAGTACCGCAAGCTTTTCATCAGGTACTATGGCAAGCACGACTTAGAACGCCGAATCTGCGATCTCTCACCCCTTCAGCATATCGTCTAACCTAACTGTAAGTGATACTCTTATCGAAACTCCGCCAAATTCAGAGGCAAATGCATTAAAAAGTGGTCAGCGACAGATAGTGGAAACTCCAAAAATCAAACAGGCTGTACAAATTGGGATCGATCGATATGTCCAAATAAAGCGTAAGCTGCTCAGCCCGCAAAATGCAAAGGCTGGGAACAAAGCTAAAATAAACCGCGTCAATGAAACAAGCAAATCAGAGAATCCACTCAGTACACATAAGTTCCATCTGCTAAGTGGAAACTCAGATATCCCTACCATAAATTCTGAGCAAGGCACACTGAAAGTCAAAAAGGTCAAACCGCCTCCAATATACATACGAGAGCAAAGCCCGAGTGCTCTCGTACGAAAGATCACTCAACTCATCGGCAATGACAGTTTTACAAAATACCTCTTAAAAAGGGAAATATAGCAGAAACTAAACTGCAGATTTACAACGAAGAGAATTTTATGAAAATTTCTAACTATCTAATTGAGTCAAACACAAATCATTATACTTACCAATTGAAAAGTTCGAAGGGCCTGCAAGTTGTCATCAAAGGTATCGAAGCTAATGTAGATACCAACGAAATAAAGAGTGCACTGCTAGAAAAAAAAAAATTTAAACCAAAAGTGGTGATAAACATCATCAAGATGCAAAAATTACCACAGCCCATGTTTACATTTGAACTTGAACCAGAAAGTATGCCACTGAAGAAAAATGCAGTTCATCCTATTTACAATCTACAGTACTTGCTACATCGTAGAATTACTGTGGAGGAGCCGCACAAGCGTAACACTCCTGTGCAATGCACTAACTGCCATGGGTTTGGCCACACTAAAGCGTACTGCACGCTACATTCTGTATGTGTCGCCTGCGGTGAACTGCACAATTCCATCACATGTAACAAAGATAAAATAGATCCAAAAATGAAGAAATGCAGCAACTGTGGCGGAAACTACACCGCAAACTATAGAGGTTGTATAGTATTTTAAAACCTGAAGAGTCAGCTGAACAATAGGACGACGAGTGCTGGTCCTCGACCTAGTAATAATATTGTGCATACCACCCAAGCACAACCGTATGGCAATGCTGTCCCCGGGGTATCCTTTGCTAATGCCTTGAAAACGTGATTGGGAAAGATACTATCCCCTCATGTGATGGTATATTAGCTCAGTCTATTCGCACTGCTCCCACAGGTGAGCAACTTCAACCAAATAAGGTTCGATAAAAAACATCGGAGCAATGATAATGTCAATGCAGCAAAGCATGATGAACTTCATGACATTTATGCAGAGTGCAATGCAAGAATTGATGCAGAATCAAAACAAACTGCTTCAAATGCTCACTGAGCAACGATCAAAATAGACTATCAATGGGTTTGTTAAACATTTGCCTCTGGAATTCAAATAGGATCTCTCGACATAAATTAGAAGTTTTGAAATTTCTAAAGGACAGGAATATTGATATTATGCTCCTTTCTGAAACGCATCTTACGGACAAAAACAATTTTCAAGTACCAGGGTATGTCTTCTATAACACGAATCACCCGAATGGAAAAGCGCACGGTGGAACTGGTGTTCTGATCAAAAACCGTATTAAGCACTACCCGTTGGTAGGAATTGCGGAAAAACCTATGGAAGCTACATCAATATGTCTGCAATCAAAACGAGGAGATATTGCACTGTCGGCAGTTTATTGTTCTCTACGTTTTGCTATAACAGAGGCGCAATGCATGCAGCTATTCAACTCCCTAGGAGATCGCTTCCTTGCCGCTGGTGACTGTAATGGATTCCCGACTGACAAACCCAAAGGGAAACAAATTGTACAACACGCTTATTTGTACACATAACAAATTAAACTATGTCTCCCCGGGTAAGCCTACATTCTGGCCTCAGATCCTAAAAAAAATACCGGACTTGATAAACATCGCCATTACCAGAAGGATTCCTAGTAGCTTAGTAACAGCAGAAGATCTTGCAGATTTGTCGTCGGACCACTCTCCAATCCTCTTCAGCTTACTAGAGTACCCTCAAATCAGAGAACACCCCTTGCAACTAACTTCAAATAGGACCAACTGGCTTAAATACAGGAAATACATTAGTGCTCATATCGAGCTGAGCCCAATGATAAGCAACGAGTATGAGATTGAAAAATCCGTGGATAACCTAAGTTCAATTCTTACTGAGGCAGCCCATCATGCAACTACTCATGTACCACTAGCCCTGATATGCTAAAATCACAACAAAACCAATAGGCACATAGATAGTCTTGTCGCAAAGAAGCGTCGTCTACGAAGGGAATGACAAAACGTAAGGTCTCCTGACGCGAAACATCGCTTAAGAGTTGCAACTCGTGAACTTAGCAAAGCCTTAAGCTCTGAGGATCAGCTCGCCCAGCGCCAATATATAGCCAACTTATCACCTACAAGCTCAAAATTCCCTTTGTGGAGGGCCCAAAAACGCATAAAACCGCCAGTTAATATTGACACGCCGATAAGGGATAAAATGGGAAATGGGCAAGGAGTGACGAAGAGAAAGCAAAAACTTTTGCACTGCATCTTTCAGATGTCTTCAAACCAAATCCACCAACTAATAGTTTCATGCTACCTTCCGGTCAGTTGTATCTTGACAGCTCTCCCATCAGAATTCATCCACTATACACAAAAAAAGTCATTACAGAGTATTTAAACCCAAAAAAGGCGCAAGGGCACCACGAAATCCAGCCCAAAATGCTAATGGAACTACCGGGCCCTGCAATAAAATATATCACTAGAGTCTTTAATGCGATGTTGCAGTGTGGGTACTTTCCAGCACAATGGAAGAAATCGATCATAATAATAATCCCCAAACCTGGGAAGGACAAGTCGCAAGCTTCGTCTTACAGACCAATAAGCTTGCTGCCGTGTCTATCTAAACTCTGTGAAAAAAACCCTGCTTGAAAAAATCAATAGACACGTGCAAGACATTATACCATCTCATTAATTTGGATTTCGCAAAGGGCACAGCACCATCGAGCAAGTAAACCGCATAACTTCTCAGATTCGTACAGCATTTGAACACCGCGAATACTGCTCTGCTATTTTTCTCGATGTTGCCCAGGCATTTGATAAAGTCTGGTTGGACGGCCTTATATATAAAATAAAAACGTTCCTTCCAAAAAGCACTCACAAAATCCTTGAGAGTTATGTCAGCAACAGATTGTTTGCTGTGTGACAAAACGAGTACACAACATGAAACTACGAAATTAGAGCCGGCGTTCCACAAGGAAGCGTTCTTGGGCCATTTCTATATGTGTTGTACACATCCGACATACCAACGGACACTCAAATCACACTATCTACTTTTGCAGATGATACCGCAATATTAAGTAGATCTCGTTGTACGATGCATGCAACATCAGTTTTGGCAAGCTATTTATCACACGTCGAAGAGTGGTCAGCCAACTGGCGCATAAAAGTGAATGAACAAAAGAGCAAATACACTACCTTCACACTCAACAGAAACACTTGCCCTCCGCTAAATCTAAACAATACTATGATTCCACAAGTAGATAACGTTGTGTACCTCGAAGTCCATCTTGACAGAAGACTTACTTGGCGAAAACACATTGAAGCCAAGAGAATTCAATTCAAACTGAAAGCCAACAGCTTTCACTGGCTTATCAGTTCACTATCACTAATAAATATTGATTATAAAGCTCTCCTTTATAACAGCATCATAATCCAATCTGGACCTATGGTTCTCAGCTATGCGGTGATGCAAGCGCCTCTAATCTGGACGTTATTCAAAGAGCGCAATCAAAAACATTAAGAACCATAACAGGAGCCCCCTGGTTTTTTAAAAACAAGCGATTACATATAGATCTTAATATACCAACAGTAAAAAATGAAATAGCCAAAATAAAACTTACTTATGCTGAGAAACTAAACACGGACCGGAATCCATTAGCAAAAGCACTCACTCGACTAAGGTCACAGACACGACTTTGGAGAAATGACGTACCAGCCAAACTTCAATTATAAAGGCACTTAGTACATACATTCCCTCCAACTGGAGGTGAAGTAAAAGTAATAAACAAGAAATTAGGATAAGATTCTATTACTTATTGTTAGTCTCTAAAGAAAAAGAGAAGATCCAATAAATAAAGAAAAAAGTAAAAAAAAATCTGTACTTATGTATATACGAAAAATGAATAAAAAGAAGTACTATACTACTACTACTACTTCCTTACGGGAGTTCCCAAAGAACAACACCAGCGGCGATGCTTTCCGCAAACTATTTGCTGAAGAGTCGGCTCAACCTATATATAAAAGCCGTAGTTGGCTGTTCACTGACGGCACAAAAACCCAGCACATCAGAGTTTTTGCGTGTGTTGACCTGAGTGTCCGAATCGTAGTAGCAGGGCGGCTTCCAGAATATTATTCTATATTCTCGGTCAAAGCAGTAGCAATCCAAAAAGCAGTTTGCTACGCACAGGGAAAAACTGGAAAACTCGTTATATGCACCGACAGTTTGTCCACACTGGAAGCTATAACCAATATTGGAAATTTGAACCCCATATTGTCCTAACACGGGACGCCTTAATTAAAACTCCAGCCAAACTTCACCTTTTGTGGGTACCCAGTCACAAAGGTATCATCGGAAACGATTTGGCTGACGCAGCAGCAAAATCAATGGGTATGTATCCCACCGTCACCATCATCCCCTCCAGCGAAGGACATAAAAAAAGCTACCTACCCCTATCTTCGCGGCCAGATAGTTAACAACTGGGCAACTTACCAACACAGATATAAAGATTTTAACCCAAATTGGCTAAGTTCCGGTACCCTGCAAGGTGCTCTCGTTCAAAATGCCGCATATTGGTCCGCCTTCGGATTGGACACAGTACATACCCACCTGCTCACTGGCGACACCAAGCCTTCTTGTCCTCTATGTGGACAATATTTATCAACCATACACATTCTGGATACTTGCCATAAACTGGAGAGTATCAGGAAAGCCCATTTCCCAGACTTATTACCTTCAACATAAAACATATTATCAATAGTCTCATCCGGTAATATAAAGAAAATATATAACTTTATAAAAAAATTAAATTTACTAGATCAGATATAAAAAAAAAAAATAAGGTATAATATAATAATGTACAATAATGTAGTTTTGAAAGTAGAGCTGAAGGCTTCGACGCTAGTGCTCTAATAATAACATAATTAGTTATAATATTACTTAGTATGTAAGTGTATTATAATTAATTTTTAAATAAATAAATACTAAATAAAAAAAGTAATAATATAATAATAGTATAATTTTAATAAAATAAAATATAAAAAGGGCGTAAAACAAAAATAGAGCAAGAAACAAAATAAAAATAAAATAAAGAAAAAAGTATCGAAAGACGATACAATTTTAGCATCCTGGCCGCACTGCTTAAAAAATTACTCGCCAGCCCTGCAAATTGTCCATCAATTTCACCACACTGCTTACCTTGTGAGTAGGACATTGCTATGTGCAATGAGTACTTACGATTGCTTGTTTATTCTCCGTAGTATTGGAGCTTTCCCTTACGTGGAGCAGTGGATGATGTCTTTGTTGGCAACCGTCCACGCCACAAGATTTCTTTAAGAAACAACCTTTACGGTGATTTTTCAAACATCTAAAGCAAGCTCTTTTACTCTTTACAGTTTCCCATCTTTCCTTTACTGATGAGCGTTGAAATTGAAATGAGTGGTTGATTCACATTTAATGCATTTCATTATGTTCTGAGCCGGTTGGCCTTTGTCATTTGGTGGATCATCACTTGACGATGCGCTTTCAACGTGCGCGTTGACTGTACTTACTTTGTACGTTAAAGGTGATACTACGGTAGACGCCGCTTCTGCCATATGATAAATCCAATCGCTGAACTCTTTTATTATTGGCACTGAACTGTCCCGAGCGTGCATATCCCAACTCAGCTTGTGATGACTTGGCAACTTGCCGAATAATTTCTTTGCCAGCATGGGGTTGTTGAGGTGGGCATCCAGTTTGCAAGTCTCTATTGCGCGCATATATTTCGTACCGCCAATGCAAACTCTATCAGGGTTTCTAGCTTGTCTTTTGGTGGCTGCAGCTTTCTCACCTTTTCAATCATTTTTTCTAATATATGCTCTGGCCTGCCGAAGAACATCTTTAGTATGTTGATAACCTCTGGAACTAGGTGGGCAAAAGCATTTTGTCTTTGACGAGTTCACGCGCTTTGCCTTTTAAACACTTCTGTAAGCGCAACATATTTTCAGTGTGCGAGAAGCCGGCCACTGAAGTGCTATGGTCAAATGTGCTGATAAACAATGGCCATTCTTCCGGATCGCCGCTGAATGGTGGTAGGTCCTTTGGTATAACGTGTCTTGCAGCTATTTGAGAATTTGACAAGCTGCTGTTTACTGCAGTAGTCCAAGTAGTTGGTACTTCTGTTCGATGTATTTCATTTCTGCGGCTCTCTTTTCCTCTAACATGGCAAGCATTAATTGCTGTTGATGATGCGTTGTATCTGCGGACGCGTTGAAGGTTGTCTGCTGTGGACTTACCTCACATAACTTCAGCGTTGCGTTATGATTGGTCTGCCTTTGATTCGATGCTATTCCTCGAATGGCCTGCCCGTCGACACCTTGATTTTAAGCTATCAGTGGAGTGGCCTGCTCGTCGACACTTTGATTTAAAGCTATAAGTGGAGAAGGTCCTTGTTGTACTGGTGAATGCATTATTGGGAATAATGGAGAGCGCACTGTGCTCGCAACATTACTTTCACAGCGAACGCAGCTCCATCTGATCTTTTATACTGTCATCCAGTCCAGCGCAGGTGAAATGACACCATTGATTGCATTTATCGCACTGTACCCATTTATCATTCGTACCGTATGGATCTTGTTCCGCATTGCATATCTTGCAATTTGCCATAATTCAAGTATTTATTATAAAATATTAATTTGCCTTGTATGTTTTGCTCTTGCGAACTATTTCAACACTGTCGCACTTATTACGCAGTTAAATTCTTTTTTCTTTTACGCTGTATGTCCATGCGTCTCAAGAATGCGCGTGTGTATATTTACTGGCGACGAAGTGGCGGTGAATACCAGAATATGAAGAAATATTTTTAAGAATGTTGCCGGCGGAGATTTACGACTTTTTAATTTTTATTCAACTTTAATGCTTATTTAATACAACAAATTTCTTCTTTTTATTTATTTTTCTTGTCCTTAAAAATATTTCGTGTTCCTTTCTTATCTTATTTTTCGCCGACTCAAGAAAAAAAAATGTTGATCGCTGCATGATTATTTTCACCGACAAAAATGTGTTGATCGCTGCATGTCATTTTCGCAGTTGGCAGCCCATGTTATAACGACAGTATAATTTCAAATTCAACCTGAACTGTCATCATAATTTATGGCGGCAACACACACCATTCGCCTTTTGGTACGTAGACGATATTCTTATATTTTCAGATAGAAATTGAAATCATACTACAGAAGTTACAAAGCGCAAATCTCTCCATAAATCTTTCAAAATGCGAGTTTGCCGTCCAAGAATTATGTTTCCTTGGTTACCACATTACCCCAAATGGAATGAAACCGCCAAATGACAGAGTCGAAGCAATTGTGCGTTTCCCAAAGCCGCAAACAATTCTCGTTCTACATCAAAGCTAATCCGACAAAAATATGTTTGGCCTTCAATCAATAAAGACATTGTTGAATGGGTTCGAACGTGTCAACATTGTCAACGTGCGAAAGTCCAACGACATAATCACTTGGCGCCACAATAGTTTGAAAACGTAGACAAACTATTTGATCATGTACACATCGACATCATTGTTCTACCAGAATACGACGGTTACAAATATTGTTTAACGTTGATTGACAGATTTTCACGCTGGCCAGAAATAGCACCAATCAAAGACATGTCTGCCAGTTGCTACACTATTTTACACTACGTGGATATCACGATTTGGTGCACCTAAGACAATCACTACAGATCAAGGGACTCAATTTGAAAGTGAATTGTTCAATTCGTTAGCTCGAATGTCTGGAGTGAAACGGATTCACACGACGCCATATCATCCAGCTTCAAATGGCATGATAGAGCGCTGGCATCACACACTTAATTCAGCGTTAATGTGCAACAGAAACATCCCTTGGCTCAAAATACTGCCCACCGTAATGTTAGGCCTGAGAACAGCATACAAACATGACATCAACGCATCGGCAGCTGAAATGTTGTACGGCACAAAACTTAGACTGCCCGGTGAATTATTCGAAGACTGTGACGCAACATGTGATCCACAGCAATTCATCACGCCATTTCAACAGTATATACAAAAACAAAATTCGTCCATAGACATATATACTTGCACACATGTGTTGAGTGGGGGGAGCAAGTAATTTGAAAATATTAGAAATTTGAAATCTATATATGCAATATTGTTATTGTTTTTGCAAACTTTTTTTGCTCCTTCCTGAATTGTATGTTGTTGCGCACACTAACATCAAGACGGGGCTGCAGCAACGCGTGCCAGGCTATGCTAGTAACGTATAAATTGTTTATGATGTTGATTATCGCAGTTTCATGCAAATCACAGCATTCTACGCATACTGAGCACAGGGTATAGTAGGCAAACATTGCACAGGATTAGCACGCTACTGTCACTTTACGATGTAGCAGATATTGGAGGTTATAAATGGGATGTACTACCCAATTTTATTGCTACACAAGAATACTCACATAATATAGATTGAGCTAAAGTAACATTTTGCAGGAACAGTCAATGCTTTAGTGAAGGCAATATCATGTTGGGAATTAGTTATCAGAAGTGCAAGCACTACAGTAGATTTGCTTAACGAAAAATCGTCATAAATTACAGAAATTTTAAGAATGTTATGAAACTATTTACTTTTAACAAATAAGTTTTAGAAATACAGTTTAAACTTATTTCAACTCTTGGAAGCAACAGAACGGATTCGACATAATGTTGGCGTTATCAGTTGTTATAAAAGTTTTTCTATTTCTTATTTGGAGAATTATAACATATACGCCTGAAGAGTATCTTCAACAATCAAAGATGTTTGATTTTTTATTTTAAAATTATCAAAAACTATAATATTTTGAATCCCACTTATAGTCTTCCCGATAATTTAAACTTTATGCCTAGCCTTGCTAATGGTCACCTTGGCTACACAGTATTCGGTGACTCCACTTTTAAGGTGGGTATCTACAATGGTGGTGCCAGCAAAAGCAGCCGTGCACGCATACCAAACTGGATTAAAATTTCGGCCACAGTCTGCGATAAATTTGTTTGAGGCAAAAGAGATTTCTGTGACACCCCCAATTAAATGTTTATTTTTTGTCTGATGAAACAATAGCATATTGTTTCTTATGACGCAGCCTATTAGTCAAAGATGTTTTCAGCCTTATAGATTTTTGAAATATTTTATTACACTAATAGTAATTTACGAGGATCTTCACAAAATATAGTATTAACTATTGAAGATCTGTAGACCTTCGAGACAATTTTAATAAGTATATAATAAAATATCTGCAATCCGTAGTTGGCTACGCCCTTGGATGTAATAAAATTCAGCTGTTAAACAGAATACAAAATAGCTCGGCACGACATTTGATTACTATTGCGGCCTTTAACAAATATTACTGCAGTAGACAACATTACCCTATCAAGTTGCTTGTGCTTTGACAAGTCTGTCGAACTATGTAAAGATGGCGATGAAACGAGTGATGATAAAACAATTGAATTTGCATAAATTGCGTACACAGTTGCATTCATGAATGTATACGTAACATTGGAATCTGAATCCGTGTGCAACAACAAATAGTGCTTTGCCTTTCAATGCCTGCAGCAAAATCAAAATTTGCAATCCTTCAGAGAATGCCATTTGCGATAGCAATCAAAACATAAATGCATCTTCCTTACTTCTTCAAAGCGTAGCTTATGAAACAAATTTTTAAAACTTCTGCAACTGAAAATATTATGATTAGAGTCCGACCGAAACAGGATTTTCAGCCGAAATCGAACCTTCGGCCCTGGTCGCAGTTTCGGCTGAAACTGAATAAAATTGAATATTGAAATTTCTAAAGCATAAACTCTAGAGTACTTTTTATACATACTGCTTATATAGAGACAGTTAACTCGGGTTTTCTCCCAGAAAAACTGAAGGGTAATTTCGGTAGGCATTATGTACTTAGTTATAGGAAAATATTTGAAAAATCCCATCACGAAAATTTAATGAGAAAAAGAGTTTTTTCAATTTTCTTAGTAAAGGGTGGGCCATCTATTGGTCCAATTTCGATTTAAAATGGACATAAGCTAATTTTTTTTCAACGAGTTTCGCTTTGATTGATGTTTTGACTCCACATACCATAACAATTAAAAATTTAAAAGATAATCTACATTTTTTTTTAAAAAAAAGACAAAGTTAGCATTGGACGTTATTGAGTGTTACCAACAATTTTAAGAAGCCATTTTCTTTTTTTTACACATGATTCCCAATTGTTTTATGTTATTTATTTTAGCAATAATTATTTCTAATGAATAAATGCATTTTTGTTTTCTCGAAATACATATTCTTTTACTGACTTTTAAACATGTAATTTTTTACCAATTTTCAAATTCATACGTCAATAAAAAATGTGACATGGTCCAGCAAAACGAAGGTCATATTTGATTAGAATGAGGAGGTTCTAATCTATAGATTCTACATAAAAACATTCAAAGGGCAAAAAAGTCAAGTTCCGCAGACCTATGTTATTAAAGTATCTAAAAAAAAAGTTGTTATATATTTAGGTTATATTATTAACTAGCACTAGTAATAGTAGTAGCATACTTCTTTTTATTAATTTTTTCGTATATACATAGGTACATATAAAAGAAAAAAAGAACGAGGGGTGATTTTACAGCATGACTGTTAGCCGTTAACTGAATTCTGATATTAGAAAGTTTCTATAATTTACTATTGTAGATAAAAAGTTTGCTCGAGTCTTCCACCTGATTTCATGGTCACCGTTTAATATTTGTATCAGCTCAATTTGCTCAATTGATTTTTTCTTAAAATGTGACACCCTAAATTCTTTTAACACAGGGCATCGTGATATGATGTGCGTCAGTGTTTCCTGGTCATTCCTGTTGCATAGCGTACAAATGGTTGACATATCTGGAGTGAAACGATTTGCATGCAGTGGTAATATGTCGCAGCGTGCTTTTAACTTGAACTATTTGCTTTATTCGCCACAAATATTTACATTTATAATATTGCTTAAAGCTAGCAACTAATGTTTATCAGAGTTTGGACTTACTGTACAGCTGATATAATATAATTTTGGCTTAATTAATTATTTGCATTATTGTTATTACATTTAAAATTACCCAAGGAAAGATGGCATTAAAAACCTTGACCAAAAAAAAAAGAAACAAAAACTAAAATAAAACTTAAACTACTTTAATCTAAAGGAATGCTGGTGCTTCATGACAGCTAGTCGAAAACTAGGAGGGGAAGTACCTGTCAGCACGTAGCTGTGCCATATTAGTTATTTTTTTCCTAAATTTACTTAAGCACGAGAGATGAGCTCTTCAATCGTTTCAATATTTGCTTTTATATGCAAAAGATTTGTTTCATAAAAGTATCGATTTGTAGATGGCTAATTAATTTTGAATTCAGAGTTTTGATCGGCGGTTGATAAACGGGTATAAGATATATACAGTCTTATTGATTTTGTCTACGGTTTTGCTGATATGCTCACTGAATAGAACTTTTTATTTAGAATAACACCCAGATACTTAACTGAATTTTCCCATTTAATGTTGGAGTTATTAAGTTGAAGCTCAACGCTTGGAAAAAAGGCTGGCTTTCCTTTCATTGTGAAATAAATTGCTTTAGTTTTAAAGCCATTTACCTTAATTTTCCATTGATAGAAATAAGATGGCAGGGAATCCAATAAGCTTTGTAGCTAATTTTGTATATCTCTGCATGAGAGCTAAGTCATCCGCAAAAATAAGCGAACTACATTTTCTAGCAAAGGGATGTCGTAGGTGTAAATATTATAAAGGATCAGCACAGAACCCTTAAAAATCAGGACATTATGCCAAACTGTATCAAAAGCGGCTTCTATGGCAAGTGTTACCATGCCAACTGACTTTTTAAGAGCCAAGTTCTCCTTGACATATTTAGAGATTTGGTCAAGGGGGTGAATACAGTTAAGAAAAAATCGAAACCCCGAATTGGACTGTTGGTAAAATAAAATTTTTTTCTAAAAGTAAGTTTAGCCTGATCTTAATTAGACGTTCGATTTTTTTTGAGAAGCCGCATAGTAAGCTTATTGGCCGGTAACTATCTGGAGAATCGGGAGGTTTTCCTGGCTTAGGAGTGGGGATGATTTAAGCGATTTGCCATTTTAACGGAAAATATTCAATTTTAACATAATTATTTAAAATTTTTGTGAAGAAAGCTAGAGTCACTTTTTAAGTGATTAATGATAACCTGAACTTCCTCAGTTGTGATTTCAGGGCTAGACGAATGCACTAACGGGTCAATGAGGTCACAAAGGTAATTTCGTATAATTTCAGATGTGGTCGAGTCAGAGTAGGACTCAGTTTGATGATGTGTAGACTCAAATATGTCGGCTAGTACGTTAGCCTTTTCTAAACTAGTATTGTAAACACTGTCATTGAAATTGAAACTTGGAATAAATTGTTTTTTGTTTTTAGTGATTTTTGTGAGTTCCAAAAGGGTTGGGTACGGTGCCTAATTTAGACAATTTATGATTCCAAGAGACATTATTTAGTTCAAAAAGCTTCTTTCGAATTTCATAATTTAATAAATTTACCCTGGCTTTAAAGATGGGTTGCCTGGTTGTAATCCATTTCCTTAGGGTTGTGTTTTTTAGAGTAATGATGGGTGGTGGAAGTTAACAGACTACTGGCTTAACTAGATTTGCCGGTACTGACTGTTAAATTGCATTTGTTATATCTATTTGAAGTATGTCGGCCATCGAGTCAATAGTTTCACAATCAAATTCAGAGTTCTGAATGAAGTCAAGATTTTCATGAGATGAAGCTCTAAGGAGCTTAAACTTCCTCTAGTCAGCTTTTGAGTAAAGCAAATATGTTTCAGGTTTAGTAATTAACTCTATTACTGAATTTGAATACAACGGGTAGATGGTCAGATGAAAGCTCTGCAATGAAAAAGGCTTAGAAAAGTTTGCCGGTGAATTTGTAAGAAAGATATCAAGAGTGGACGCCTTACCTTTATAACTTGCCGGTATATAGGTGTAGTCTTTGGGGAAGAGAATGGAAAATTTCCCTAAGGACAAGAGCTCATGAAGGGTATTACCAAAAGTTTTTGCCCTGGAGCAATTCCAGAATCGATTTCTGCAATTTAAATCCCCAACCACTATGTAGTCACCATCTAATCGAGATATTTTAAGCAGGTAAAAAATACTTTTAATGTGCTGGGTTGTCAATGAAGTAATTCAATGATTGTTTAAGCATTTGGCTGAAGGACCAGGAAAGTACGCCGAATAAATTTAGAGCGATTTATTGGAGTCTTTGTATATTTTTATGGCAATGTTTTCAATGAAATGCGTGTTTAAGCTTTTATTCGTTCATGCTTTGGACAATAATAGAAATGATTTTTGCTGAGGAAGTCAACTAGGTCAAGTCGCAATGCAATGACGGCACGAGCATTCCATGCTATAATATTGAGGTAATCAACATTATTTATTACTATAGACACATTTAAGTACTAATTGTGTAGTAACATTAAATTGCTCACTCTTATTTGGACATCTCTGACGTAATAGAGCTTATTTCTTCAAACGAAAATAGATCAGGGTTCGATTTATCAGCTGACTCTCTTGTCGTCTTCATGCATGTGAGTGGTGCTCTTTCTTGGGAGCCGACGAGGGCGTTCCTATAGCTTAGAGCAGGCAATTGGCATAAAAGTATTATTGCTTTGATTGTCGTTAGTTACACTCGGCATAGCTTGAGTATTTGTTGTAGCATTAGGAGCAGCGCTTGTGCTATAAATATTGTCCTGGTAGCTACCGTTGCGTTGAGCTAGGTTGGTTGGTTTAAATATTGTTTGGGGTTTGGCGAACTCTTTTGAATCAAGGCAATATTCGAAGCACGGCAAGGGCTGGCAACATCGGTAGTGGGGTGAGCATCTCTGCAGTTTGCACAACGAAGTATTGCTGTGTCTGGGCACGATGACGTCTTATGGCGGCCGGCGCAGAAAGCACACGATGTGGCGACATTACAACTGTTTGACCCATGTCCAAAAAGTTGACAATTGTTTCCAGCGAACATTAGTATGGTTGATGTACGGATGGCCGTTCCTCAGTTTTTGAAGAGTTGTGGATTTATTTACCAGAAATACTACATATAATAGAATTTTTTAACCAGCTTTTGTTGTTCTTTCAATTGTTTTAACATCATTGCATTGTAGACCATGAAAATTAACACAGTTTTAATCTCGTCATTAGGTAACTTATCTAGACCAGAGAGGACGGCTTTAAATGGCTTCGTTTCTTTGTTCTTAAAAGAGAAAAACTCACAATTATCGCTTTTGAGTTGATGGCAAATAGTGTGCGCAGCATTCTTTTATTATCATCGTTATTTCACGTTGAGTTAGGTTGGCCTTAAAATATTTTTCTTTAGCTGCTGGTTGCAGCATTGTACTCCACGAAGCTGCTTTTAATGAACTGATTTCAACGATTACACCAGTCTTCTTCTATACCAGCATTCCATTGAGAACTTATATCTAATGTATAGAAGTGACTGTCTTCAGTACCAGTTTCCAATGACAATGCATAGTTTGGGATTGTATCCGGTAGCATCAGCACTCTTTTCAAGAAATACCGCTGGAACTTGTTTACCTCTTCCGGCATTGTGTATCCTCAAACCTGCGCCGCATACGCTTGTATTGTCCTGCAAACTGCCAAAAATAGCTTTCATTTTGATGCCAATGTGATTTCGCTTTTGCCTAGGAAAATACGCCTTGTCGAGTTAATGCTGATTTTTGCTTGCTCCATTCGGTTGTTGATGTGTTTGGTGAAAGACATCTTTGGTGTGAAAATTACACCAAGGTAACAGTACTCTGTTGCTATCTTCACTCGTACTTGCTTGTAAGTCCACTTTTCTTGGGCCGAAAGTCAACCTCCAACCTACATTCACATCATCAGCTAGTAGTACTATATCATCCGCGTACATTAACACTCTTATATTTGTTTCATCAATATTTACACCACCTTCCAAATTGTTGTGGATATTATTTAGACATAAAATAAGCAGCAACGGCGACAGTAGACAACCTTGTTTTACCCCGTCCATATCGCATACTTGGTCTAGATATCTTCTATTACTCTTAATATTTTTATTGAAAGGCCAATCTCATGCAGCTTGTATATCAGAGGGTTTCTGGGCACCTTATCAAAAGCAGCCTTGACGTCAACAAAGAAGGCGTAAACTTTTTTGTTTTCTGCTTATTTTATGTGCACAATACTATATATTATCCACCATTGAGAATCCCCTTCTAAAGCCTTCTTGGAATTCGTTAATGATGTTGTACTGTACTGCCCATTTGTAGATTCGCTCATTTAATACACTTTTGCGATGGTATTCATAAACGCTATTCCTCTATAGTTATTTATGATATTTGGATCTCCTTTTGTAAATATCGGGTACAGAATTGTGTTTGAAAATGTTTTGCCTACTTTTCCTGTTTCAAGTATAACGCTCTGGTTAGCTCCTCTAAGAACTCGCTGGTTGCATTTTTGACAAATTTATGAGGTATCCTATCTATTCCAGGGGCCTTGTTATTTTTTGACTTTTTTAAAACCTGATGAATATCGGATATTTGTATAGCACTATCTAGGATGTCATGAGATTGATATCGTTAGCAATAATGGATTTCACACATGGTGTAAGAAATAGAGGTGACGCCATTAGTTTACCGTTATGTGCCGTTCTCAATTTATGACGTCATTAAAACATCAGTGTATATAACGCTGAAATAATTCATTTAGTGCTGAACATGATTTGAAATTGCATTGAAAATTGAAGAATTTGAAGGATATCAGTGTATAGAACGCTGAAATAATGAATTTAGTGTTGAACGTAATTTCAAAATGCAATGAAAATTGAAGAATTTGAAGAATTTTCATAGCACTGCTTCTTCAATTTTCAAATCATGTTCAACACTTAATGAATTATTTCAGCGTTATATACACACTGATGTTTTAATGACGTCATAAATTGAGAGTGAGTAAATTTCAAGAGCGTAAAATGCCCTAGTGGCGGTACCTTGTATTATTGTATCATGGATTTCACAGAATTCTTGGGTAGGATTGAAGAGGGTTGCAATAAATTTGCTCCAGTTTTAAAAGTGTGCCATCTTATTTCATTTGCAACTCTCAACCAATCTGTGGTTTATCTTTTGTTCCACCCTTTTAAGATATTCAAGTTTGGCCTGCCCACACACATTTTTATAGACTTGAATATGGCTCTTAAATGGTAAGACTTGTCACTTTCATTATTTGTTCTTTTAAATTTGTTTAGAGCTTCAAATGATTTTATGCGCGTTTTATGACATTTAAAATTATACCACTTCTGTTTAAAAATTACTTTTGTGCCACTCTGTATCTCCATTGAGTTCCTGATAACTTCAACCAGCTGGGGTAAGGTCGGTGTGTTAGTTTCTTCCTTTAGGTTGTGTAGGTTTTCATTTAATTTTTGTTGGTATGTGCTACGCTTCGACTCTATCCAGCGCAGCTTTGGTATTAAATTCTATGGTTTTGTTTGGCTGTTAATATTTCCAAACTCCATAGTAAGCTTGTTTGGCATGTGATGTGACCATATTTGATGACTGACTTCGAAATTTGTGACCAAATGAAGGCACTCCACTGAAATTGCGCATAGGTCATTTACAGAGCTTCCAATCGCATTTACAAAAGTAAAATCACCACTTTGATGACCTTGCGTCCTTCAATTCAGTATAAATAATCCATAGTCTGTATAGAACTCAGTGAGTACCTTTCCATTTAAATTTGTTACCATCTCTTTTGAATTCCTGTTTTCGTAAACTGTATTAAAACTTAGTCTATTTAGATCTATTTGTTGTTGTAGTTATCCAATTCGTACTTTAAAATCACCCATACTTATTAAATGTCTTTCTGTTGGTTCTTTGAAGAAATCTTTGAGCAAGGAGAACTCGCCTTGCCGGTTAGATCCTCTTAAGTATTCTGGAATCAAAGTTTTTTCTTTATCGTGAGCGTATAATCTAATATATCCAATTTCATTTATAGTACGGTACACATGCGTTATTCCCCTATTGCTTTTTATTTCCAATGACCATTCCACCGCTAGCTTTTCCGTATTGGCTATTTCTTGTTGCTGGTTTCCAATATGTATCAAATTATTTATGTATTAAAATATTTAGTTGTCTGTACTACTCTATCATCAGTGATGTGTGTTTTAATTAATGCGAATACATCATTTTGCCGCAATTATTGGAAAAAGTTAGGATGTAAAGATTTACTTTGCAGGCCATGAACTTTGCGGGAGATAAGACTAATTTTTGCATTTTGGCAGGGCGTTTTTTTTTTTTAAGAAGTTTTTTTGTAGCTTGTCGAACCAGTACTTATAATCTATGGAGATTAATTTAGCATCGTTTCCATACAGCTCCCTTCCTGCTGGTCTTGCATCATTTTTTTTTCGCGGTTCCACCTAATCCATTTATTCCCGAATTTTAAGTTGTCATGCCTCACCATAATCTGAAGTTTTTTTGTGTTTTTGACTATTTAAGCTGCAGTATTCACTTTACCACCTCGCTCCGCAATCCACTTTGTTGCTTTCACCAGTGAGGCCGATGGTAACTATAAGCACTCTTTACATACCCTCTTCACTACGTCATGAACTGCCTTGGTTGCTGGCAGCCCTTTGAATATCAAGTTCCTGCCTTTGATATAGTGTTCCATCTGCGCAATCCGTTTTCCGTCAGCTTCCTTTTCCGCTTTTAGTTGCTCTAACTCAGCTTTCATTTCAATATTTTGTTTTTTCAGTTCTGCTACATCTTCTGCCATACTCGATATTTTATCAAGAACCTCTTTATTCGTCTCCTTATTGGTTTCTCTTACAATGGTCTTGATATATTAGGCACTTGGATTTTTAGTTTCTACTGCATCAATTTTCGCTTCTAACTTCATTTCTACCGATTTAATCGTATCATCATGCAGACTCACTTCTGACGGTGTGCCCAAATCTTGGTGGATCGCATCGCCTCAATGTTGAGAGACGCTTGTATTTTTTCTCTGACTGACCGCTTTACGCATATCGTTTTGAAGAAGTTGGTTCGGTGAGCAAAACAATTTTGGGATTAGTTTTGCTGTCGCTTCGACGATTTTGTCTTCAATGGACGGCAGACCAGCCACGGCCAATATGCATTTTATTGGTGACGTTAGGAAAGCGCTGATGCAACGACGAACTGATGTGTGATAGGTGGGTTTAAGAATCCTATTATGTGGCTTAGCGCACCAACCAAAAATCGGAAGCGCGTATTCAATTGTGGAGTGTATCAGGGCCCTTGTGGCATTGATTAGGGTATTAACATTGATTATAGAGTGCTTGGAGATAAGGTTTTAGGCAATGTGAAGGATCTTATATTTATTAGGAGAAAGGGTTGCACCAGAGCAACCCATTTATGTATATCATCCAAAATATCATTAAATATGTTATTAAGTTTTACGAGATCTTTAACTTTGCTTACAATTATTGCATTATCTGTATACATCATTAGCTTAATATGTCTATGTTTCAAAATTATTTTATTAACTTGCTCAAAATCATTGAGGGATGCCGTTATACAAATTATGGTAGTCGGAGAGCTCGTTGTTTATTCTAGCTCGAAATGAGCGCCGGATCATAAAAGCCTTCTATATATTGAAGATTTTCACACCCACCCCCCATGTTACAAGCTATTGAAGAACAGTATGAACGCCCACACGATCAAACGCTTTTTCAAAATCAGTCAATAGTAAGGTGACATGATTTTTACTCGAAAGAGCGTCTGACACGAAGTGCTGCAGGAGCAGCAGGGAGTCCATCGTGCAGTGCTTGGGCATAAATCCCACTAGATTTAGGCTTAGATATTTATTTATGGGAATATACCATATGAGTCTGTGAGCTATCATTTTCTCAAAGATTTTGCTGAGGCATGAGAGTAGGGACATTAGACGAAAGAGGACTGTTTGCTTGGCTTTGGAATAGGCACCACGATCGCCGATTTCCAAACGTGCGGATATCGGCATCATTAAAAATGCAATTATACGTTCCCAAAAGTCTAGCCTTGGTTGACGCCGGCAAGTGTTTAAGCATTGGGTATGATATTGGGTGTCCTGGGGTTTTGCCTTTGACTTTTGCAACGCGATTTCGAGTTCTAGATCGGTAAAATCATATTCAAGTTGTCTGGCTGCCAATGTAAGGTAGTTGAATTAGGCATTAGTTTTTTTTGTAGGATAGGAGGTTAGCATCAGTCATTTTATGTTGGTATGTCTGCCAGAGCTGTTGTTTTGTATCCCGTAGCTTATTTAGATTTTTGTTCCACCAGCATATTTTTTTTTTAATGTGTTGGGCTTAGTCTGCGGTATAGCAATATTGGCAGCAAATCTGATCATTTTAGTAAGTTTGGCAACTTGCCGTTGAATGTCCAAATTGTGCTCATATTGGAAGAGTTGTTCGCAAACCGACCCATACAATTCCCAATTGGCTAATTCTGTTTTGAATTTTGCAGAGAATGCGGTTTTTAAAAAGTTAATCTGTTGAAGTAAATGCGTTGCTATCAGAAAATGGTCGCTGCTATGTAGGGCGGGCAGGACCTCTCATTTGCAAAGGGGATGAAGAGAGGGGGAAATAAATGTAAGGTCTACGTGAGTGAATGTTTTATGGGTGGAAAATGTGTTGCAGAGCCATCGTTAAGAAGTGATAAATTGTATTTAGCAACTGCTCCCATTATTTTTTTTCCTCTGGCGTTTGTACTGCTGGAACCCCATGCAAAACACCAGAAGTCACCTACAAGCATCAATGGAGAGCTCATATTATTTATTATAAAAAGTAAATCGTTCCCAGAAAATGACTGATCTGGTGGAATATACCCGTTAACAATTGTTAATTTTTAAAGTTTAACTGAATAGCCATATGCAAGATATTGGAGTTGGAGATGGTAGGAAGTAAAGTGTGTGGTAGGTGATTTCTGATAAGAAACTTTACTCCTTGTTTAGCAGTAAAATTAACTGGTAGATTGGTAAAGTACCCAGAATATTGTTTTGGGCAAATTATTTTTTTTAGAATTGTAGGGTAAATGAGTTTCCTGAAGACATATAAGATCTGGGCTGTAGTTATTAATTAGAATTCTTAGTTCGTCAAAGTTGTTTATGTAGCCTTTTAAATTCCATTGAATAACTTTAAGTATCATTTTAAATAATGTAAAGAGTTATATGCCTTCAAGGTTTGATTTTATTATAATTCCACAGGCCTGCGAATTTTGAACTTTTTTCAGTTACAAGAACCTGTGGTACTAATTCTCGTAGGTTTTTGCGCGCTGAAATCGAATCTGATATCCAAAATGGTCCATCACGACAGGATTTTGAGTAATTCAAGGTCAAATGTCCCAAAAATGGCTATTTTGGCCACTTTTGGGAATTTTTTCTGGGAGATCAAAATTTTTTCTTTACTTTTCCAAAGCTCTATCACATAGTGCGTATTCTCAGCTTCAAAATTAATTTATGATTATTTTTAAAGAAGTTATGAACATTTGAATTTATGGCATTGAGTCATTTCTTAACACCATTCATATCAGATTCGTGTTCAGCGCGCAAAAACCTACGAGAATTAGTACCACAGGTTCTTGTAACTGAAAAAAGTTAAAATTTCGCAGGCCTGTGTTATTATTCTCTATTGAAGTGATATTGACTCGTCGGAGCCAACATCAGAGAAATGAGGATAATGAGTTGTGGAGTTTTCTGATGGGGATAGATTGTGTTGTGTAAATATATTTGTATGTGTGTTTCCAGTTGTAGGAAGATAAGTGTTTGTTTTTTGTAGTTTGATTAGAGGTATCAATAAGAGGTTTTATGATGCAAATACCCCTTTGTTTGTTGAGAGAGGCTTTTGGAGAAGTCAAGACGCCAGACTTGAGACTGCTGTTAGCACAGTTAGCAATCTCGCTCTTATCAGTAGTTGATTTCTTATTGTACTTGTCTTTTATGTTATTTTCGTTACGTTTGGTCATTGCGACTGCAGCGTAGCTGCTTGGGTTGGAGGGCCTAGGTAAAGAGGCTTTGTATAGGTTTCTGGCTTCACGCGTTGTACATTTTTTAGATGTTTTAATTTTTAAAATTTCTTTTTGTTGTTTGAATGCATTGCATCGCTTATCAGAAGCTGTATGATTTTCTGAGCAGTTTACGCATTTCGGAGAACAAGTACCGGTGTGGGGGGTTAGACCACAGGAATTGCATGCTGGTTCGTTTTTGCAATGTTTTGTGTGTGTCCCAGTTATTGGAAAGTTTTGCATCTCATCGGATTTGGAATGTATTTGGAAAAGATAAAGTAAAGATATGCCAGCAGATATCAATCTTGGGTGGTAAGTTGTATAATTCGAATGTCAAGAGCATAACACTGCCGGGTTGTGAAACGCCATCGGATTGCTCCATGTATTTGTATATAGAGGTTATCTTTTGTGAGCTGAGCTCTTGTACAATCTCAGTTTCTGGGATATTAATTAAGTAGGGTGCATAAATAGTGTCCTTCACCGAATTTAAAACTTAATGAAGCTTACAGTCAATTTTGTATATACCTGGAAGTTCAGCTGTGTGGATGAATTTGTTTGCGCCGAACTCTGACTTAACAAACATTAGTAAATTGCTGCCTTTTAAATTGGAGATGGAAGCGATGTTCTTATTGATGAGTTTGAGTGCTTTATGTACAGTAAAGCAAATATATTCAGATATCGTTCTCGCACTATCATTGGCGGAGACTATTATATATTTGGGGTTAACAAGGTTGGCCACTGGAAGTTCGGGGAATGAGTTAAGGGTTTTTTGTGGTTGTTTGCGTTTTTTCAACGGAGGGCTTTCGGCCAGAGTACTGAACCGATTGTCTCCCAGGTTGGGTGGCCCCGGGCCACCCATGTTTGACTGAATAAGGCTAAACTAACCTTAAATTAGTTCTTCACTTTCCGATACGTGCAAAAACGGCGATTTTTTTTTCACACACAAACGGCGTTGTTTTTTTGTCCACACAAAGAGAAAAGAGATAATAAGAAAAAGAATGAAGTGAAAAATGTGATAAGAACTAAACTGCACAGTAACTGACGACTGCTCGCGATGAGTATTAGTCGGCGACTGATTTTCTTTATACTTCCTTTACTCAGTCCCCTATTTTTCTAATACTTTTTTTTTTTAATATCCTGTTATTTTTATTGATACAAAATCTTTCTTTCTTTCTTTTTGATTTCTATGAACCTGTAGTTACCTCTGACTCTTTTTATTGCTTAATACTTGGTGTCTCTATTCAATAGTCTTGTGCTCTTTTCTTATCCACGTCTATTTTGTGTTTCTAGTACATCTATGTGTTCCATTCATTTCTCAAGTTTCTAAATTTTTTTTGGAATTTAGCCATACATATGGAATCAGATGAGGAGTATCTACTCCGCTCGTCTGACAGCAATGATGAGGATGATTTGGACGTGACAGTGGCTCTTACCGTGCAGGGGGTTATTACCCCGGCACTGGTAGCTGGTGAGGGTTGCATTGCAACCGATCCGGATGTGTACCACTTGGCCTCTGTATCAAATAGGCCAA